>CM021322.1:7430230-7461520 GCA_010645155.1 Tigriopus japonicus
TAAATTACGTGTTCATTGAGTCAAGCGAGACAAGAGGGATGATTCAAATTGGTCTACAAATAAAGTTTGAACCCTGATTAGGTCTGGCCCTCCGACATAAATGTGAGGTTTGGTGAAAAGTTGGTTCTTTATTTCACTCTTACAGGAAGCCTGAGTACTTTTTAGCGCATTTTAAAAGACGTTGGTCCGTCGCAATATTGGTACACCTCATGTAGCCACCAAAAATATCAGAATCATCTCTTTTTCTAACAGCATTGAGCATTTCAAGTTTCGGTCCACCTGCGCAGCACGACTCAATGTCCGCGATCTCACATAGTACTAAAGAAGCAACAGGCAGGTACAAAATACGAAAAACAAAATACCGCAAATATCCATTCAATTTGCTTTGCATATCAACTAAACTACGAAAGTGTACCTTTTTGATTATATCTCAAATAAGTAGATGTAATCAAGGCATAAAAGTAGTTGACTGACACCATCGCATTATTTTTAAACGAGTGAAATCTCGATCTTCAATCGAAAACTCGTCACACTTGAGAAATGAAGGCAGAATCAGATCGGCCTAACGCTAATTGACCACGGCGGGGGCATCCAGAAGATTTTGTTGGACAAGTTACAGCTGTCGAATAGCAAAAATAGCAAAGGTTGGATCTTTGGATGTGAAAACTTGATTTTTTCCATGGCACATTGTGCCCAAACAAACAAAGACAGTCTGTTCAATGAACTGTAATACCGTCAGTGCAAGGTTACTGTGGTTGTTTTGGAATATTGCGATTACAGAGTGTGAACTTGTTTGGGCACATGTGATCAATAAACCAAAGGTCAGCTGGGGCCTGAAAAATTGTCCGACAAATCGCTAGCCGAGTCTGGCTGAACATAGCCACTCTGGAACTCTGTGGTATTGACATTTGACACACAAGCTCGTACGGGAGTGGAGAAGACCAGCGGACGCTGGTGGATTGCATCTCTTCCATTTGGTGAGCGAAATGGTCCCAAGAACAAGTCGTTCTTCTGCCCCCCAGTGTTTGTAGCGAGAAAAATTGCGATGTCGAGCTCGGAAGGACTTCTTCAGCACTAGAGTTGTTTCAATTTGGAACACCCTGTCAATTGCATTGCCATGCACTAGATCGGTGGGAGATTTTGAGAGACAACTCTCTTCCTCCCGCAAATCCAATTTTAGTCCTCTCTAGTTCGGTGATCATTTAAATAGTTGTCCAAGTATGTGAGTCGAATTTTGCCATGTTAGGACCACGGAATTGTGGTTTATTTTATTCATGCCATTTCTGACCTGATTTTACCTCTTTCATTGTAATCCTATACCAAGGACGCCATACCCATACTCATTATACACCTTTAGGTGTTCTTAGTGGACTTCTTAATAATAAACAAAAATACAGGGGGGCTGTTAAAAACGGTCCCATGAACTTTTGAGCACAACTCAATGAGAAATTGATGATTTTTGAAAAAATCGTAATGCATTTATTCCATCAACTTCCGATCCATAACTGCGGAAAAAGCTATTCAAAATGAGCGCCTTTTGCTTGAATGATTTTACATAGACGGGGTTTCACTGCCTCACAACTTGTCCGGACGACTTCGGCTGGTGTTTTGTCGCAGGCTTTGGTTATAGCTGACATTAGGGAGTCCTTGCTGGTTCTTGGAACGGCACAGGCATCCCTCTCCACCATCCCCTACATGGCAAAGTTAAGGGGATTCAAATCAGGTGAAGAGGGAGGCCATTGGGTCTTGTCCCAAAAGTGCTGAAATGCCCCCTTGCACAATTGTTGCACTCGATTGGCTCCATGAGCTCGGGCGGAATCTTGTGTGAAGCAAATTTCCACATCTTGGAACTCTGATTCGATCCATGGGACCACTTTCTGTTGAAGAAATTCCAAATATACAGTTTGGTTGATTTTTACACCATCTGGGATGCGAAAAACAGGAGATTTCTTGCCATTTGAGGCCACGGCAGCCCAAACCATGATGGAGGCTGGTTTTTGGGTCTTATTAACATACTTTATGCCAGGATCTACTGTTTCAAGGTCTTGACACAGCACTCGATTATTTTGGCGGTTGAATTTTCTTGCAATGTCGAACAACAAACGGCTACAGAGAGTTGTACTGAACGGAGAAAAATCTGATTGGAAATAAGTCACCTCGGGTGTGCCCCAGGTAGCGTCTTGGGCCCACTTTTATTTCTTATCTTCATCAATGACCTCAAGCCTTTACATGGATCATTTATGATGAAATTTGCCGACGACATTAAGCTTTTTCGGGCTTTACGTAGCCAAAGCGACGAGTTGGATCTCCAACTCGATTTGGATGTGCTTTGCCGATGGGCGACTTCAAACAATATGACGTTTAATATCTCAAAGTCCGTTGCCTGGAGTACACGAAAAGCACTTGATGATTCCCTACCGACCTACAAAATGGGTGGTATACCCCTAAGTAGATGCTCTGTTTACCGAGATCTTGGAGTTGCGTTTGACAACCGACTCGTTTTTAGTGGCCATTGTTCAACACTCATCTCCAAGGCAAATCAAGTCCTTGGAATGATCAAAAGGCATTTTTTGACTCGTGATCCACCCATTTTTACAGCGCTTTTCAAAACCTACGTGAGGCCGCATCTTGAGTTCTCGCCTCAAGTATGGAACCCACCAAATCGAGGAGACGTGGAGAAGGTAGAGAAAGTCCAGAGGCGAGCTACGAAATTTATCCACGGTTTAAGGGACATGAGTTATGAAGAACGCGTCGATATCCTTGGAATTCCGTCCTTAGAGAAGAGAAGAAAGCTTTTGGATCTAATCGTCACCTTCAAAATTATATCCAAGCGAATGAATGTCAAACCTTTGGGGTTGGACGGACCTTTTTTTGAAGTGGAGGAATCGAGGGGGCAACCAATCACCAGGGGCAGTTTGAAACTAAAAAAGAAAGAAAGCTCAGTCCGAACTCGAATACGTTTCCATTCATTTTTTATTCGAATGGCTCGTCTCTGGAACGTCTTACCCCTAGCTCTCAGAAGTGCGCGAACCGTGAGTTCTTTCAAGCAAGGCCTGACCAATCAAGTCCTTTAATTAGTGGATGTTTTTGTATTCATGAAATACTTTTCTTAGTTAATCTCTTGTGATCTTTTCATTTTCTTCTCCTTGTTGTAAATTTTCATTCATCATTAATTACATTATCCATTATCCCTATTCTATCCAAAACTCTATCTCATCTTGACGATGCTTGAGTGGACACAACAATAAACAATAAACTTCTCGTCGCTGTAAATGACCACTACCTCTGGGTTAGCCTTGAACCACCTCTTCAGTTTTCGGCATCTTTCCAGCCTTTTCCCTTAGGTTGCGGTTGAAAGAAGTTGATGAGTTTTTAATTTGTAAGGCTTAAGCCCCAGTTCTTTCTTGACTATAGTTTGGACAGTCCATCGAGACACCTGGTGCACCTAGGCAAGGTCTTGGTGACCTGATCCAGGACGTCTAGAAGATGGCACATTCTCATCAAGTAGTTTTTTGCAACGCCAAATAAATTTTCGGTTCTCGCCGAGGGTCCTTGTGATGAAAAAAGTGGACTTGTTTTTTTTTTAACTGAGACATGACGGCGACGCGTCTTGCTTCAGCCTCCATTTTGACTCCTGCTCTAATGTAGAAATCAACACGAGAACCTCATGAAATGTGTTTGCGAGCTGATACAACGGCGCAAAATTTGATTTTTCACAATAATTCACAACGACTGTTATTTGTCGAGATATTAGCACCCGAAGTTAGGGGACAGTGTTTAACAGCCACCGTGTTATAATGATAATGGCAGTGGACTACTCTTGAAATGTAAATCCAGTAACAATTTTTCCCAATTAAAAAACAAGTTCAAGCCTGCCTGTTTGATTTTCTTGAGCCTTTTGGCCATCACATTTTCATAAATACGCATCAAAACGACCAGCTTTTTTTCTCATATGTTTTGCCCTTCAACATTCTAGTATCAAAAGAGCTCACCACTCAAGAAACTTTACACTTTTAAAAAGAGTAACTACATGGTACAAATGCACTAGGCTTTGATTCAACGGACATCATGCAAGATCGAATTTAAACCATTAACCATTTCTTGTGCTTGTTGAAACATGCCTACATTTTGTCCGCTAAAGGATTAAATGAAACGGAATCCATTGCTGAAGGCATTTTCGTTACAGAAAAATTGCATAAGCGATAAAACGCTCTTTTATTAAATTCTTTGTTACACTACAATGATTCACAAAGAATAGGTCATATTGGTTTCAAAGCTGAAACCACCTTAAAGTCAATTGGCCTTAAAATACATACAAAATACAACACTTTTCTCTCCTTAATCAGTTGATGAATACTCGTAGTGCAGGACAAAGTTGTTATTAGACCTAAAGCGATATTGCCAACCGAAATCATTGTTATTTGTATTGACATCGAGTAAAAACAACAATCAATGGATAATTTGAGGAACATCACAAAGAAAAGAAATTATCTTTTTCTAGCATTTTTACTTTTTTCTTAAGGCAAGAAAGGGTTGCATAGATCTGCCAACAGTAATTCGTTGGTAGGCCAAATTTCGTATAAATATTAATTGTTTAAATCATTTCATTTATTATCTATTTTTGCTGGGAATCACATTCCATGCAGCGGTAGTAGGAAATCGACACCCAACCAAAAAAAAACTACAGAAAGAAAACCTTGTATGAGAACATGAATATTGATCTGACTTTTGCAAAATTTTTGGAATTTTGAAAGCCATCAACAGTCCAAAATTTGCCAAACAAAAACACATTAAAGCAGGAATAAAAGAGCCTCTAAAACACATGAGCAAGTTTTTGCTTTAAATCAAATCTTCCCGTATCAGCTGAGGCGTTCCTCTCTGAAGGAAAATCTCGGCCGTTTGACTCTTTGGTGATTTTCTGGCCCGAGATTGGGCGAGACTTGCGGACAAAAGCGCGCTACTTTTCCTTCCGCTCAATCGCTCGATCGTTCTTGAGAATGGGCTCGGATCATTTGAGCGACCACAACTCCGGAACAAGTCCAAATTGCAACAACACTCTCCTCCTTCATCCAAAGAGAGAAAGAAAGAAATCAAGAGAAGACGAAAATCAGAAAACTTGTGCCTCTTTGCAATTTCATCACGCGTAATTGGAGAAGATTTGATGTTGTGCGCCTCGTTGCTTGTCCTACAAAGGAGCCAGCATTGTTCCGATTAATATTATGCAAGGTCATGTGAGCATCACTTTACACAGCAACCGAGGTTAAGTGAAGTTTTTGATGAGCTGTTCTCACGCAATATGAAGTATCCGCAACTCGAAATATGTGCCATCATCGCCTTACAAGGTAACAAACATTGTTCGTGGCTCAATTTACTGCAAAGGATCAAGAGCATTTTTGTTGTATTATGCTAGGGATTTTTTTTGAAAAACCTCTCGTTTGTATTCGAAACCAGTAGCTCAGTATTGGACGAGATAACGAGTCTTTGCTCCATTCAGTAAGAATGAAGCAAGAAGGAGACAATTTTCCCGCAAATAATGAATGCCCCTTTTGAACCAAAATAGAAATTGTTAAGTTTGAAGAGATCAATTTGTAAAATGTGCATTACGCGTCAGGATTTTTTTTGAGCAATTAATCCCACTTTAGTGAAATTTTCCCTTTTGTCACATTACATGCTGTTTTCGCTCGTTTTGTGCCTCATGTTTTTTATCTAATTTCACAAACCACTTAATGGATTGACATCATTTCAAAGAACCATTAACGTTTTAAAAAACAAAAGAATGGGTAATGTGTCATTTTTTAAGCTCAAGCAAACCTAAATGGCCATAAACATTAGGGTCGATCATTGATTTTTAACCGATATTTTGACCACAGACATTCATTGAAGTACAGGGTTTGCAATGATTAACTCCTAAAATTACTACAAAAAGAACAGCCTTCAATTGTTTCTGAATGACTAAAAAATATACACGAAAACGTGGACACGTTATGTCATGGCTCGCAGTTTCCTTTAGTGAGAGAGATCCCAAGTTCGATTCTCTTCCTCGACCTTTTTCAAGAAAAAGCAAAGACGTCAATGCACAAACACAGATGACAAATCAATCTGTTGTGGGCATGAAATTGACTATCAAAAAAACTGGTTGATATCATGGGTGACTTCCTTGGCCGAGCGAGCCTTTATCTTCATATCCTAGCACCCACCAATCCCAAAAAACAATTTAGCAGGTGTTGACCAACTTTATATGTTTAGCCATAAGAAGGGTGAAATGATTAGCACCTCAATTCGCAAAATCGGACGTAATCCTTTGTTTTAGCCATACTAAATCATATTTTATTTGGAAATTGCTCAACCATATTTGTTTGTTTCCCCGTAAGTTGTCGATCCAGAAACACACCGACGTCCTTGATTGAGCGCTAGTGAAAACGGAACTACTGTAATGTAGGATATTGACGATATCAGCGAGACTTTCATTGTTTATCCACGCCCAAAAGTACCAAGAGGTTCCGCCCAAATCCTCTTCCCTTCCCCCTTTTTGTTCCCTAGAAATGTGTACACACGAAACGTCTCACTTGCAATCTCGCCCCGTTTCAAGTGTCAAATGTCGCGAAAGTGAAATGTGGGGCTCCCTGTTCGTTGAGAGTAGTGACGAAGAATTTCGAGTTGTTAAGGCTATCAAGGCTCATTTATCTTTGCCATGTCATCTCAGCCCCCATTTCAACGAACTGTGAATCTTCCCGCAAAATGTTCCCTCTTTACTAACAATAGGGACATGAATCACGAGCCAATCTTCTTGCTACCAAGATTTATGCCACTTTTAAGTCAAATTCGAGGCCTACTTGCTCTGCTAAACCATTGAACCAATGGTTTAATGGTAAAGATATCAATGATCTGGATTGGTGGATAAGATGAGATGAATTGTCTTGCATTGAAACTCAGGGAATCACCTCTTAAGTGCCCATTAACGTTTTAGCTACCACAATTGATACATCCATCCATAACGTTGCGAAAATGGCTTGGACACGAATGGAGCCTTAAAAGATATCTCTTTTTGGACAAGTATTAAAACACGACCGGCAAAAATGGACTCATTTAGGTTTCATAGTAAGTCTTCTTGTTTCTCCATTAAAACTGATAAATAGAACTTAATTGCACAAAACCCTCGCAACGTGAATGTTGACCTACGGTCGTTAGTTGCTTGATTACTTCCATATTTTGTCTCAAAAAACCGTGCTGCTTTGATAAGGATCGCTAATAGAGCTAGTCCATCGATCTCAAGCCACCCCCAGGTTCAGAGTTGACACCCCCTTCAAGATATCATCCCACTGAGATTCTAATCCCTCGCTCAGCTAGGGGTACACTTTATTGGGAGACACTGAGATAGAGGCTGAAAGAGCTACATGGAGAGTGAGAGAAGAAATAATAGGGTATACAAAGAGGATTTCCGTTTGGCGACGGCTTTGGATGAAACCATGAATATTAGCTGATTGCTAATGACCTGCTTAAATTTGAAGTGTCAGCCTTTGACATTCGGGTGTCCATTCTTCTTGGCGAGGCTTTGGAGCTCTTTTGAAATGAAGTGGAACGAAGCAAACCCGAGTGGGAAAAAGAGCTTTCGCTGACAAGTTCTCTCCTTTTTTTTAAGCGGCACAAAAAATAATGACAGTAAGGAAAGTCAAAATTCTGCAGGCATTGCAAAGTCAAAATTTTCTAATACCCTGAATAATAACAACAGAGAAGGTAAATCAATTCAGCGCGACTGCACAAGAGAACAGAGCAAAGATGGAATAAGACCATGAATTTGATACAATCCATATTAATTGGCCTCTTGGTACAAAAAATTTGAATGCCTACTTTCAACTTCATACAAGGTTGACTTTACTTTCAAATCTTCATGAATGGAAGATAAGAAATAAATTGTCCTGAGCCGAATTTTGATACTTGCTTAAGGTTATTAGTTTCAGGAAATCAAGATTCGTAGGATCATCATGTTGATCAAGATTTTTGTAGATGTGTCCATTGTTTTACTTAGCTGTAGGTTGTCCACTTTTTGCCAAGTTGGATGAAATCCAAACCTAAACTTTTGTTCTTTTTAGGAAAATAGTTCTATTGTGGATTTGATCTAAAACCCTTTTTTCTCTTTATTCGGAGTTTTTCGTAACCGAGAGTTCAAAACATCGACATATTGAACTTTCGGTTACGACAGAGCTCTTGCTACAGATCCTTAGTCTTTGATTCGTCTGTGACCATGAATTTAATATTATCTTCAAGTTTCTTATCTTAACTGGCTTGTTTGAAGAGATGCTACCCCATTAAATGAATCGAACCCCCTTTGTCACTCCCTCGGAATTTTCCTGGATTACCATAAAGGGACCAACAACGAATAGATAAAGAAGCATTTGACAAAACCGATGTCACCCCCTCTCCACAAAGAGGGATCCCAACCCAAATCAAGTCTGGCCTGAAGATATCAATTGAATGCATTTTCCAATTCGTCTGACCAAACTGGGGTGAATTTACTGCAACCCTCCTTCTGAACTTTTGAAAGCCAAGTCAAGAACCCCAAAGCATGAACCCAAAGTCATGGCATTGAATTTTGGAGGAGACAGTCGAATTAGATTATCTGTTCAAACGCTGGGAAAAAGAATGTCGAAGAGATCTCTTGTGTTTGAAGCAATCTCTCCGAGTCATCCCATTATGAAATGCCTTCATAGTTTGAGTATTTCAAGAGCTGCAATAATACACCAGACGCGCAGTCTACAAATTGGAATTACGACTTGCCTTTTACGGTCAACGCCTTTGTTACCCCAACCCTGTCGTTTTTCGATCCAAGCTCGTTTGAATGACTCCTGAAAGTGTGAATTACTTTTTAAGCCTTCTACACCTTGATTGCCGGAGAATAACATCATGTTTTGTTGAATGGCTTGCCATGAATTTCGGCGGCCATTCCTCAAGTTGAAGTTGTTTTCTTAGGAACAAGATTTGTTTTTTGAACGCCAAAAAGGGCTAATTTCTTTCGACTTTGGGCTCTGTTGATTGCATTCGATGGGCTATGGCATCATGATTTTTCTCATCAACCCCCCCAAGTGTTGGAAGGAGAGCAATCAAATATCTATCTACCTTGGATCTTTCGAAGGGGGGTCATTCTAAGTCAATTGATGTGTTCAACCCCATCAACGATTAGGGGAATGAGAATCAAATTGACGGATCATAATCCATCCCATCTTCTCTAATGTCGAAGAGCTATGAGAATTGAGCAAATTTGTCACTCAAAACTGTCAAAATGTGGACAAAATCATTTCAGCATAGATTGATTTTATCACCTTTTTAAGATTATGAAGAATTAATTTAAAAGACGAAATAAATTATTTGAAGCTTGAAGAGGAAACAAACGAACTCTTTTGCAATGTAATTAATTCATTTTTTAGCCAAGTGTTGCCACATTAGTCTTTGCTTAGTTTTTGGGGGGTTGAAAAGGGCAACACAGCCTGACTTTGAAAAACGGCGACACTCTAAGATTGGTTGCCTCACTTCAGAAAAAATATACTTTTAGTCTTCATGACTGGCGTCTTTTAAGAAGCAGCAATCAACATTTCGACTTTAAAAAATGCATATCACCGTCACGTGTTTTGTCTCCCTCCAAGGCCAATCCAATCTATCAAATCTCTGGCATGAATCCCCCATTAGTTACGTAGAGAGTATTGTTTAATATCTAATAGTTGAGCAACAGATCTTGGAATTTATTCACTGTTTGCATGTGCTTCAGACGCCTCACACTCGCATTTGGAATTCCCTCAAGAGATAACACACTTTTTGTGAATGGGTAAACTCAAAGAATCTCCAGTCAATGAAAGTTGAAGATCAACACACACGAACAAATCCCCCTCTAGTCTCCACTTCACAAGAGCTCTCCAATTCAATTCTGTCCGAAGTGTGTGTTGTAAGGAATGAATCAGGTATTAAGTTCAGCCTGGCCATGTTTCAAAGAAGAAAAGTTCAGGAGAAGAATCGGAGATAGTACATGGATTTGGAAGCAATGTTGATTTCTTGAATAAAGGTACAGGACTCTTAGAAAAGACGAATTTGGGTTGGTGAAACTAAATGTCGTCTCCCTTTGGATCAACATCTCTCTCTGCTTTCGAGGTTTTGAACAGCAGGAACTGAGATAAAATCACCCACGGGAATTAGCGTCTAAGTAATTCCAATTTATGATTCCTTCCAAAATTCTTGACTCCCATAATCGTCTCTCACTTCAGATATGAGATTGCAAATGGACTTCTTTCCACAAAATAGTCTTGTGTACAGTACATGAACCGGGCTATGAGGGATTTGAAGATGATTGCTGATCAGTCGTTTCGGCTCCATATTTGTTTCTGCGTTTCCGTATTTTGCCACGAAAAATCCATAAAGGATTTAAATTATTAGTTAGTAATGGGTCTTTTATTTGTTTTTTATCGTTCACAACTACCAGAAGAGAGAGATTTCTTAGATATAAGAAGATATTGAAACTTTACTCCCGTAGTCCTTAGAAATTCCAGTCAAAGTGAGAAAACAGATTCCAGTCTCTTTATTATGCATTTATTCTAGAACAGATATTTCAGGTATCAACCTTTCATCGATAAACTTAGCTTAGTTGAACTTAATCTTTGGGTTGGATTCTTGCTTTGGGCTGATAAAGTTGAAAACAACACTCTTTTCAACACTTATGCTCTCAATACGAATTAACCAGTTTTCAACTAACTGATAAGAAATTTGACTCAAATAACTGTCAGTTCGACCAAATAAGAAAACAGGAAATTAAATAAGCCACCACCATATTCAAAACAACTGATCAGGAGTGTCAATCAAAAAGCTTTGTCAGAGACACGCAAATCAAATTTGTTTTGCAACTATTTGCTGTTTTTCAATTTTCCTTGCCATTTGGATTTGTCACTTCAGCAAATTTCACTTTCCATCCCAGAACATATAATTTGTTATTTACCGTGCCAACACATTTTATTTACCACTTTAGCACATTTTATTTACCCCTTCAGGACATTTTGTTTATTTTTTTTGAGCTTCAAAGGCATCTTTTGTGCGCTCAAAATCTCCATCCTTACTAATACGTAGGTTAGTTTTATCGAGACGTGTAAAGGACTGGCGCGATACTTGAGCTTTGTAGGCTGCTCCAGCTGCGCCACAACCGTTGCAAAAGCTACCATGATCAAAGCTCTTCTAGTCTCTCCAAAACTTTGAACGCAAAGTTACTCATAATTAGAGCGGCTGAAAATATTTAAATAAATATATAAATATTTAATTTAAATATTTTACCGTATTCAGCAATTTTTAAATATTTGGGCTTTTTCTTCAAAAACTAAAGGAAATTTCCCTTTGTTTCTTTGAATTATATCAAGAATCATCATAATTTTCGCAAATCTTTTGAATATTGGCAAACAATCTGACCTTCCCAAAGCAATATTTTCAAAATCTCCTTTTTTTGATTACTAAGCCCAATTTTTGAGGTGAATAGTCAAAAACTAAATTGGGAAAGTATTCTGCGTGGGAAAGAAATATTTGGTCGATTTGGCCTTGAAACTTACATTAATGGATTTGAATCAGAGAAGAAAAGCACAGCTCCAACCAAAAGAAAATTGGGGAAACTCTGGGTTGAATGTTCAACCAAATCTTGTCCAGTAACATTTTGATTAAATCTAGGGTAAAAATAAAGACTGTCAAGAATAACTAATTTTTACTACATGGTATGAATGTTTTCCACCAAAGATTTGTCTACCTGAATTTTTGTCGCTGCAAAATTTTCATCAAAAATTTGGATTTTAAATACAGAAGAAGCTCTAAAAATACCAATTTAGTTCCCCTGAATACGTACAAATTTAAACATTTTTTAAATATTTGGGTGCATTTGAAATATTTTCTTAAATATTTTGATGTTTTTCTTTAAATATTATTTAAATATTTGGCCTTAAAAATTAAATATTTTCGGCCGCTCTACTCATAATGAACAACAAATATTCGAAGTTTTTGGTTTCTACGTCTTGCATCCAACACTCAATTTGAGTTAGCGTGGTCGAGTAACTGACCACCAAAAGGCAGAGCATTGCATTATCTTATATGGCGCTGAAGGGAAGTCACCACCTCAAAAACTGGAAACACTAAAACCAGGTGGCGTCCTAGTGCCGATTTGAGGAACTATCCACCTCTCTTATTGGTTCTTTGGCTGAAACTAGAGGACCTTTTGCCGAAACAGCAGGCACCAATGAAAAAAGATGGTATTGAGTGAATACCCCGAGTTTGAGAACGTCGAATTCAAGATCTAAGTGAAGACGGCCCGCTCAAGAGCTCGTCTGAAGGGTGACCAGTTCGAGGGCTTTAGCCCGAGAACTGGTCACCCGAAAGACGAGCTCGAGAGCGGAAGCCGTCTTCACTTAGAGATCTTGAATTCGACGTTCTCAAACTCGGGGTATTGACAATATCGTTCGTTTGGCTCACTCGAGTAGACTTAAAGGACTATAAATAAATGGGTTGGTCCCCTTAAAATGCACGGTGATCGTCACACTGGTACATGTTATTTGTTACTGGTTAGCTGATTGTCATTCTTGAAGCAACGTCTGTGTGAGCGGTGGGATGGACTGTTAAGGTTTTCTTGTGAGATTAATAGTTTTCGAAAGCACAAGCAACTGAATCAGGTAAGTGACTATTTCGTTTAAATCAATGGCAGTCTAGCCGGATCCTGAACAAAGCGGCATTTGGAAAGGGAGCTGGCACGAAAGATTACTCGAAAGATTTTGATTGTTTTGCAATGGATAAAAAACACGGGGGCACATGGATCATTAGGACATTATCATACTTCAATTTCAAATGTTGTGAAGCAATTGCATCAGGGTTTCACGACACATGACAGATGTCTGTACAACTATCAATTAACATGTTTTAAAGTAGATGTTAAATTGAACAATTTTATGATAGATGATATCATTTTATGATAGAAGAGTGCTTGGTCATATTGATGTGATGGGAGAGCAATCAATTGACGCATATTGCGATTTTTCAATTTAGAGGCAAGAATGATGTTTGCATTGGATGGATGAAATGAATCAGCTTTTCGACACAGATTTGAAACCAACTTACAAATCAAACAAATACATTGCAAGGAGTAACGTACCTTGTAATATTAAGTTTTTGAAAATAAGACCTTTGATTTTCCACATTCTAAAATGTTCTTTCAAGACCAAAAGCAAGTATTTGCCAAGTGTCAGGTCTTTGGAAGTGCACAAGGTCTCCTTTTTAAAATTTCAATTTACCTCGTACTGCCAAATTTTGGTTTGGAATCTTGCTTAAAAATCTCAATTAGATTTACAGAACAGATTGGTTCAATTTCATAGTTTGAAAATTAAGAATGTTTTGAGTCACTTTAGATTGTGCAAGAACAGTGTTATTGTGGAATGATTTTGTTTAACTCTTGAATACTTCGTAAAAATTGAGACGGCAACGTATTTTCAAGATTTGTTCTTGTGGTTGACTCAGCTCATAAACCGGTTTGTGAACGTCGTCATTCTCGTCTTGCTTTCTTCGGAATCAGAAGTCGAGACTGCGCGTCGCCTTTTCCGACCTTCATTATTGCCCGATACGATTTTCCGACCTTGAAGAGTGCCCGCGGCTGCTCTTTTTTGGCCTTCATTACTGCCCTGTTGTCTTTTTCTTGGCCTTCAATACCGCCCGTGTCGTGAGAGTCAACTGCTTTTGATCGGCTTTTTTCGCGTTCAATTTCAGTTTCAAGCTCGCACGACAATGAGCAACGTTGAGCGAAGGCGGAAATCAATTAGCAAGTCACATGAAATACGTCGACTTTTGTTATGTAGTGGGGAGTGAGCCAAACGAACGATATTGAAAGAGATTGCCACATAAGTCAAAAACTGGTCGCACTATTTTTATAACTTTGAACTCTCTTGGGGAGTGAACCAAATAGCTCTGGACCCACGGCGTTAAATTGAGCTGGGTAAGTCATTTTTAAGTTCCAAAGACATTTGAGACCAGTTTTGGAGTGAGAAGACAATTCCGCATATGAAATCGAGGTTGGTTAATTAGGTCACGGGCCAAAAATTGTTATAATGTCAGTTAAAACTTGCTTAAAAACAAATTTTTCAATTTTTCTTATGACCTATTCCTAAAATGCTCTCATTGTTACCTGAACCCGAAATATTGACTTTATCTTTTGAGCCCGTCTTCAAATTTGGGTGAAGAAAAGTCCGTTTGTGTCCTTCGAGAATTGTGTTCGAAAATAGCCATTGAAAATTGAACAGCTAAATAGATTACCCCAATAATTTGAATCATAACCGAACTAAGTGTGCCTAACAGTTCCCCAAAAGAAAGTTTTCATAAATTTGTTTTTAAGCAAGTTTTAAGTGACATTATATCAATTTTTGGCCCTACTTGGCCCGTGACCTAATTAACCGACCTCGACTTCATAGGCGGGATTGTCTTCTCACTCCATAACTGGTCTCAAATGTCTTTGGAACTTAAAAATGACTTACCCAGCTCAATTAAACGCTGTGGACCCGTATTCTCAACTCGTACTTGGTGCTTGAAGTAAGACTTCAAGAACAAAGTTACTACATAGAAGTATGACTTCAAGTGCCAAGAACGAGTTGAGAATACGGGCCCTGAATCCTACTAGAATCAGCGTGACATCTTGTGTTTCAACTTATCCAAAAACTCCATTTTAAATACGCCAAATTTCACGATTTTCAAGTAAAAACCGCCAGAAGCCTAACAAAATGTTTTTGCCCTCCAAACTAAAAATTCCTTCCGCCATACTATAGCGTAAACCGCCAGAATACCGCCAGATTTTTCTGTCCCGCCAAAAAAAAAATTCGCCGCCAAACGAGGCCTCAAACCGCCAAATACACCTTTAAATACACCAAAATCCGGCGCCCCAAACTGCCAACTAGCAGCCCTGAAATATTTAGGTTTAACAAATGCACTGATTGCTGGACCACTTAGAAAACGATTTTGAATGTAAATAGTAAAAGAGAGATAGTAATTTTTTTTTTAAATCATTCCAAGTAAAAGTGTGAAAAACATTAACCAGGGCTTCCTCGATACGATGTATTGAGATACAAACTTTGGGGAAAAAAAGATTATGCTAAAAGATTACAGTCATAGAGAGTGCGCCATCTTGTGGATTTCATGAGGCAATAGCTCACACTTTTCATGATACCCATATATTTAATTAAAGATAACAACGGACATAGATCAGTTTTGGACAAATTAAAGTGCCTTAAATGGCAATTGGATATTGCTCATGGACTAGTCACGGCTTTTACTTCAAAAAATGGTTTAATGAAGAATTTAAAGAAAACCAACATTCCCTTCACCTAGATGGCTCTTACATGATTTAGCATGCCCTCAACACAAACCTACTTGGGTGCCCTCTCTTGTTCTCAAAATGAACAACTTGCCATGAGAGCAAGTGTTCTTGAGAAAGCAGAGTTTAGTTTTAATCAAAGAGAAAAATGACAATCACTGCCATCTTGAGGTAGAAAAAGTTGTGGGTACTTCTGTTTAGTCTTTGGTCTTAATTTGTAATTACTCAGCAGTGCTTTTTTATATTTTTAAACACAATTGTATCAAACCTGAGCTCTAAAAGACTCCAAATATGAAGAGAAATCCACTTTAAGATGGAAACAGCAATTTTGACAACAAGTTTAAGTTGAGGAAAAGTCTGAAATCAAGAGAATTTGCCCCTGTTTTGGCTCCATCTAGTGGCAATTTTTGTAACCTTCAATTTAAATTCTTCATCCTATTCAAATTGGCATGGAAGTGTGACAATTAAAAAGGGAATTTCAGGTATGAGCCATACCACAATTAATCTGAAAACACTTATAGTTCCATTTGCAGTCCCTCCAATAACATTTTAGTTGCTTTAGTTTGTCCAAAACTGATGCTTAATCGTTGACATTATCAAATATATGGGTATCTGTGTAGTGCCACTGTTATCCCGGTCTCCCATGTTTTGTCCATGGTAGTACATCATAGGAGGTTCAAGCTGTTGTCTCATGCACTAAATGGCGCACTTTATAACCGTACTCCTTTTTGTAGTGCTCTAACATTCACTGAAACTTGGGCATTATCAATGCAATTTATGTAATGCACTACTATTTTTTAAAACTACTTTGGTGATCTTTTGAGACGTAGATTATATAATTTTACAAAATACTGTAGAGAACAATTTTTTAAGGAGTGACTCTTTCTACCCGTGCTTTTTCCATGAATTCACCAAATCTACAGCCATTTGTGGTTTTGCTTTCGATTCAAGTGTAGTGTTCAGGTGCCCTTGATGCTCAAATATCTTTTTAGGTAAATATAAAACGCAAATATTTTTCTAGGTAGCTTAGAAAGATTTCGGAAAGCACTTGACAAGAATTAGCTTGAAATTCCTTCAAATCTCGAACCAGAACCAAAAGATTTGATTTAAGTCAAAAAAATCAATCAACAATTTTATCAACAAAAAGAGGTGTAAATTTTCTTGTTACAATTTATATCAAGTTTATATCAAGTATATATAAAGTTGCATCTTTCAATTTGGTTTTGCTTTGCTAATACAAGTGCTCAAATTGTATGTAGTTTTAGATGAAACTTAACAGGTTTTAACGCACAATTAAAAAAACTACTTTTGCTTATTTAAAAATATTAATCATATGTTTGTGACAAAGAAATTAAACATAAAGATTATTTTCAACAAAACATCTTTTCTTCAAGTTCTAGTGATATGCGTAACTGAAAACTCCACTCAATCTCCGGATCCTCTGAATACCAGAGTTCCGAAACAAGAGATTCTCACCACATCGGTTCAACCTGGCCCTAATGTGTGGGTGGGTGAGTCTATTGCCCTTGAATGCAAACTGAGCCATGCCACCCCCACAGCCACCGCAGTTTGGCATCGGGTTTTACTGGATCCCGCCGGACGCAAACTACGCTCCTTGGGATTGGAAGATAATCTGAATTCGGAAATGGAAATCATCATCGTGCGAGAACGCACGGCTGAATTGATCTCCCATGGAGAACTCCTTCTGATCTCGGATCCTCGATTTCGCCTCAAAGTTCACAGAGGCAACCATTCGGTTGTGTATCGTTTGGAGGTGGGGAACATACATTAGGTGAAGAATGGCAAGGTTCCAGTGAGCTGAAATTTTCTTGTTCCAGATTGAGTCCACAAAATTGGAGGATTCAGGTGATTACGAATGTCAAATGACATCCGTCGAGGGAAACGACCAACCTAATCCCCAAAAGGTTCTCAATCAACGCATTGAAGTGAACGTGTTCCAAAGGCATGTATCGAAAGAAAATGAGCCGGAGGAACAACCAAGAGCAACCCGGTTCCAGATTGCCAATAATAAGGTGGAACCTGTGGATATTGCTTTGAATAAGAAGAAACTTGGTTCCAAAGTTCGAGAGCAAGAGGCTTCTTCAATGCAAGTCCAACAGTCCACTATGGCCATGGAAATTGGATCTCAAAGTATTATGTCATCGTCAGGGCGCTTAACTGCTCCACTTTTAGTGTTTCTTATTTTGGAAATGCTTCTTCAGTGGTTATAGAAAATTGTCTTCTTCAAGTATATGAGTTGCTTCTTCTTTATATAAATAACAATTTCTTATATCAAGCCTCTCTTTTCTGGTTGATGTAGCCAGCCAAGAGCCTAAAAAAATCAATTTCAAAGTTGCTAATAAAGAAGTGTTACTTTGTAAACCCATGAAGAGCGGTCGTATGGTAGGATGCTGGTGATTGTATCAATCCTTCAACTTGCTTTGGACCTTCAAACTTACAAAGGAGAGGCGTAAAAGATATGATACTTAAGTAAAAAATAGTTAATGTTTTTATGGCACCAAAAAAGACAAAAGTGAACTTTGTCTCAATCTTGAAATTGTTTTATTACGATATTAAAGCGTACGTGCATGTACCTGCACTCTTTGGAAGAAAGCAGCACAATCTCAATTTGCCAAAAAGAGCAAAGCTTCCAGCCGTAACATTTTACGGCTCACACCTAACCTAACCATTTTTCGACAATGTCACTTACTAATCCTTCAAAATGTCAAAGGTAGAGTTCCAGATACCATGTATTTGCAGGTTTTTAGCAACAGCTTAATTCTTGTAAGTCATCTCGCAAATTGCTAAGAATGCTTTGAAGAATGTATGGGTGCTTGAAATAATACACAATTGGTACAAAGACATAGAGGAACATAATTGGTGCAACATTGGCCAGAATGGAATACAAACTCAACGGGAACTTATTTAGCGCTTCAGGATCATCTTCGTAAACCCTATGAAAGATTACTTTTGGGATTATGAGGAGGATGAACATCCAATGTGTCAGAGAGGACATGCCCAGTGAAATAATGGCGCCTTTCGAACGAAATCCATAAACACCTTGAAGCCTTTCTGAAAAGGGAAAACAGAGGATTTGTGTTTCATCTTACAGCTTTTTTGGACATTAAAGTAATGATCCTTATATAAGCCTCAAGAAAAGCTAATATCAATTCGACCAAATAAATCCGATTAATAACATAAAAAACATTAATAAAGTCAACCCAATAACCTCTACGTCCCCCTACCTCTACGATCAATCATTGGATCACTACAACTGATCTCAAGGCCTTGGTCCTAACCCAGGAGTAGTACATAAATGGAGGTTCTGGCACAATGAACCTTTTTGATGGATAGGAACCTGGGTGAATATTATCATTTTTCAATTTTATCACATTTAATTACATGATTCAATAATGTGTAATTTAAAAAAAAAGTATTTTACCTTTTTTAAAAATTCATTCTAATAAGCATTTGAGCCTTCCGCCTGTGGTGGTCTCGTTCAACAAGACTCTGGTTATCAATTTTTTGCTAGTACTGAAGCTAGATTATTACACTTTCGTTCCAAGGACAGTGACAGACACTAACGCAGAGAAAAATGACGAAGATGTATTAGATTAGATTGGACTTCAGAGTGTCGAGGATGGTTTCTTGATACTCCACCAGCCAAACATCTTCCCCTTTCCCCTCTGCCTACTGTTCGGCCCGGAGGTTCAAGGCGTGAACTTGTTTCACCAGATCAATGCCTTGGGCTCCTTGTTTACGCAGTGCCTCCGCGTCTTGCTTGAACTTGTTCTTCTCCGCGATGACTTGATTGACGACGTCAAGTTGGGCGTTGACTTGGTTGATCTCGTCGTGGATCTTGCGTCGCTTGGAGTCGAGCTCGCGTTCTTCGCGTTCCAAGGCCGCCTTCCTGGCCTCCAGGCTTTGTTTTTCAACGACGCTATCGTCTTGGCCCATCCTGAAAATGAACAAAACGTGAATCAACGTAAACTGCAAACCTTTTTACCCTATTATTTTTGAGACGAGGACAGGGGGTAACTCCCCCTGAGCCATTTAAACTATGAGTATCTAAAAATTACCTTTTAGCCGTTGATGTGTTTCTTCCACTTTCCCGCATTCTGTGTTTGCTGAAAGCGCAGGAAATAAGCGCTGAACAGCTGATGCGGGCGTTCTTTTGCAATCGACATCACGAGGGACCGCGAGAAAAAGGAGGGAGCGTTAGGAGGGCAAGGAGGATAAGGCAGCACAGACAAGGTACTACTAAGCAAGGACTTCTTCTACCACATAGATACAAAAAAGAAAAACCAAACATGCGAGGAAGCAGGCATGCGATATTAGTTATGCGACGAGTTGAGGGGTTTAAGTGGCTTTCATTGATGAATAAGACTTTGATTAGTCGTTGTAAGTAATACCATGTAAATGAGTCCACATATTGAACGATAGAAGGGCATTCTCAAGAAGAGTTATTCAATGACCATCGGCGCCACGACCATCAAATCAAAGAAAACTGATAACTGTATCGCACTTAAGAATGTTAAGATATAGCCTTGAAGAACAGTGGAGGATATGGGCGAAGCTTGGCTCGTTTTCCCTCTCTGTTGTTTCTTTTCCCGGGACGATATCTAAAGTTGATATTTCATTGTTCTTTTGAACTCGAAAGAAATGTGGTCAAACTTCATGCTGAGTTAAATATTAGTCCGGAAAAATCTCTAACTGAACCCTCATTTAATCTCATTTAAGGATCTATGTTCTTTTTTTAAATTTCTTTAGCGTCCGGTCCATTCAAATCTGGAACGATCTCCCATCAAATATACGAGAAAGCCAAAGTGTCAACGAATTCAATTCGCTATATGACTCCTTTACGTACAACTGATTTTGCCAGATGATTCTTGTTTTCATTGTTGTTGTTTTGATTATTTTTGTACGATTCATGTTTTTATTTTATTTTTTATTTCATTTTATATATTTTACCCAAATGTCCATAATATCTTCAAAATGACCAACTCTGGTCCCTGAAGATCAATAATACTTTATATTTATTTATGTAGCTTGAGGTCGAACCTTATTTTCACAAGAAACGCGTCGCTATTAGTAAAATTCGCCATCTATCCTGAGCATAAGCATTTTCTCTACCTCACCAAATTCCAACAAATTTCAAACTGTATTAGAACCTCCATGTCCCAAAGTGGATTCATCTCTCACAACGTTTAGAAATTGACATGAACAATTCGAGGACTACTATGACGAGAACCGTATGTCATCCACGACTCTCCGTCACCAAAGTTCTCATTTACGATCGTACCTCTCAAACAAAATGAGAGATACTCTCAATCTTTTATTAGAGGTCCAAGAATCCGATGCTGTTCCTGATATATTGAATCTTCTCAAGAAACACTTCACGGATACTACTAATGTTATGACCAGACGCCTACATTTTCATCAAGCTCGTCAAAAACCTGGCGAGTCCATCTCCAAGTATCTCGTCAGACTAAGGTTAATCGGAGACAACGCTCACTTGGACAAACTTCCGTATGAAGATGCTTAGACAAGTCATCTTGTCACGACAGTCATACAAAAGGATCTTCAACGTGAATTACTTAGGATGTCTGTGACCGATTTCAAGTCCATCAAGGATAAGTACCTCGCTTGGGAATCTTCTGAAGCCAATCAATCGGAAATGTTGAAACCGACTCTTCCAGAACAAGAGATCCATATCTCTCCTTACAAGAAAGCTAAAAAGGCAAAACACAAAAGCAAGTTAGCTCAGCCTAAATCCTGTCAAGAGGCTGGATTCAAGTCGAAACACTGTCCATATTGTAGAGGTTCGTCTCATCAAAGGCAATAATGTCCGGCTCGAGATGCATTTTGCCGCAATTGTGGTATCAAAGGCCACTTTGTCTCAAGTCGAAAAAGTCTGATGGTCAAGAAAATTTCTAGGAACAGCGTATCAATAACAATACCATAACAATAAGGAGTGCTTCATCTCATATTCGTAAACTAACTCCTCCTACAGCACAAACGACAAGAATTCTTTATGACCGCTCAATTGCTCTTGATGTCCTTTGTGATACTGGTGCGAGTGGCTGTTTTTCCTCATGCATTGGTCAAGGAGCATAATATTCCTATGGACTCAGAACTAAGAGCAAAAATCGTAGCCGCTAATGGATCACAAAGCACATGTTTTTTCAAAGAATTCCAATCAAAGAATTCCATTCTTTTCTAAAAGTTCGTTACTACGCTCAGGAACTCGATCTCAAAGCATATGTTTCTCCCAAAATTTCAACGTTCTTTCCATCATGGCAAGCTATGATTGATTTCAATATCATGCACGAAGACTTTCCTAAGCCTTTGACTAAACCACTCTTAATTTTCAACATAGACAAGATTTTTTTGCAACGTCACAAGAGATAAACACGGATCCTTCCTATTCAGAAATTGAACAATTCAAGGATGCATTCCTCGACAATTATGCATCTGTCTGTGATTCCGCAACTCAACTCCAAGCCATGAAGGAAACTCCAATGTATGTATATTGATCTCCTCCCAATCACTCCGGAAAACAATACTCGAATTTGCATTGTTATTGATTTTCGTGAACTCAATCGCTCCGTAAGAACGTCGATTCATCCCTTCCGATCCGTTGAGGACGTGAAGACATCGAATCCTTATGACTCAAAATGGTTTGCAAATCTCGACTCCAGTAAAGGATACTTCCAAGTACCGGGAGATGAAGAAAGTCAATTAGCAACGAGCTTCATCACTCGTTGGGGTACGTATTGCCTTACTCGTGCGAGAATGGGTCTCTCGAGGTCGGGAGATGAGTATGGCGCGCGAGGAGACATATTCTCGAGAAAATACCAAACAAGATTAAGGATGTGGACGAAATCCTGATCTTTGCCAAAACTTATTCCGAAATTCAAAATACTTTGGAAACTCCACTCAACTCTGCGATGTTTCAGCAGATCCTTCAAAGGTTCAGGGCATCAACAGCTTTCCCACTCCTGCCAATTTTACGGATCTCTGTCGCTTCTCTGGACTGCCTTATCAAGTGGGATCTTTTCTTCCTGACCTCTCAAGTCAACTCGAACCCCTTCGTCAACGCCTTCGTCAAAAAAATTCATGGGTTAGGACGAATGAAATTCAAAAGGCTTTTGATCAAGTCAAAGCCACCTTGTCCTCTCCACTTATTTTGGCTTACTTCAACAAGACTCTCCCCACACGATTGGTGACTGATGCCTCTAAAGGTAATGCTGACGATGTGAGGTCCAGATGAAAGAACAACAAAGCAGTGTTGCCAGATATTTCCAAATCAATGGGATAGCACTTCTCATTTAAAACATGCGTCTAACACTGAAATTCAAGGTTGCCATGTTGCTCGCTCTTGACGCTTATTTTCTACGTATACATACAGGGGTCAACCAACAAACCTTATCTAATTAAATCATAGCTTCGAACAAGTTTGTCTAAGAAAAAAAATGTAAAATAACATCTGCTCATAAGAGATAAATCTTCAATGGATGAGTGTAATCGAACGAATTTAGCTGTGGATTCTGGGGACAAAATGACTAGGGATGGGTCAGAACTTGGTTCTGACATTTTACAGGTTCAGTTTGCTACGTGAGGAACAAATTCTTATTTGAATTGATTGTCAAAATGAAGAAAACGAGTTGGGCTAACGAATTTTGATTAAATTTTATGGAGGGTGAGTCTCGACTCCGACGCATCCCTAGCCATTTTGGCCCCAGAATCCCCAGCTGAATTCGTTCGATTACACTTATCCAATAAATCCAAAAATCGTGCATTCAAACGGGGTACGAGCCCAGTCTACCTCTAGTCTGGATATCCCTCGTACTACATTGGCATGGGGACATTATCGATTGAATACACCTTCAATATTATGTGTAGGGTAAAAGGAAGCTATACCTACATAGCAAGAAAGTCTCATTGAACGATATTTTCCATTCTATAGAGTCTCACTCAACGAGACTTCAATCTAATGAGTCATAGTCTCTTTGAACGAGACCACCACAGGCGGAACGCTCAAGTACTTATTAGAATGAATTTAAAAAAAAGGTAAAATACCTAATCAAAAAGGTGAAATACTTTTTTAGAAATTACACATTTTTGAATCATGTAAATAAAATGTGATAAAATTGAAAAATGATAATATTCACGCAGGTTCCTATCCATCAAAAAGGTTGATTGTGCCAGAACCCCCATTTATATACTACTCCCAGGCTTTGAGATCAGTTGTAGTGATCGTAGAGGTTTTACTTGCGTTTTGAGAGCACTTCCAAATCCCAAGGAGTCCAAGCTAGTTCGAACGGTCATAAAGTGCGCCATCTAGTGGATTTCCTGCGGCAACAGCTCGCCGTTCCCATGATACACATATTTTTGAAGATTGCAACGGTCATTCATCAGTTTTGGACAAGCTAAAGTGCCTCAAATGTTGACTGAGTAGTGTTAATGGACCTGTGGTGGTTTTTGGTTGAAATGATTAGTTAAATCCCTCTCAAATTGGCATGGAAATCTGACTACTATAAAGGTAATTCAGGCATGATTTATGTCAAAATTCATCAGAAAAACACTGAAGTTCTATTGGAAGCTCCGCCATCAACATTTTAGGCACTTTAGTTTGTCCAAAACTGATGAATGACCGTTGCAATCTTCAAAAATATGTGTATCATGGGAACGGCGAGCTGTTGCCACATGAAATCCACCAGATGGCGCACTTTATGACTGTACTCTATTATAGAGAGGTGGACAGTTCCTCAAGTCGGCACCAGGACGCCACCTGGTTTTAGTATTTCCAGTTTTTGACGTGGTGACTTCCCTTCAGCGCCATTTAATATAATGCAATGCTCTACTTCTTTGGTGGCCAGTTACTAGGCCATGCTAACTCAAATTGAGTGTTGGATGCAAGACGTAGAACCCAAAAACTTTGAATAATTTCTGTCCTTAATGAGTAATTTTGCATTCAAAGTTTTGGAGAGACTGGAAGAGCTTTGATCATGGTAGTTTTTGCAGCGATTGTGGCGCAGCCTGAGCAGCCTACAAAGCTCAAAAATCGTGCCAGTCCTTTACCCGACTCTATTGTTCGAACAATTCAAACAAGAAGAGAGTCCTCCTCTCTTCTTTTTCGGGCTCCTTCATTGTTCAATTTGTTGCCAATTTGCCTTCGTCGGCAATATGTAGGAGCTGATCCTCTAACAGCATTTAAGGCAGGATTAGACAAATTTTTGAAAACAATTCCTGACCAACCCACTATTCAAGGGTTGTACAGATCTGCCAACAGTAACTCATTGGTAGATCAAATATAATATAAACGGTAATTTTATGAACTATATATGGAGAATATAGAACTGTATAATTATCATTAACTCTCTTTACAGGGAATCCCATTCCTTGTAGCGATATTAAAAAATCCGCTATTAAAAAATATTAGAAATCCAAGCCTCCCATAAAGTTTCTTTTTAGACTCGCATTTGATATTGATCCTCATTTATTGCTAATATTGCGTAACTTTCTAATATCATTTTCCATTCATACTCTGTGGCAACGCATCATATAGGAATTTTAAGAATAACATAGTCAGCACTTAAAAAGATTACGAACAGAAATGCCCAATTGCCAACTAGCGAGGTTCTATTTACGTAAGCCAAGGCTCACTTGGATGAATGGCTTGATCTATTAATTAGATAAACAACAAATTTTATCAAATATTTGAACTCACCACAACAACTCTCAATTGACGTTGCCACTCGTGATATGTTTTCGAAAGGTGCCACGGCATTTCTTCTCGCGCTAGAAATCAAATTATCAATGTTGATTCGAATGAAAATGCTCATATCTATCAGGAGACAGATGGCACCAAAGACGAACTCTCCAGAGGTCCAGTCACTAAATCGAAAGGGATAATAACTGGACCAATCCACATCCATACAAAGACACATAGCGGGGGGATGAGGACCGTTCCAAAAGTGATCCAATAGCGCTCCAAGAAGTCCCATAGTTATATTGAGGGTAAGCAAGAAAGTAGCAACAAAGTCGTCATCCATGGCAATCACTCGTTTCCACAAGATCACATAACAATACTTTAAGATGGACAATTGAACCGCAAACAGGGAACCATAGATCAAAGCAAATTTGATCGCCAGATCTTTGAGCCAACAAAACCATTCGGGAAATCCAGGACTGCAGAATAATATGATGAATTCCACAATATGGATGGTCACATTGGTGAGAAGTACAAATCCAAAAGACATGTGGAACACCTGATTGTAGAGGGTTCGTTTGATGTCCTTCCCATGCCGTTCGTACCAAAGTAGTCCCAGAAATAAGGCATTGCCAAGGACTTGTTGTAAGATGAAGACTGTTAACAGAATATATCTGCCTCTAGGATCACCTGAGATGTTGAAATGAAATGGCTTCTCGGTAGTGTTGAGAGACATAAATGATGCTTTTAGCTCCAGGTTTAATTACGCTATGAAGCATTCTGGAGTCAAAAATCTTGTTTGTGTAGCAACTGAAAGGACGTCAGAATTAGAGAGCTAGATTACGGCGAAATGCCCGTCGTCAATGGTTCCCTCTTTGCGATGGAAATACGAAATACTTTTGATAGATGATTTGGAGTTGTAATTGATTTCGAACTCTCTAACTTGCTCTCAGTTAAAAAGAGGAAAAATGAGAGAAAGAAAGGTTGAAAAAATAAAATTCTGGTAGAACCCAACATCCTCGCAAAAATAGGCGGTTGGGTAAACTGCAGGAACAAAAGCAAGAGCCCATACCAACACGGGCTGAGGGAAAACATAGATAAATATATTTGAAAAGAATTAAATGATTAAGAAAGTTTCTTAAGAGACTTGTTCGACTAGTTTTTATAACACTCTGAAAGGTTTGGTGCAATGGTGAATGTTTGAAATAATCTCTTTCTTTCTTGCGATGTCAAAATCATCAGTTTGGTTTAACGCGTTGCAGAAATACAGTGAATGGTATGGATGGGCGTTATTTCGACATTGTATGCAAATGCATGAATCTGTGGAACTTGAGTAGAACTCCTTACGGCTGCATGTTTGGTAATGGTCGGAGTCTAATAATTCTCTGAAGACCGTCTACGATGATGTGGGTTTGTGGAAATGGAAGAAGGGGTGCGACTTCTCCAAAAGTAAGTCGGAACAAGGCCGATGATGTTCTTTTCAGGAACTTTCGGAACTTCATTGAACAAGGCTGATTTCGTACCAGTAAAACCAGTCTCAAGTTTAATGGCTGAAACCTTCTTCAAAGATAAGTTTTTAAGCCAGTATTCTAGGGTCACCGGAAAAAGGAAGACCGAGGTACCGTTTAAGAAATTTTGTGAAGACCGAGTTGGCTGCTTCCCAAACGTTTTTGAGATGGAACAGGAAATCCAAGTAGGGAGAGCGTATTCATGCATTGGCAGAATGTAGATCTGGAAGACCTTCATTGCCAAGTAGAAGGTAAGTTTTGGGAGGTCAAAGCGTGGAAAAAGGAAACCAATCTTCGCTCGAGCTTTCAGATTGATCTCCTTAAGATGAGACGAAGAAACAAGTTGAGAGGAGAACGTAACTCCGAGCAAGAAGCACTGGAATCATGGAGTGGGAGGCTAGCAATGAGAATAATGATTTCCAGTAAGAACAATTCAATTACGTTCTTCTGCAAATGAGATCTTGCAGATGTTGACAAGAATACGTATTTCAATTTTCAGCTCAATCGAACTTCGGAGACAAAAGTTATGCTCACTCAAAGTTCAGTGCAAATCCTACCAAGAATGAATGAACTAGTCCTTTTGTGGTATTCGTTTTACCACAAAAGGGCGAGTTCATTCATTCTATGCTCTCTTCAGTACATAAGTTTGAAAAGGCATGACTTTTCACTCCGGCATTTGATTGGGCTGAAATTTGAAATAAGTGTTCTTCTCAATGCAAGCCAGGTTTCATTTGCAGAAGAACGCAAACGGTTCGTTTCTGCTGGAAATCATAATTCTCATTGCTAGCCTCCCACTCCATGATTTCCATGCTTCTTGCTCCGAGGTATCGGAATTTGTTCACTCGCTCGAGCTTCTCGTCGTCAAACGTTCAGAACAGTTCGTTAAGCGTCCTTTATGGAAGACTAGTATTTCAGATTTGACCACGTTGAAATAGTCGGGGACAAACGTTTAAGATTGACAATTAGAGGTCCGAAGAATGTGAAAGTTCAAAATTCAAAACAACAAAATAGTTCAAAACTAATATATATTTTCACTTAAAATGCACTCAAAACATAAGTTTTGGAAAATAAATTCTAAACTATTTAGAGTACACTTTTTGTGGGCTTAGCCAAAATATCAAATAAATATCTTAAACAGATTCAAATTCAATTTTACGATTTCTTGAAGAACTATGTTCAAAATGGACTAAAATCGAAACTTGAAACATCAACGAGATTTTTCAAAATTTCAAAATTTTCATTCCTTTCGGGACATTAAAAAACTATATGAAATCTTTGGAAATTTGTTTCTTGATATTATTGCTGCGTTTTACGCCTTTTTTGGTTAAACAAAAATTTATTCAATTTGAATCAAAGAGGTAACTTACTGGTCTCTAAATATGGATTTAATGGTTTATCAAAAATGTTATAATTAACAGCTTTTAGGGATATACCTGTTTCCACGTACCAATACTTGTTTATAACATTCAAAAGTAAAATTGTTCCCCATTGCGGGTACAAAAAAACACAAAGATGTCTTTTAGACATTTCGATCCAAACCTAAAAAGCCATTCAAAACACCGTGGACAAGTGACCACAACACAATAAAGAATGGGTTCAACAGCTTTTCAGGCAAAAGCGAGAACAATACGAGTATGGGAGATCAAATTTTTGAAAAATCAGACCATGTATATTTTTGATTTCTGGCGCATGAAATCACTCTCAGACGATAAAGAGACTTTGAAATTGTGGTCCAAAAATTAAAATGGACCATGGGAACACAAAAGTTAGGCAAAATAACGGGCAAAACTCAAATATAGTATTGGTTGATCAAACTTCTCGGGTAATAGCGAGTTTATTATGGGAGATCGAATTTTGGAAAAATCATATCATTTAGTTTTCTTGATTTCTAATGCATGAAAACACTTTCAGACGAAGAATAGACATTGAATTTTTGGTCCAAAAATTAAAATGGAACATGGGAACTGAAAAGATAGGCAAAATAACGAGCAAAACTCAAATATAGTATTGCTTGATCAAGCTTCTCGGGAAATAACGATTTTATTATGGGAGATCGAATTTTGGATAAATCATATGATGTAGTTTTCTTGATTTTTAATGCATGAAAACACTTTCAGACGACGAATAGACATTGAATTTTTGGTCCAAAAATTAAAATGGAACATGGGAACTGAAAACATAGGCAAAATAACGAGCAAAACTCAAATATAGTATTGCTTGATCAAGCTTCTCGGGAAATAACGATTTTATTATGGGAGATCGAATTTTGAAAAACTCATATGATTTAATTTTCTTGATTTCTAATGCATGAAAACACTTTAAGACGACGAATAGACATTGAATTTTTGTTCCAAAAATTAAAATGGAACATAGAAACAGAAAACATAGGCAAAATAACGAGCAAAACTCAAATATAGTATTGGTTGATCAAGCTTCTCGGGTAATAGCGATTTTATTATGGGAGATTGAATTTTGGAAAAATCATATGATGTAGTTTTCTTGATTTCTAATGCATGAAAACACTTTCAGACGAAGAAAAGACATTAAATTTTTGGTCCAAAAATTAAAATGGAACATCGGAACAGAAAACATAGGCAAAATAACGAGCAAAACTCAAATATAGAATTGGTTGATCAAGCTTCTCGGGAAATAGCGAGTTTATTATGGGAGATCGAATTTTGGAAAAATTATTTGATGTAGTTTTCTTGATTTATAATGCCTGAAAACAATTTCAGACGAAGATTAGATATTGAATTTTGGTCCAAAAATTAAAATGGAACATAGAAACAGAAAACATAGGCAAATAACGAGCAAAACTCAAATATAGTATTGCTTGATCAAGCTTCTCGGGTAATAGCGATTTTATTATGGGAGATCGAATTTTGGATAAATCATATGATGTAGTTTTTCTGATTTTTAATGCATGAAGACACTTTCAGACGACGAATAGACATTGAATTTTCTGTCCAAAAATTAAAATGGAATATGGGAACAGAAAAGATAGAAAAAATAACGAGCAAAACTCAAATATAGTATTGATTGATCAAGCTTCTCGGGAAATTGCGATTTTATGATGGGAGATCGGATTTTGGAAAAATCATATGATGTAGTTTTCTTGATTTCTAATGCATAAAAAAACTTTCATACGAATAAAAGACATTGAATTTACGGTCCAAAAATTAAAATGGAACATGGAAACAGAAAACATAGGCAAAATAACGAGCAAAACTTAAATTTAGTAATGTGTTGATCCAGCTTCTCGGGTAATAGCGATTTTTTTTTTGAGAGATCGAATTTTCGAAAAATAATATGACGTAGTTTTCTTGATTTTTAATGCATTGAAACACTTTCAGACGACGAATAGACATTGAATTTTCGGTCCAAACTTTAAAATGGAACGTGGAAACAGAAAACATAGGCAAAATAATGAGCAAAACTCAAATATAGTATTGGTTGATCAAGCTTCTCGGGTAATAGCAATTTTATTATGTGAGATCGAATTTTGGAAAAATCATATCATGTAGTTTTCTTGATTTCTAATGCATGAAGACACTTTCAGAAGACGAATAGACATTGAATTTTCGGTCCAAAAATTAAAATGGAACATAGAAACAGAAAACATAGTCAAAATAACGAGCAAAACTCAAATATAGTATTGCTTGATCAAGCTTCTCGGGTAATAGCGATTTTATTATGGGAGATCAAATTTTGGAAAAATCGTATCATGTAGTTTTCTTGCTTTCTTATGCATGAAGACACTTTCAGAAGACGAATAGACATTGAATTTTTGGTCCAAAAATTAAAATGGAACGTCAGAAAAAACATAGGCAAAATAACGAGCAAAACTCAAATATAGTATTGGTTGATCAAGCTTCTCGGGTAATAGCGAGTTTATTATGGGAGATTGAATTTTGGAAAAATCATATGATGTAGATTTCTTGATTTCTAATGCATGAAAACACTCTCAGACGAAGAATAGACATTGAATTTTTGGTCCAAAAATTAAAATGGAACATCGGAACAGAAAACATAGGCAAAATAACGAGCAAAACTCAAATATAGTATTGCTTGATCAAGCTTCTCGGGTAATAGCGATTTTATTATGGGATATCGAATTTTGGAAAAATCATATTATTTAGTTTTCTTGCTTTCTAATGCACGAAAATACTTTCAGACGACGAATAGACATTGAATTTTTGGTCCAAAAATTAAAATGGAACATGGAAACAGAAAACATAGGCAAAATAACGAGCAAAACTCAAATATAGTATTGGTTGATCAAGCTTCTCAGGTAATTGCGAGTTTATTATGGGAGATCGAGTTTTGGAAAAATCATATCATTTAGTTTTCTTGATTTCTAATGCATGAAAACACTTTCAGACGACGAATACACATTAAGTTTTCGGTCCAAAAATTAAAATGGAACATGGAAACAGAAAACTTAGGCAAAATAACGAGCAAAACTCAAATATAGTATTGGTTGATCATGCTTATCGGGTAATTGCGAGTTTATTATGGGAGATCGAATTTTGGAAAAATCATATCATGTAGTTTTCTTGATTTTTAATGCATGAAATCACTTTCAAACGACGAATAGACATTGAATTTTTGGTCCAAAAATTAAAATGGAACATGGAAACAGAAAAGATAGGCAAAATAACGAGCAAAACTCAAAAATAGTATTGGTTGATCAAAATTCTCGGGTAATAGCG
>CM021322.1:7461620-7472373 GCA_010645155.1 Tigriopus japonicus
TGACCCCTTCATCCAAATGCCTGAAACTAGGACCAAAGTATTAAGAGGAAATGCTGATATGGAAAAGTGCCTAAGCAAGTCAGTGGTCAACCGGCCAAGCTGCTGAAGGCACTAATACATATAATAACATTAAGCAACCAAAGAATGAAAAAATAGTTATTCGATACACAGCTGATGTCTCCTTTATATTTAAAAATGTCCATTAGATTATGTTAAGCCAAAAAAACTCTTGATCTATTGACTAGCTTTGTGATTATAGCTGATCTATTTGACACTTTTTATGTCTCAAAACACTGGATTGCAATTGAAGTTTTGTCATGTCTAGCTTGGTTGCCTAGGGTTATGATCAAGCCACTAATCCATGTCCACTTATAATCACAAATAAATGAAAATTCCACTGAAAACCAGCTCCAAAGATATCTCACACGATATTTGTGTTTTCTCCTGCCTTAATCAAATGAAGTGCTTTCTTTCTTGGAAATCATTTTTGATCACCCTCAAAAAAGGAGGCAGCCGCTTAGCAGCGTTCCAAGTGTTTCCTAAACAACCAAAATTGGTCCTTGTAGGCTGATGGTAGAATTAGAATTGGCAGCGGGACCTAGTGGTTGTGACCAAGGCTTAGATCACTTATTAATATCTAAAAATAGCGTGCAAGCTTTAGTCTGGCTGGTTTGGCAAGCGGGGAGGAATGCGTTGAATTTATGAGGAAAATGTCGCCCTCACAACTGTTGAGCGAACAGATAGTGTGACCGAACATGCAAATCAAGACCAACTTTTTGAAACTCGTTTTGGAAGCCACAGGTTATTTTTTGTCTATGTATGTTCTGGATTAATCCAACATAACGCAAGAACTCAAATTTGTGTTCTTCCTACCACTGACTTATTCAATGTATTAGCGAAAAAGTTCTTACTTGTTGCATTCAAATCCAAGGCATGGTCACTTAGTGACATCTTCGGTTCTTTCAAATAAGTGACCACTTGTTATAGCAAAAAATGACACAAAACCATTACTCAATTCCACATTTGAATCATCAATTGCGTGATTGACATTTGCCTGGTCACACATTTGAAATGTTCCCTCACTTTTGTCCGCTCATCAGTTGGAGACCAGAGACACATTTTTAGGCTTACACTCCCTCTAGTATAAATAGAACTCAGAGGATAATCATAAAAAAAGTTGCCTAATTTATCCATATCTTCAGAGGTGCTTGCGAAAACCTATATTTTTTATTTCTTCATGAAGTAAATGTACAAAAGCACTTCTATTCAGAAATACTTTGTGAAGAGTAAATTTGAAAAATAGATCCATGGAAAATTGGAATATTCTGACAGTGTTACAATATCCGCACTTTGGCCGCCGATCTTGGATGTTGGCATTTGGCTGGTGAAAATTTTCTGCAGCCAAAGTAGCCTTGGTCTAAAAATGTTTTTACTTGCCCCTTTGGGTCTTTGTGAGGTCTAAAGACTCTGGAAGTTGTTAACTAACAGATTTGTTTTGTCACATTTACATTTCTATGCAACTGAAAATAGATGGAGTGAACAGAACAATTTTTGCTTTAATTCAATACCGTCTTTTGCCCCACCTCTGTTTTGGTTCACTCTCTTATCAAGCACCTCTATCTTGAGTTAGCACTATTTTGATTTGCTCTATTATGTTCCCACTCTCTTTTGATCCGCTCTAATTTCATAGGATCATAATCCCGATCATATTGCATTTCTTCCTTAACTCATACCATGCAGGAAAAATAACACGGATAGAGCTCTAAACACGGACATCATAACAGGCCCTCACTAAATCCCAGCCCACGTAATACAGTGTTCCTTGCCAAACCTGTCACTTAATTGTAATTGAAGTTATAAAGATGTATGATCACATTTCAAAAGAATTATAATTAATTGGAATTAAAAAAAATTGTAATTAATTTGCGGGAGGAGACGTGGCGTTGTGGTTAGCGCAGTTTCCTATAGTGAGAGAGGTCCCAGGTTCGATTCTCCTCCCCGACCTTTCTCGAGGAAACTTATAGACGCTTATTCACACCCACAGACGGAGAACCATTCTGATACCGGACATGAGATTGCCTATCGGAACTACTTTAGACGATGTGATGGCTGGCTTCGTTGGCCGGGCGAGGCTCAACCCTCCGACCCTAGCACCAATACTCCAAAAAAAAAATATAGAAGCTTTTTTTTTTGCCATTAATTCCATTTGAACCAATGTAATTGACATTTTTCAACTGCAAATTATAATCCCATTTTCCCCTAGGTAAAATGTTCTGGGATTAAACATTTCACAGAAATTCCCCCGAGTTTTCATTTTTAAAACGTATATTGATGCATCCAAAATTCACAAGTATAAAGTCTCTTACACATGCTGCATTTAAAAAAAGGAAGTTCAAATAATCCAAACAGGGTATAAAAAGGGTAAATGAAATGCAATGGATTAGTCAGGCTCAGTTTTGTGAAAACTTTTTTTCTTTCCGCTGGGGCCAACTTTCATTCACCCTGACACGAAAGTTGTTTCGTGGTCATACTTTGAGCCTAAAATAACGGCAATGCGCGGACACTTTGGCGCAATCAAACCACCCGTGTGCCCCAACAAGTGCCTAGAATATTTTTGAATTAGTTATGATTTAATTTAGGGACAAATAGATGACAAATTATTCCTAGAACAGCAATGACTTTGTGTACCCGTTACGTCACTTTAGAGCATTCGGGATCAGATTTTTTTTTATTGCGTTGGAAGTATTAAGATACATGATATTCTTTCAATCATGTGATATGAGATGTCAAACTCAGGGTGGTGTGATGTTTGCGGAGCCAAACGAAAACTAGACTCGCAACCTCAAACAACATGGTCGTAAAACGGCAGGCCGCATGTTATCGCACTTAGTTCAAAAGCGAGAGGATACCAAAATCAAGTCGAATTAGCATTCGTCGAGTATATACTATCCCTATCTGCTGCGTTTCAAACACAGGAGTTGTCACAAGTATAAACTCGAGGCCGGTTTATCTGATTTGATTTTGGTGTGCTCTCGCTTTTGAATTAGGTGCGACAACATGCGGCCTGCCGTTGTACGACCGTGTTGTTTGAGGTTGCGAGTCCAGTTTTCGTTTGGCTCCGCAAAACATCACACCACCCTGAGTTTGACATTTCAATTAGTGTCAAAGAAAATATGATTCATGTATGTTGTACACTATTATCAATGTTATTTTATCATTGAATTCCTATTTTTACATTTGCCGCCCTGAACATTCTTACTTCTCGTGCCCTGAATTTTATGCCTTGTACAAGGACCCTAGAGCAGTGCTGGAGGGTCCTTGCCTTATATAATGCTGCAATTACACGTCACGCGTTTTGTCGCATTTTAACGGCACTTATGTGAGTCACATCGCATTTGAGCTACAAATGTGTCACATTTCCGACTTGGAACATGTTCTAATTTTGTGTGATGTGAAGCACATTTTGTGACGTTTGTGTGCTAAAACGTCATGAGATTGTTTAACATGACCAAAAACTCAAATCTCAATTTAAGACAATATTCATTCATTTTAACTCAACAATCCGTTAAAGGGTAAGGCTCAATAAGCCGTTAAAATGCGACAAAACACGTGTCGTGTAATTGCAGCATAAGTAAAATCAGGAACGCTGCCAACAGTAATAAGATGGTCTATTTGAATGAAAATATATGTTTTCTATCGGCCTATTTCCATGAATATTTTTGGGGCAATCAGGCTACACAATGACTTGGTGACTTAGAAATGGGAGATTTTGCACCATGAAATAGAATAACGAACAAAGCATGCTCTTGAGTGCACCAAACGGATCTGTTTCCCTTCTCTTCAATTTTTCCTGGAAATTGGAAACGTTAGGCTTTTGTGAAAGTACGAAACCGAACTTTGGCCAAATTTTGATGAAACCCAATTTGGCCTTAATGGCAAAACTTATCGGAGGGGTCCGGTAATGACCCTTATTGTCAACTTGATGTCCGGCGTTTTCTTTTTGCACGGTTCCATTTGCCTTAAAACCGCTGTGAAAAAACAGTGAATGGCGGGAATCATACTTTACTCGGTTTTGGAGAAAGGAGACTAGTTTTGGAACACCTCTAACCATAAATGAGGGGAAATATTACTGTCCGTCCTAATTCAAGATCTCATAAAATCTTAACCGTTCATCAAAATTTTAGGCAAAGGGAAGACACCTGAAAAAGTGGCGAAAACTGTTGAGCCGTCCACACTTTCCACTTTGGTCGATAGCATCCCAAATATCACATCCGAGGAAGAAGAGACTAGTTGGGGACAGATTGGATGTCAAGTCGTTCAAATCTATTCTTTTATAATGAAAATATTTGGTTCAAAATTACGGCAAAACTTTCATGTCAGGGTGTAGTAGAGGGTGTCCCGCATTTCTTATACAATTTTCAAAACGTTTAAAAATGCAATTTAAAGTAACCAAATCGAAAAATGAAAGATTGATCGAGGTTCAGTAGGTTGCCAGCTTTAATTTGCGGTGCTTACGACAGCTGTACCTTGAAAACAGTGGCCGCTACGTCAAAAAATGTCGGAACTTCAAGAAAGGATCCACGCGCGGATTGTCGCCGGCGATAGGCCCACCGACATCGCCCGCCGCTTCTACGTCACCAGGGCCATCGTCTACAACGTGAAGAAGCTGTTCAACGCCACCTACGGCCAGTACCACCGCAATATATAATGTGATGTTGGCAGGTGTGCACGTGGATCGAGGCCTACCTGGGCTAAGACGCTTGGAGAAGACCCCGGTGGCGTTGAACGCTTCTTCACGTTGTAGACGGTGGCCCTTGGCTTGCAGATGGCTGATCACACAAATGAGCTCAAATTTTAACGTCCAAGAGACAGATATATGTTGTGAAAGGATCATTTTGAAGAATTATTGTCAAAATATCGAGTAATTGACGATTTAACACACTTTTTTCCCGGTTTTAGAACAACTTACAGCAGGGTAGGATTCCGGTCAGCCATGGTTCCAGATAGTTCACATAAAGGGATTTCAGAGGTCAAACATGTAAGCTTTTCGTTATTATCCTTGGCCTTGAAAAGCACAAGACCCAAAGGGCCCACAGAGCGCGGACACCAGACCTCCAAAAGCGGCAGATTTGCGTGAAAATATTGAAGCACTTGCTAAATATTTATTCAAAAAATGCAGTGAGTGAAAAAAATGTGGTTAAAAAGGCAAAAAGGGTTTTTGATTGAAAAAGTTGAATCTATCAAAAAGGGCAAAAAATAAAAAAATGAACATTTTTTAAACTTTTTTTATCCTTGCTCTAGTTATTATCAATTTTCGTCAAACAATTGGATTCTTAACTAAAATTTTCAAAAATACTTATTTATCTACCTTAACAAATAACAAAATTTAAATCATTTGAAAAGTTTGGGATGTGTTTTAAGTACTTTATTAAATATTTTGATGCTTTCAAAAATGTGAATTGAATATCTGGCCTTCAAAATGAAGTATTTTTGTGCGTTCTATTAATGAAGAACATTTTTCTCTTTCTCTCTTTTAATCCTCTGTTCGTCGCCTATACTCTTTTTTACACATTGTGTTTTCGAGTGGCAAAAACAATAAACAATAAACAACATGTTGACGGTGAATCCCTGCTTTAATTGAATTCAAGACCCCGTCTAAACTAGGGGCCACATAAAGAAATTATTACGAACAAAATTTCTGGATGAAAGTATAATGAGAAATATTTGTAACAATGACTTTTTGATTCAGTTTGATTCAATTTAATCAATTAAATAAACAATATTATCCAATACTCTCATATCGCCTTAAATGGTGTCGGAGTGGATTTAACAATAAACAAACAAACAAAAGCCTCTGATGGTCTGAAATTTACAATTTTCCCTGCCTTGTTTTAGTAGCCAATCCTGTAAAGAGGATATAGGTAATGATGTGAGACGTAATGAAGTTTTGGACGGTTTGAACGGTATGCCCATGTGGTGATTGATATATTTTAATGAAATAGAATCTGTTTTGTTTCAATTACTTTGGGAAATGGATGAAATGATCCAAACACGAAGGTGGGAAGAAGGAAGTTCTAGGAGAAGAAAGTTCTTAAAAATAATTCTTAATCAATTATTAGCAGATTTAATGACCTACCATAACAAAACCCAACTGCCAAATCCTCATGAAGTTACTTTACACAAAAATGACATGAGGGTTGATTTCAATCCTGTTTTCGATGTTAGGGCATGTTAAAAATGGGGATCCGGGCATCAACAACCTCAAGCTTTAATAAGTTTTATATTATTGCAATTCTTACTATAAACTCTCCATTATGTGAACAAGATTTGAAACGTTGTTTAGCCGAATAATGAGACACATAATCACAGCAATTTAAAATTGATTTTGTTGCATATTTCATTGTTTTGATATATTAATTGCAATTAATTTTCGAAATTATTGGACAAGCAATTTCTTCATTGAAGTGTTTACATAAGTGATGGAACGAAAGGGCTTAACCGAAATCAGACGTGCACTTTGAAGAATTTTCTGTTCAAAAAATGCTAAAGCATGTTTTTTCTTATGTTTTCAAACATATGATTTCCCTTCCTCAAACACATGAGCACTTCAAAATTTTAGGTGAATTATGAGTAAAGATAATTTTGTCGTCCGCTGATTTCGATTTCGGCTAAGCACTCTTTTGGCCTACACCAAGGATCCTTGCCTACACCAAGAAAGTCTTGCCTACACTTACAGTTTCGGTTAAGATACCGTTTGGCCCATCACTATTTTGTGAAATGAAAAGGTAAACAAAGATCTCTTTATGAACTTTCAAACAGTCTTCTATTTACATTTCATTTCTATCAATTGAAATGCAAATCATTTTTAGTCATATTCTAGAGCAGGAATCGTTGCAAGATGACACTGAAAGCCAAAAGAAACCCAAAGAGTTGAAGACCAGTGGCGCCATTGCAAAGGGATGTGGAACAAAAGCACATTGCCAATTCACTCTGAAAAACAAGCAATTCAACTTTAAATCATTTTGCTTACAATGTACAGTAATTGTACAGGGTCCGAGGGCAAAAATATCTGGTCAGAAGCACAATTTACAGGAACAGTCGTAACTTCTTTTATGCTTCAAATATCGGAAAATAATTTTGTGACAGATTTGAGGGATCAATCAGCATCACATCATATTCACTATGTCCCCCTCAACTTCAATCGCAGCCTTGATACTTGATAAGTCGACGGAAGGTGCTGCATGCCTCCGGATAAGAGGCTCACACCTTCTTGAAGGCTGACTTGAGGGACTCAATATTTGAGTGAGATGCTTGTTAGTCTCCCTCCTAATGGCGCCCCACCAAATATAATCCAACAGATTCAAATCCGGGCTTGAAATCCGGAAATCCTTGGCCCAGCATGAGACCATGTTCCCCTCTAAGAACTTCTGCATCATGGCGGACGTATGCAAGGGGGAACCATCTTGGGTCCACACATAGTTACCCTTGGGATATGGTGACTTCAACCAGGGCAGAATCGTGTACCTCAAGACCTTGTGTCACTCGTTAGACCAATCTTCTCCCCAACCTTGAAAAAAAGGGTGGCGTCTTTTTGCCATCGCTCTCCAGGACGCCCAAAGCCATGACCTGAGCCGGATGTTTCGTCCTGAATACCCTTTTGATCTCCTCTGGTGATTCTGCGATGAGTCTGTCATTCCGTCTGTTGTAAACTTGGTCCACGGTGGAGATCTTCTTGCCTAAGTAAAGCTTCACAGTGGTTCCATGGTGCTTCAAAAATGTGATGATTTTTTGGCATTGCTCCAACCTTTTTTCCCTCATTTTTGCTGTCAAAATGAGTCGAGGGGTCCTGACATATGATTTGAGACCGAAATCATCGTTTATGGCCTTCCTACTGAACCACCACTTCTGGGAGCTCGGGACGTTGAGTTTCCGGCATTTTTAGACTTTTGGAGACGCCTAACGGTTCAGACATCTTGGCAATGTATTTCTTTTGGACCATTGCGCGTTGAGAAAATCAAACACTCTCTGGCGTTTTTATTCTTGTGAATCCATTTAGCGCTTGATTTGAATTTAACCACAACAAAATTGATAGCTGGGGCCACACCACGAATGGCTTGTTTTTGGAGTTTTGAGATAACATATGAAAAAACCGCTTTAAATTTCAAAAAACATTTTTGCCCTTGGACTTTGTAATTACGAATATTTACATTTGAGATCGAGCACTACAAACACTTGTAGCCTGCTCAAGAACTCAATCTTGCTTTGCAATAATAGACCTAAAATAGACATAAAACCTTTGGAAATGTCATATGAAGTATTTAAATCAAACACTTTTCCACAGAATCTGAATGATAAAGGCTAAACATGGGAAAAGTTGCAGTTTATTGTGAAAAATAAAAATTAAAGATTCAAAGGTTGTTCAGATGTGCCAACACTAACTTTTTGGTAGACCAAACATCACATCCATGTCAATTGTATGCACTAACGTTAATGATTTGCTTTCTTCACAGGGAATCCCATTCCCTGTAGCGGAAAATATAAAAAATCCGCAACTAAAAACCTAAATATGCTTTCTATGCTTATAAACTTCTTGAAATGCTTATCATTAAAAAAGATGCAGAAATTTACAAAGAATGCATACCTTTTCAATTTCCTCAAAACGCATATTTAGACAACCATCAAACTCAAACTCCATTGAGACCATGTCATGGACCTCTTTAATTGGCGAGGGCGATGCACCCCCCCAAAGAACGGTTTTCGCTGATGAGGGTAATGCGTCCAAAATAGAGGCTGTACCTTCGATTCCACAAGCTTTCCAAACCCAGGTCTGGTCCTGCTCGTCAACTAGATTTTCAAAAGGAAGCAAATACCAGTTCCAAATTACAAATGTAGTTTATTACAATGAAGTCTGATCGCCGGTTTGTTGTGTTTGATGTTTTAAAATGGGCCACGAGAGGTGCACCATACGCAGTATTTTTCAAGGTGGCCATGTCATATTAGTATTCTTAAATTTCTATATGGGTTCCAAAAACCTTATGTTGAGTTTTGACGCTTTGATACCTTAAACTGATGGGGAGCTAAACTTGGAAATTAGTTTAAAAAAGCAAGAAAGATTGCAAAACCAAAGTAGGATTTTTGAAACCCATTTAGAAAATTATGAATAGTAATGACACGATCACCCTGAACAATACGAACTCTTGATCAAAATCAACAACATTTGCGCATCCACAGCAAATATCAAAATAAACAGATTCTCTCAACCTAGATGGGCATTGAGGATCCTCAAGGCCACAAATTTGACTCAGAATTAACAAAAATACCTCAAAACGAGTGAAAATCGTTAAGTGTGAGTCCTGTTGCATATTTATAAATTTTTCCGTCACACAACGTCTTGATTTACAAAATTAGCGTCTTCAAAAGTTGCTTGATATGACGCTCTTGTTTTTTTTCTCAACTACATATGGTGCGTCTCTGGTGGTTAACTTTAGAACCTCAAAGCACAACAAATCTCGATCTCGGGCCATTACTTTCAAAATTGTTTCGGAAAAGAATATTTCCTTTTTTTCTCCTCGAATCTTTTAGAGAGACTTGGTCCAAACTGGGATCAGTCAATGTCATGCCCGTACTCTTGCAATTTTAGTGCTCTAGTTGTACCTACCAATTTGTAATTTGTAGCATGTAGGATTTTCCCCTGTGCAACGTTCCAAGGTTTCTGTCGTGTCTTCACACGGAACAAAATTGCCGTTGGATGTACAAGAGTAACATTCCAACTCTTTGGGTTCGGATAGGGCTGAACAAAAGCAAACAGAACTTGGTTGATCAATTAGTTTAAAACTAACATTTAAGCAAAAATATTTTACCCAAGCCAAACAGGATTAACAAGCAGATTAAAAACCTCATGATGTTGTCAATTTCCAAGTTACAGACTGACTGAGATTACAGCCTGAGGATCAAGACTTAAGGATAGACAATTATTATTATTAGGGACAGGAAGTTTAGACGAATAAAACGAAGACAAATAGAATTGCCTGATTAGACGAAAAAAGACGAATAAAATTGACTGATTAAACGAAGAAAGACGAATGAAAGTTCCCATAAAGCGAAAAAAACGGAAAAAAATGCTTTTAAGTAAGGACAGGAAGTTTAAACGAATAAAACTGTCAAATTAAACGAAAAAAAAAGACGAATAAAATTGATCGATTAAACTAAAAAAGACGAATAAAAGTTCCCGTAAAGCAAAAAAAAAGAAAAAAAATGCTTATAAGACTTTACGTATACTTATCAATTCAATCAAATCTAATCAATATCCCAAAAATCAAATGAAACTGTTTTATAAGAAAGAAGACAAATTAAGTCCCCATACAGACGAAAAATGACTTTAAAATGCTCCGACAAAATAGATGATACCGGGGAAAAATCTGCCTGCATGTGCAAAAAAAGCGAAATCTAGAAAAGTTTGAAAAGCAAGTAGTTAATGGGCAAGAGATTTTGGTAGAACATATGTCAAATAAAAACCAAGAGTACAAAAAATGCCTCTTTATTAGGAGCGTTTTCTGTAGTGCTGAAGTCAGATGTGCAGATACATTAATTGTTCTCATGGCCAGAAAGCTTTTTCAACACATATCCATTTTCTTTCCGTGTCTGATGGGCAACACTACGAGTATAAGTCAATTTGTAACAATGAATTGTATTTTGTTGGTGCAAAACCGCAATTGACAATCAAATTACCACATTGGCCTAAGCTATGGCGGTG
>CM021322.1:7472460-7518909 GCA_010645155.1 Tigriopus japonicus
TCCCTGTAAAGAGAGTTAATGACTAATATAGTTTATGAAATTACTGTTTATATGAAATTTGATCTACCAGTGAGTTACTGTTGGCAGATCTGTTCAACCCTTGAATAGTGGGTTGGTCAGGAATAGTATTCAAAAAATTGTCCAATCCTGCCTTAAATGCTGTTAGAGGATCAACTCCTACATATTCCTGACAAAGACTAATGGGTAACAAATTGAACAATGAGGGAGCCCGATAAAGAAGAGAGGAGGACTTCATTGTTCGAACTAGTCTCGAGTCCCTTGGATTTGGAGGTGCTCTCAAAAGGCGAGTAAAACCTCTACGATTGCTTCAACTGATCTCAAATCCTGGGTTAGGACAGAGCCCATGGACGCTCTTGAAAACATACAGTATCAGATACCTTTCATACCGACCTTCTCTGAGTACTGCAGAGCCCTAATTTCTTGAGCCTCTCCCAATATGAGAGCTCACTCATTCCTGTGATGTTCCTAGTAAAACATCTTTGGACCTGCTCGACCTTTTGCAAACCTGCTGAACTCATTGGAGCCCAAATGAGCCCATATTCAAGATGCGGCTGAACAATCGACTTGTACAGAGTTAGCATTGTAATACTATCTCTGGACTTGAAAGTGCGATACATCCAGCCACATGTTTGAAATGCCTTCCCCACTTTCAACTGGATATGCTCATCAAACTTTCCATCATCTTGGACGACAACTCCCAAATCCCTCATGGACAATACCTGCTCAATATCACAACCTCCAGTGTCTTAGAGCAGAACATCTAATTTTGACGCCCCATACGTCATTATACGGAATTTCATCCCGTTCAATGCCATATTATTCTCGCCAACCCAAGAGTAGATTTTCTCCAGGTCCTCAACTAAATGTTTTGAGTCCTGACCGTTCCTTCCACAAACTAATTTTGTGTCATCAGCATATGAAGAAATACTGGCTTTTGTTCTAAACTTCTGGAGAGGCGCAATAAAAAGAATAAACAAGAGCAGACCTAAAATTGAACCTTGCGGTACACCTGACTTGACGTCATACCTGCCGCTAAAAGATCCTTCAACTTTAACTATCTGCTTCCTTTTGCTCATAAAACTATCAATCCAAGTCAGGACCTTACCCTGGACCCCAAACTCTTTGAGTTGATCAAGCAAAAGACCATGATCGACCCTATCAAAGGCCTTGGCAAATTCAAGATAGACTACAGCAACTGACTTGTGACTTTCAAGCCCTTCAATGATTTCCTCAATATGATCAACCAATTGGGTTACTGTACTAAAATGAGCTTGAAACCCATGCTGTCCGGAAGGAATTAAATCATGGACTTCCAAATAATCTACAAGCTTGGACTTCATAATCTTCTCAAAAACCTTTGCAATGCTGGAGGTAATAGAAATGGGCCTATAATTACTAAGGAGTGACTTATCTCCACCCTTAAAAATTGTAACGACATGAGCTACTTTTAGAGAAGAGGGAAACTTGCCCTGATCTAAATATTTGCTTGAAAAAATTGAAAAAAACGCTTAAAGAGCTTGAAATTCAAAAAAATACAAGTTTTTGGCCAATTAAACGAGAAAAGATGAATAATATTGCACGATTAGATGAAAAACGACGAATAAAATCCAAATTAAACGAAAATAATTTCGCAACGAATAAAGGTAAAAAAGGCGAAAAAGATGAAAAAAGACGAATAAGTTTATTCGTCTAAAGTTCCGGTCCCTAATTATTATCTTCACATTTGCCAAAGGAGGACGGTATTACGTGGAGTGGGACCGAGCGAGGGAGCGTTACTGCGTTGGTGTGAATTTTCCTGCGTGATAGCCTGGAGTTAATGAAGAAATGCAATATCATTCGGATAAATGCCGTTTTATTGACATAAGTCATAAAACAAAAGTGCACAAGAATTCAATGAGCAATCATTTAATGCCCAATTGACGTCTCTCAAAGAATTGAAACTGTGTTGTTTCATTATGTTCAGTCAAATATCTTCAACCTTCTGATGTACTGACTTGCTTCGTGATACTGATTGTCCATTTTTTGTTGAAAGCAACATTGTTTTTATCATTGGGATTGTTTAAGGGCATTTTTCCCATCGTAGAATGCTAAAAAATCTTCTTTGTTACTTTTTTCAACATTTTACAGCCTTTTTTGTCTTTAGAACCCCTTTTAAGTGCTAAAAACAGAGACTGAGAATAAAATTTATAGACATTCACATAAATAGACATGAAATGGACAAAAATCCCAAAAACGAAAAAAAAACATGCATCAACAGGTGGAAAAAGATGAATTTAAACCCAAAGTACAAAGATAAAAACACTAGCGATTCTGCAGAAAAGAGCAAGACGTTGGGTCACTAATGCAAAGTGGCTGTCTCACCCCGAGACACTGTTCAAGCAAAATAACTTGCTGAAATTAGCTGACCTTCGGACTCTGAAGGTGCTCCAAACTACAGGAGCTCATGGGAAAGAAGCAAAAACTTGACCCTAGCGACAAGTGGCGTTAATGTGAAGCTTTAGAAAACCCCAACAAACCGAGAAGCTCGAGAAAAAAATGCATGAAAAGGAGCCTTTTGATCCGAAAAATATTAACACAATAACTTGAGCACTGCTAATTATGCAATAAGACAACTGAATAGATCGGTATTGGCATGATTTACTTAAACTGATCGCAAAATCGATTTTTTTTTTTTTTGCAATTTGGACTTCCTGAGTTGATGGTGGCAACAGCAGCGGCAAACAATTGCAGCTTCAAAAAAAACCCAACAACTTGGCCTAGTTTTCGCTTCTTTCCCATGAGCTTCTTTACTCCAAACAATGAAACAAGCTCACATGAATGAACTCCCCCCAAATCATTAACGTGTTCAAGTGGAAAAAAATACTCGTCTTAAAGGTTGGAAATATATCACTCCAGTGGTGAAATCTGCTCTTTGACAAAGATTCCCCAACTTTGCATTTCCAAATGAATGGAATAATTTCAACGCACCAGATCCTATTTTAGCGTCATACTTGTAACATATACCTTGCGGACGGTATGGCCAAACCAGATATAGTTAATTTATGGCAACTCTGAGTCTTGAATTGTGTTTTTATTGGCTGAATTGGCCAGGTTGGACTTAGTGGAAGCTTACAAAAAAACTGCTCTTTAAATATTGATAAACACCTGAGTTAGAGCTTCCGAAAGAAGACAAACTCATCAACAACGGGACGGCAATTTTGATACTGGGAGAGAAGGTGAGGGACTTGATGTTGTTATGGTGCCAAAATGCGCCAAGTACTTTGATGGAGGACCTTCGTGGATGTACCAATGATACAGGACGATTTTTTTTTGTGTCTCCAAGATCACAACCATGGCCAGGAATTTGGATAAGAAGACCAGGAAGACGATTGTGGATCTCCACAGGGCCATGCCCCACCGTCAGGGACATTTGCAGAAGATTTGGAGTTGTCAAGAGCTCCGTCTATGAGCTCATCAAGAAGTACAACATCACTGTCAGTGTCAAAGTTGTGCCAGGCCGTGGACCAATGAAGACTGTCAGAATCCAGAGAAACCGCAAGAGACTGAGAGAGATGGTCCGGCGCAAATGTGATAGCTCCTTCGGAGACATTGCCAAGGTCATAGATGTTGAAGAGAAGAGTATCAGGAACCTGGCAAAGGACGCCAACATCAAGTCCAATCCCTTCCTCCGTCGCCACCTCATCACCAATGCCCAGAAAGAGAAGAGGGTCAACGGGGCCACCAACCTTATCAAGTGGATGGACAACAACAAGGACAAGACCATTGGATGGTCTGATGAGAAGATCTTCACCATTGATGGAGTTTTCAACCGCCAAACATTCAGGATTTTGATGACGCCAACAACACTGCGTCATCGAGGACAACAGTGACGAGGATGAGGAAGATGACACTTCTGACTGATTTTTTTTTTTGAGTGTTGGTGCTAGGGTCGGAGGGTTGAGCCTCGCCCGGCCAGCGCAGCCAGCCATCACATCGTCCAAATTGTTCCGATAGGCAATATATCATGTCCGGTATCAGAATGGTTCTCCGTCTGTGGGTGTGAATTAGCGTCTAAAAGTTTCCTTGAGAAAGGTCGGGGAGGAGAATCGAACCTGGGACCTCTCACATTTAAGGAAACTGCGCTAACCACGACGCCACGTCTCCTCCCATTAAATTTAAATGTATCTTGTCTATTTTGTCACTAAATTTTACGCCATTCTATTGGCACATTTTAGTGCAATTAGGGCTGCGCATGGTTTGGTCGTACTGTCTGCATAGTGTAAATAAATATAATAATTACATATAACATAATTTATAAGACTTGTTCAATTTAATACCAAATGACCATGCAACAAATTTGATTTACAAAAAGAACACCAAAATTCCCGTCTCCTATCATACCAATCATGAAGTAAACATGAGACAAGAGCCCATCTTGTCTCATCAAAAAAAAAACATTTTTTCAGTTATTGAAAAGAATGAAAATTTCCCTAAACGCCCAAATGATTGAATTTTGGCAAATATTGCCAAAAAACAAAAACAAGATTTGGTTTTGTTATGAAAATGACAAAAAAAGAAAATTTCGCCAAAAGCCGAAAAAAACTGGAAATTGCCAAAAAAACGGCAAATAAAGTGCATTTGCATGAAAAATGCACCCCGTTTTAAATGCAGAAACAGTTCAAACTATGAGCGTTGTTACTATTACAACTAAACATATTACCCATTTTATTCAATGCTCTTATTTCCGTGAATTTCAGAAATCAAATAAAATAATCAAAACAATACTTCAATCCCTCTAAAATAGTTCAAGGTTCTGCTGTGATTATAGGGGGAGCTGCTCTCTTCAGTCGAGAGTTGCGCAAAAAGTACTTCTCAGAGGGAGCCACCTGAAATTCGAGTAAAAAAAAGCGAGTCACTTTGAAAGCGACCGTGTTTCCAGTCTGTGTGCGTGCGTTCCAACCAGCGTTCTTTGATGGAGATTTTCGAAAAAAAGCCAAATGGAGGAACGATTATGCTTTGAGAAAGTAGATTGCACGAGCAATTTCTATTTTGTTTCAGTTTCTCCAAAAAGTTTGTTACACTGATTTGAATACAATTGTTTCATTTCATTCAACTCTAATCAAATACGTAAAATCTATTTGATGAAGGCAAAGCCGTCACACTCTCAAGTGATCAAAATGACACCTCACGGGATAAACAAGTCATAATTTGAAGCTAAATGACTAATTGTCTTTTGACATGAATAAGCAATTTTTTTGGGTGGAGTGTTGCAAAATTAGTATATATTCAGCTGTTTTGGGTCAAAATTTTGTAACACAATCTCACTTAACAATAACATTGAGACACATATATCAAAGTACAAAACGGCGACCCTCTTTCATTTCTGATTGCTCTTTTCAAATGTGTTTATTCTTGGAGCAAACACAAATTAGACACTCTGGTGAGTCATTCTTATTGGACAAATAAGAATTGACAATGGGATCATTTTTTGCATTTGCAAATAGATTGTCGTAATGAAATGAAAACAAAGATATCAGAGATCTCATCCAATGGAAATCAAGGACTCTAATGTATTTGTGGAGGATTTGATCGTACATGCCTTTGATTTTCATGTTCGATGAGGATATTCATTATGAATTCAAAATGCAATTATGAAGTCCAAAGTACAGCTGAAATCATTTCATTTTTAGTTCAAAATTTGGAGGAAAATACTCATTTATGGGTAACATGTTTCCTCAAAAATATCGCTTTTCACGGTGCTCACAAACACCTGCCATTTTTTTATAAAGCTGACTCAAATCAATAATTTGAAGGTTGTTCAGTACGGTTTAAAAATATTGCGACTCTTTCATTAAACCATTTTCTTCTCTCGTGACTTCAACGTGGTCATGCACACATAGATTATAAAAAGACTTATATAAAACATATCTAGTTACTTGATGTGCAATTAAATAGATTCTTCGTTCCTGCTTCCTAAATTTCCCTCATTAAAAAATCTTTACATCAGACCAATCTTCCAAGACAAACTAGTTTGATGAGGTCCAGCCATGAACCTCTCCCGAATTTAAGGCAAGAAAACCTCACTTGGTTCTTTTCCGTCGTGGTGGACAGAAGTGGTGTTCTTTCTTGGCTTTCCCCCCTCATTGGTACTTTCCTTAATCGTCTTGCTAAGGATTTCTGAGGCTTCTCATCATCGTCCTCGTTTTAGTACTCTTTCTCACCCATCCCCGATTAATTATTGAATTATTGAATACCCAACCTAACTTTCAAACCCAAAGTTACTGCCCACACCTTCCATCTCCATCGACTGGACCAATTCAATCAATTCTACCTTGATTCCTCGCATTCAATCAATTTATTTGATTCCTTCCCCCTCTCATCTCAGCATGAACAACCACGTCAAAGACGGCTTCTACCCCGTAAGTGTTGAAATGTTTTTCTTGTATTCAGAAACGGCGGGGCGGTTTTGCCCCGCCTAGACTTGACTCTAAAATCAAGTCTGGATTCGCTAGTCAAGAAAATCAGGACGGCCATGAAAATGATGAGAAATAAGCCAGACTTGGGCATTTTACCCAAAATAGAGAGTAGAAATCATCTTGTAGTTTTAAACGTCCCGAGCGATTTCATAGCTTAATAATTGGTTCTTGATTCGTGTTGGAACTGGAAAACTTGGATACAAAAGAGCTACATAAAGTGAATGGGTACTTACCCATTGCATACTGGCTCTTAACATTTTCAAATACGAGATAAAATGGCAAAATTGAAGCACTCGGTGATCAATATTCTGCAACAGTACAGCAATATTTTTGCCTATGAGAAACATTGACGAACGAGCAGAGTTGTATCGAAATATGACCTGAAGGCGCTACAAAATGGCAATCCTGAGAAGGGAATTTAGGGTCAAGACGAATGTCAAGATCAGTAGGTCTGCGTGAATTAGGCGGAACCTAGACATTATTTTACGTTTTTCAAAACAAATCTTGAAGCCGAAACATGATTATAATGAAGGATTTTAAGTTACCGTCAAATTTATTTCTGTCTTGAAATGGAACGGACAAATTTTCATGACATTTTATCTTTTGAAAAAGATAAAAGGAATGGGCAAGGTTTAAGATGTTATTATTGCTGGTGAGAATATTGTTCGTGCTATTAAGCCCCACGATCCTTACAGGATTTATTTAAGTGAATGATTTAAAGCTTTTGTACACAATAGTTGAATTTATGATCTATTGTGTTTAGAACCAATAGTATTACTAAAAAAGGGTGGCGTTTGAAAATGCCAGAATTAAAACGTAAATGGAATTTCAGCAAGTCTAATTTTTCACATGAATTATCAATAGCAGTTTTCGGTGGCACGCAAGTTGATTTTGAGAAAACCTGAACGTGTCATAGTTTTGCTCCCGTGGGAAATGTATTCATAGTGCAAGGCTTTTAATTCATGACGCGAATTCAGATTCTAACCAAAGTCAAACCGGAATAATTTAATCAGTCAGTGGCTGGCTCCTACACTTCTTTTCAAAGCGGCGTTTTGAAGATCAAGTTAATTTCCATTTGCGGTAGAAGTCTGTATGAATTCAGAATTGAACTCACGGTTTAGAACTTGGGACGAGTCTTATGAACGATACGGCTTGATTTGAGATTAAAAGACGTCGCATACTATATCCGTAACCGCAAATGGGCTCGAGTCTCGAGCCGCCCCAAGTTTCAAGCCATCTCTATTAGTACTAACGAGTTGACGCGTTGAAGGTAAACGACCACGTGGCTAAAATGGAGAACGCGCGTGTAAGGGTCAAACCGTAATATACTCGTTATATTATCCGCCTTGAAAACCGCCGATTCAAGCGATTGAATCACTCGTCTTCAGTCACTTAATAGACAGACGTTCATGTCTAAGCATTTCACCTTCGAAAAAGATCCACACGTGGTAAGTAAGTCAGTCGGCTTAAAACAAACCCATCAATGGATTTTTCTCGTCTAAAGTTGGACGCGAATTCATGGAAAATCGCGTGTCGAAAATATGGCCCTTATCCATCGTCCTTTTTCGCGGATGCGTTTGGCACCAAATTTGATAAGAAAAAGGCCTCTCATATTTTGAAATGGGGGTTGGTGCAATGAAAATGCCCAAATGATAGGCGTCTGAGGGTGGAGATTGGATCGAAAGGGCATAGTTGATGTAAACGTTACTCACCTGACCCCATGCTAAACAGCTGTGTTTTAACCAAATTTAAACCTAATTTAACTTTAATTAAAACCTTACTTACCTAATTTAAACCTGCGAGGTGTGACGTCACTTCTTATGAAGTCCGGTGATTAATGATTAAACATATTTGATGGTGAGAAGATTGAGTGCCAACAAACATTGATTGGCATTTTCACTTTTATTCTTAGATTTCCTTTAGCCAAGCGGAATTCGCCCTGACATAAAGTGAATTTTATTGGCCATTGGCCAAATCACCTTCAAACTTGATATTTAGAATATTTAGGAAAGCCATCCCCTTGATTTTGAGAGGTCCATGGACCTGGGCTTAATCAGGTCTTACCTCAAGGGTTAGAATGAATGGCTCAGAAATGCGTAGCTTTTGCCCTCAGTGAAAACCGTATCACCTTATAATTTCCGTAGGACTACTTTTTTCTAGTTGTTTCATGAGTGAGAAATCCATCGCCTGAAAAAGTCCACTACTCCTGAATTTGCAATAAGAATACCGTTAGTCATGCCAATTTTTTGTTACTTAAATTTTCCGTTTAAAGAAGACTGACTACTGAAGGTCAAAATCTGAACAAAATTTACAACGCGACTAACGCGCCATTCGCATTGTTTTGAACGTTATAGCGCCTCTCATTGGTATTTTATGTTCCGATATTTTAGGATCGCTCCTTGTCTTCGATTTCAACGGAAAGTGAGGGCTTGAGTTCACCCACTTCCCCGCACGATTTGCTACCCCCTTTGGCGGCATTATTTGAGCCCATGGGACTGTCGAGCGGCGTCAGTGGTAGCGCCCACCATCACCCTCATTCTACCGGTTCAGGCGCAACGGAGATGCGTCGTAGTATGCGCCAATCGTCGGCGTCCTTGCACCCGCATGGGCAGCCTCAGCCGCGCCCTTTGGCTCACCATCATCATCCATTGGATTACAGTGAGAGCGCTCAGCTCTTGGAGGATCACTTACGGCACAACTACCTGGCGTATGCTGCAGTGGCGGCTGCTAATCTAGAGGTGAGTCTTGACCTAGAGACCCGCAGATATCTACAGATACGTCATTCGATAGTTTAAAGGACCAACTTGCAGCTGTAGATTGGAAAAGGTTGAATTTTCATACGGTGTTGGCTCAGTATGTCTTAAAGCAATGGCGAAGCACTGAAAACTGGAGTAGGAGGCTAACGGTGAGAATCATGATTCCCAGAAGGATGGATTAATTCAATTGCGTTCTTCTGCAAACCAAACCTGGCTTGTATTCATTAGACGACGTATTTCAATTTTCAGCTCAATCGAAGGGCGGAGTGAAAAGTTGTGCGTTCTCAAACTTACATACTGCGGAGAGCATAGCATAAATCAAGGATGGCTCAAGACAGGATTACTTCCAAAATACACACTAGGTCCGATTAGTACAATGAAAATTCAACGGAACAATATATTTGTTGCAAAAAGCTCACATTTTAGTACAGTGATCGGACCTAGTGTGTATTTTTGAAATCCGTGCTGAAGTACAGTGGTTCCTGCATAAATGAATTTACCCTTTTGTGGTAAAACAATTACTAGAAGAGGGCTACTTCATTCTTTCTCTGTAGGATTTGCGCTGAACTGGCTAGGGATGGATCAGAACTAAGCTTAAGCCTTTTATAGTTAAGTTTGATATTTGAGGGAAAAGTTGATTTCAATTGTTTGTCAAACTGAAGAATGTGTATGATGAATGAGAATTTCAAATAAGGTGTTTGGAGGGTTAATCACGACTCTTACACGTTCCTAACCATTCTGGCCCCAGATTTTCCAGCTGAATTTGTCTGATTACACTCAGCTATTGAAGTGTGACAATATTCTTGTTTGGACATATACCATCATCTGTTATGACTGAATGCTCTGAATTGACAACCAGAAGTTCATCCTTCAAAATGAAACGCTTGTCCATCGTAGTATGTCATATCTGGACATATCTATGTAGAGACCCTATACATGTATTGACCATGTTTTCTAATCTCAAAAGACTTGCTTCCACAACCTAAGGAATGTGGTTTTTTTTGACGACTGTCATTCCAAGTATGCATGTTGTCATTTTCTAATTTCAGGATGACGTTCATGGCCCGCCTTCGAACAACAATACTACCACAATTAATAATAATGTTCCGCCCAGTCCCGTGGAACTCATGGTTACCAATCTGGATCAAAGTATTGAGCAGAGAGAGCTCAAGTCCATTCTCATCTCCATGTTTGAGTAAGTCAAGAAAGTGGTCTTTATGGTGCTTAAAGAGAGCTTTTGGGTGACGTTGATCTGTTCCTTTTTAGGCCTTTTAAAGTGCGTCAAATCAATGTGTTTACTCAATCGGATGGCAACACATCCGCATCCGTTAAAATGGCTTCCCTGGAAGATGCCCAATTGGCAATTAGCCGTTTGCATCGGAGCAAAGTCGGATCCAAGCGCATTCTAATCAATTACAAGTAAGTCCAAAACTGGATCAATCAAAGGTTTTGTGTAGGGATGGATGTTTCAAGTGTCCTTTATAAATTATTCATTCAGCTTGAAGTCCTGATGCGTTCCTGTAACTGCTTTAAGTCTATGGAAGAAACATTTACTTATTTGATTTTATAAAAATAGGGCTTGGACAAAGTTGCTTGCGCCAAAATAGCAACTTATGGATGTTTTTTTTTTGTATTTGTCAATTGAATTCTGCGAGAACTTGTTCTAATTATATATTTTTCGCGGACTTGAACCAGCCAATTTCAAGGAATATTAGTTAAAAAATATTATGTGAAAAGCAAAACTTTATTCTTAAGGAAGCTAGAGGTTAAAGAAAAGATTTAAATAAGATTAAAAACTTTCGCACATAATTAAGACATATATTTCGTCGAATTGAGTGCAACTTTAGGGCTAAAAAACTTTATCTGAGCCCTTGTGATCAATGTTGAATAAAACCAAATTAACTTATTTTTATAGCGGCAACATACTTTTCCAAGAAATTGAACCTAAGTTGAACCATTTTGGAAGGGATTGGTGAAGCATTTGAATATGAGAGATTGTGTGTCAATTGGTCAATTTCTGGCGTTAAATCAAAGGAGATCCTCTTTTTTTTTCTTGTGTTTTTGTCAGTCTTGAAACAAAGGAATGAAAACCAAAGACTGCTTCCTTTCCAATAATTCCATATTTATTTATTTATAGTGACGCACCGAAAGCATTTTGGCAAAAAATTTAGTTTCGGGAATGCCAAAGTAGTCGGGCAGTGTAAAAAACATATTTTTTAAATCTACATCTGTTATTTCAGATATTTTACATTCGTTATTCAGTCTACTTTTTCTCATTTCCAAAAGAAATTTAACACCAATAATGAATGAGTATGCTTTTTTCAGTCATCTACTTTCGGTTTTCGGGTCAAGAGCACTTTCCGTCCATCACAGTTTTGGCACCCACCTATGATTAAAAAACTTCATGGCCTTTTGATCCAAAACCTAAGTATTAAGAGGTTGGCAGCTTTCTAAATTTTCATTAGAGATTCCCATTAGAACGAAAACCATGAATAAAAATGGGAGAGGACTCAGCCGGGACTTGAACCCGGGACCTCCTGCACCCAAAGCAGGAATCATACCCCTAGACCACTAAGCCGCTTGATACGGTGCTTCAATTTCTTTCCATATTAAAGAGAAATTTTAGTACGGAATTTATGAGCAGTCTCACACTTGACTTTGTGCATAGAATTTTGATTTTGACAAGTCATATATTGGTAATCATCAGGGACAGGAACTTTAGACGAATAAACTTATTCGTCTTTTTTACCCTTATTCGTCGCGACAAATTTATTCGTCTAATTTGGATTTTACTCGTCTTTTTTCGTCTAATCCGGCATTTTTACTCAACTTTTTTTTTCTTATTAGTCAAAAATTGGAACTTTTCGTACATTTGAAGCTTTTTTCTCAAATTTGGAATCAAATAGACACTTTTTAAAAAGTTCAAGGCCAAAACTTGGGCAACAAAATATGATCCACACTTACATTATAACTTGTAGAGTTTCCTGACACAAAGAAAGAAAATTGGAGTGAAAAGGCTATCTGACTATTCGAAGAATTAATGTCAGCAAAACTCCTTCTAAATATTGCTCTATTGAAAACGTTGAAAAAAGGGCGGTTTTGAGCTCTTGGACTTAAATTTATATGTTCCACTGACCATTTCTTGCTTATTCGGCACTTTTCCGTTTGTTAACTTTGTAGATTTTGCCGTTTTGCACAAGGGTGCAGCTGTTTCCCCTCAATTCGGCCACACATTTTGTCTACTTTATGGGCAGCAGTTTTAATCCTCTTTACATGCAATTCATTAGTCTTTTTTGCCGTGTAAGTCAGTTTTTTTCGTCTTTTTTGTCTAATCGGGCAATTTTATTCATCTAATCGGGTAATTTTTTTCGTCTTTATTCGTCTAATCAGGTAATTTTATTCGTCTTTTTTCGTCTAATTTGACAGTTTTATTCGTCTTAACTTCCTGTCTCTAGTAATCATGGATGTTTCTAAACGGGTTTGGTGAAATTGATAGGCATGGGGAAAAACAACAAGGTCGGGTTTTGCGAGAAAAGGGCTAAAAGACATGGAACATTCATGTAAAATAGATGATATTCTAAGGAAGGGTGCAAAAATGGTTTTTCAAATATATTTTTGCAACGGGTAAATGTGTGTTTTTTTCTCTTCATAGCAACACAAACACGACAAACCCGGCCATTCTGAGGAAAAAAGTGATTTCGATTTTGAAGGAGGTCCCTGAAGGTCGTTTACAGTTGTTCAAGTTCAGAGACATGTTTGAGAAGCGTTATGCTAGCTCAATCGGCGTCTCGGATTTGTACAAGATCAAAGATGTGGTCAGCATCACTGAAGAAGTCTCAGGTAAGGCCCATTGAGATCTAGCAAATACTAGAGGGAGTGTAAGCGTTAAAACATCGCCAACTGTTGAGCAGACGAAACTGCGAAAACATTTGAAATGTGTGACCAGGCAAATGACAACCATGCAATTGATGAATCAAATGTGGTATTGAGTAATATAGTTGGGTCACTTATTGCTAGTGGTCACTTTTTAGAAATAAAACGTGACATCACTAGGTGACCATGTTTTCTTGGATTTGAGTACTACAACTAGGAACTTTTTTGCCAATACATTGAAAAAGTGACTGATAGGAAGAACAGAAATTTAAAGCTTTTGCGTTCTGTAGGGCTAATCTAATACATTTATGGACCAAAAATAACTTGTGGCTTCAAGAACAAGTTTAAAAAAGTTGGTCTTGATTCGCATGTTTCACACTAACTGTCCGCTCAACAGTTGTGAGGGCGACATTTTCCTTACAAATTCAACACATTCCGCCCCATTTGCCAAATCAGTCTGACCAAAGCTTGCACATTATCTAGTGATTAGTAAACGGTCTATGGTAGGGCCACACGTAATATCAAGCAAAACATAAACTTCAATAGGCTCAGAGACCAGGGTTGGGTTAATCCCATTCCGTCGAGGAAGAGAGGGAAATCTCTCGTGTAGAGGAGGAATGATAGAGGTGACAACACTGAGCCCTGCGGGAAGCCGTAGTCAACTTGGACAGGGTCAGATAGCTCCCCGTTGCAACACACTCACTGATCTCCTTTTCCCAGAAAAGACTTGATCCACTGCACTGCAACTTTTTACAAATTTAAGCGAGAAAAAAATTAATTGAAGGTGAAATCCTTAAAAAATATGCACGTTTAAGTTATATTATATTTTTTAATGCCTAGGATTAATTTGTCGTCTACAATGAAATTGTAGCCCTTAATGTCCTGATTTCAAAAAGTACTAATACATGCCTTGGCAATTTTTTTAAACCGTTGTTTTTGAGGAAAACACCGTGTAGAGCTTTGGAACCAGCTTTCAACACCCTGGCATTTATCTCATCGAGACCAGGGCTTGATTTGGATTTCAAACTGTTGATTTCTTTTTCAATCTCAACTTCACTCATGGGGGAAATTGGAAAGTGTTCTGGATATTTTGGGCTGGAGGATAGGGTGGGCAGTAAGAGGCTACCGTACTGATCGACTCCTTAATGATCTCGATGTTTGCTTCCGATGTACCCCGCGGATTTCATTTATTACCTTCCACGCATTTTCTTCCTCCAAGTCAGAAATATAACCCACTCTGGTATCTCGTCGGATAAGGCTCACACACTTGTTTCGCAGTTTTTTGCATTCTTTGAGTAGTTCAGGTTTAGCTATTCCAACATTGTTTCATCTTCCTCCAGGTCTGGTCGCGTTCAAACATAAGGGATTTGGTTACCCTTATCAATGCAGGGTTGTAGTTACTTGGGATTTTAAAAGATTTTATTGGAGCATGCTTGTCCAGCACCTCGTACACTCTACGGTTCATGAATTCCGAGATAACCGAGGGGTCTTTCTCCTAATCTAAGTACTGCCATGGCACGTTCAATAGATCTTTCTCAAATTCGTCCTTGTTGAAGTCCTTAAGCTGTCTTTTTTTTAAAAAATTTGAACTTGGCATTGTTCGCTTAATATTTTTTTTTTCATCCTAAGAACCACTTTGGAATGGTCGCTTGCACCACTGGCTATAACGCAGTAGTCTGAAATCGAGATATCTGCACTAAAATAAGCATGGTCCAACCTTGAGTTTGAAATATGACCATTTTGAAATCTTGAGAAGGCTGGTCCGGTGTTCATTGGTTAAGCCACAGATGGCAACGGTGTTCGCCAGTCTTTCACTCAGGTGTGCAAGAGGATATCCAGGATCATCCGTCTTTGAGAGATCAATGTTCATGTCACCTCCAAGGACTATTTTTGAGCCTTCCGTGGCCGCTTTCTCCATTTGATTGGAAAACTCCTCCAGACTTTCCGTTTGTTTAATCCGTGATTGGCCATTCCTTGGGTCTCTCCATGCCCATAGAACCCACCAACTAAAACCCCCCTCGACCCTGAATCTTTGATTTCCAACCATTGGCAAGTCCGATCTAGAGACGCTTTATTGTCAGAGACGGGCGGGGTTTCGACTCAAGCGCCATGGAGAAAAGTAAACGATTTTTTGAACTAAAAACATTTCCCAATAAACAGGCTCTCCATGCTTTGGACGTAAAAAATCGTCAAATGGAATGTTTACTAAAACCTTTTCCAATGACCTTGCCCAATGTTCAGAGTCTTAAATTGCAAACTTTCAAGTTGGGTTTTGAGCAGAAATATATGAGTTGGAACCCATTTTTCAGCACATTAGGTTGGCCTCTAGAAAAACAAAAACGTTCTGCTTCAGAGTAAGATGCGGAGGCACTGGATTGAGTGTCAGCTTGTTGAGGCTTCTGTCTGTTTGGAAATGTTGAAAAGGGCGCCCAAAAGGGAATCAGCCAATCACATGATGCAAATTGAATGACGTCATTGACGCCGGTCTCAACCTTGCCCGTCTCTCACTAGAGACTCTAGTCCGATCTGCACGTTGCATCAAAATCCTTCGATTTTTTTAATAGAAACACTGTTCGTACTTTGTCTTATAGAGAATGTGAACTAAATATATCGGTGTAACAATTTCCTCCCATAAGTGGAGACAAACAAAAGGGAGGTAAAAGCTCAAAGTCAATCACATATTGGTCACATATTGATACTCATTTTACAATTGTCATCTTAAATATGTAAAGTATATTATCCTAACCAGAACATTAGCTTTAAGTAAAGTCACTTGACGTAACTGTCTTTAGAGATTTATGCGCATATATTTCTTGACTAGGTTTAACAAACCCCCCCACCAAGCACTTGCTTTTCTTCTCATTTTGGCTACCTACTGTTCCTCTGCACTTCGGCCTAGCTGACCAGCACAGATATGAGGATAAAAGGGCTAGATTTCACTAGATTTGGAATTGTTCACAACCTCTATTGGAGTGGAAGGATGACATTGCATCCGGTATGTGTCAGGATATGGGGAGTTTGGAGCATGTTAAAATCAGTCTCACATAAAAATACCACATCAAGATCATGTTTTTCGATCAGAGCATCGATCGACGACAATAAGGTTCTCGTTTAGATTCTCGTTTTTTGCCTGTTTCTTCTGCGAAACGAGCTTCTTTCTCTGTAGTGGAGTCTAAAACCGATTTTGATTTTCGAAAGCCGTTTCGGAATCTTTCGCGCCCAAGCTTTGCCTTCCAAGATTGGACGAACCCGATTTGTTTTGAAGAAGTTGAGAACTTGACCATCACTGGTCTGTTTTCAAAGGTTTGGGGTTTTCCAATTCTCTTGATATTGACGACTTCCGCTGAGCTTTGATCGATTTCAGAGCTCTTAATGACTTCGTTGACCAAATCATGGTCTCCTCCAAGAAGCACTGAAAACTGGAGTGGGAGGCTAACGGTGAAAATTATGATTTTTTAGAAAGATGATTCAAATGCGTTCTTCTGCAACCGAAACCTGAGGCCAGTTTTTTAGACACAAAAGATCTATCTCAAGGTCGTACTATAGTACTTTAAGTCCGATCTTGAGGTCGATCTTTGCGGCTAAAAAAACTAGCCTCTGGCTTGTATTCAGTTGACGACGTGTTTCAATTTCAGCTCAAGTGAAAAGTTGTGCCATCTCAAACTTATGTGCTGAAGAGAGCCTAGAATGAATATGAACTTGCCCTTTTGTGGAAAAACAATGGGGACTTTTGATTTCGGCACTCGCCATCTACCGGCAAAAAGATGAAACAATCGTTTAGTCAAGTAAACAACATCAAAAATCAAACCTGCTTACTCGAAAATCTGAAAGTCTGAAACGCATTTTGCATGGATTAAGTTTACACAAGTTTGGAGAAATCTGATCTGTAGAAAAGATCGGTGACCCACTGAGGAATTCGGTAAAGTTGAATATCGGGTTCTTGCTCATTTTTTTCAGGTTGAGGGGGTACTGTTAACAACTTGTACATTCCAGATGAAGTCAAACCATGTTTTTTGAAAATACCTTCATATCTTTTCAATGCTGACTCATTTGGAGGAAAGAACTTTGGATGTTCTATTGTTCGTCCAAGGAGTTCATCAACTGATTTTCCTTTACGGTGAAGAGACTTGTTTCGTTCGGAAGGATTTGACCACTGCGACTCAAGATCCGTTTTTGATTCATCTCTTTCTTCATTAATGTAAAGTAAAAGAGCACATGCATGCTTGCATTGTCCTGACACTCCAGAAAGGCAACTACAGTACATTGATTGGATGGTTCGATCTTGATTCAAAAGGATGTTGATCTGGTAAGGCTTTCCATTTACAGACATTTCTGGGACACACTTCCCTTGAATTTCAAAACGATCTCCTTGGATTTCTTCCACGGCAAATATCCTCTCAGCCTTCAGAAGTGTTTTTCCTTGCCTTAAAGTATCATCTCGAAACTCAGGCAAAGTAACGGAATCAAATCCAGTTCGGAGAGTAATTTTGGTGTTCATCGTCCTATGAAAGTGGTTTTGCACATACATTCAAAGATTTAGAATTAAATTTTATGTTACCTTTTGAGAAGTATAACGAAAAAGAAATTTTATAATCAGGATAAATATCAACTTCAGCACACATATTTAGCTTTATTTGTCGGAACCTTTTAAGTCTTGACTAAACGATTGTTTTTCTTTTGATCCGCTAGAGTTTGTTTACATTTTATCTTAAACAGCGAATTACTATTTCATTCATTCTCCGTTGGATTTGCTCAGAACTTTGAGTGAGCATATCTTTTGACTCCGACGTTCGATTGAGCTGAAAATTGAAATACGTATTCTTATCAACATATGTTAAGTCCTATTTGCAGAAGAGCGTAATTGAACTGTTCATTCTGGAAACCATGACTCCTCTCGTTAGTCTCCCAGTCCAGTGAAATTCAGTGGTTCTTGTCTCCTCCTTTGTCTTTGGATACCGGCACGTATTTCTTGGCCCTTTCTCTTCTAGTCGTTTCCTTGGCTGCATCTGTCACGAAGGATTCGGAGTTTGTTTCATTTCGCTCCAAGGTCTGGATGCGTATCTCCAAGGGAGTGCTTTTCAACCAAGGCACCAAGTTTCTCATCTTCCTGTTTCATTCGTTCCTCCAATCTTGTCAAGGAGATGAAAAGCCTTGCAGAGCACATCCAGGCTTCCAGTCTTGACATATACTGGATATCCCAGGGTAATCAGTAGGGGTGCAGATTTCGGCAAACAAAAATGGCAAATAAAAGCGTCCAAACTGGCAAATAAAATGGCAAATAGACACGAAAATGTACCAAAATATTATTAAATTGGCCACTTCATTTGGAAAATGAGCAAAATGTTTCACCAACAATAAAATGGAATGCATATATAACATGCATATATACATATATAACAGAACAAATATAGATATTTTCTTCCGTTAAATAATCAAGAAATCCTTAAAACAAATCTTTTTAATCTTTTTGCAATTTCAGGCAATTTTTTCTCTTCATATTTTTGAACAAAAAAGACTAATAAACTTTAAAAGCTAACAAATTGCAAATAAACATGTTTTGGGGCATAAAATTTTATTTGCCTGAAATCTGCACCCCTTGTAATCAGTTGTTTTGCGGTGCTTGCCGTAACTTCAAGACATTTTGTGATTTGTGCCATAAAATTACATTTTATGGCAATTTTTCTAATTTGAAGCTTTTATATAATAATAGTGGAGAAATTATATGCTTCTTCCGTGTTTTAAAAAAAATAAGTATTTTTAATTTCTTTCTTTTTCTTTGTGATATGTGCCATAAAATTACATTTTACGCCAATTTTTCTAATATATGACCGGAACATTTTATGCCGTATTTTGATGTTATTTGAAGCTTTAAAGTAAAGAAAGTGATCTACTTGATAGATATTGATAAAATTTTGCTTCAATTCATATCTAAGGAATCTTTTGATATCTATTCAAAAGGTTTCGGGAAACATGTTGGTCATAAGCGGTTTTAAGTGATTTAAAATAGTTACTTGAGTTCATCACAAGATATCTTCATTTTGACACTCTGACATTGATAAATGACATTGGAAGTGTTTCAGAATTATTATTGCGAGTTGAAAGGAAAAGTGACGTTTTCTGATGTACTAAAATGAAGTACTTAATGTTAGTACAAAATAGTGTTTGTCGACGTTTCAATTTTATGATGTTTTTAGGGTCAATTCATTTTTAAATGCTATAATATTTATGTTTTTAACTTGGTCGCTAAGAACCAATTTGGTTTTCAACTGTGATCGTACTACAGAACAGAGTACATTGTATCAGTAAGAAGAAGGGAGGACAACTCTACTCTTATTCAACAGCTGATGTTGGCTCCTCCTCAATACGTGTTCTGTGATTAAGTGCGGATTTAAGGGCATTTTAAATGACAAATAATGGAGAACCAGATGGAATTACGAAATGAATGTAGGAACAAAAGATGTAGGCCTTTTAATGCGTTGCAGAACAGTAAAAATAATGTTGTCGTAGGTGGACGACAAGAGGGCTTATGAATGAAACAAAAAGGGGTGAAATTTGTATCACCAAAGAAAAGATTGGTCTACACCTATATATACTGAAGGTAAACAATGCATCAGTATCGCTTCTCGGCCTTTTGGCTAAGATCAAAGTGTAGTATCTGTTCTTATCAGCTTAATATCTGATACGAGGACCATGTGTCCTCTTCGATATTAAACTTATTTTTAGAAGGGGATGAGATGTGGGAGCTTGCTCCCCTCTTATCACGGGTTGGCCTTGCATTGCAGTACCGCAAGGAACGGCCCACTGCCCCTCATAATCACATGTATTTAACGGGTGAATTGTAACTCATCTAACGTTAGGCGTGGATAACGTAAGAGAGACATTTATTTCAAAGTGGAAATTTAAGAGATGTAAGCTCATATGGCGTTTCGACCTTAATTAATGTGAGCGTCAACATCTGTGTTTGTTTTCATAGCGGTTTACTGGAACCAAATACTGGGTACTAGAAATATATCTGTAAACTATTTTATTGTATGATAGAGGAACATTAACTGATTTGTAATGTGTAGGGACAGGAACTTATTCGTCTTTTTTCGTCTTTATTCGTCTTTTTTACCCTTATTCATCGCGACAAATTTATTCGTCTAATTTGGATTTCATTCGTCTTTTTCCGTCTAATCCGGCAATTTCACTCAACTTTTTTCTTCTTATTAGCCAAAAATTGGAACTTTTCTTAGTTTTGAAGCTTTTTCTCAAATTTGGAATCAAATAGACACTTAAAAAAGCTCAACGCCAAAACTTGGGCAACAAAATATGATCCACACTTACATTTAAACTTGTAGAGTTTCCTGACACAAAGAAAGAAAATTGGATTGAAAAGGCTATCTGACTATTCGAATAATTAATGTCAGCAAATCTGCTTCTAAATATTGCTTTATTGACAACGTTGAAATAAGGGTTATTTTGAGCTCTTGGTATTTTTAAATTTATGTGCTCCACTGACCATTTCTTGCTTATTTGGCACTTTTCCGTATGTTAACTTTGTAGATTTTGCCGTTTTGCACAAGGGTGCAGCTGTTGCCCCTAAATTGGGCCACACATTTTGTCTACTTTATGGGCAGCAGTTTTAATCCTCTTTACAGGCAATTCATTAGTCTTTTTTGCCGTGTAAGTCAGTTTTTTTGTCTTTTTTGTCGTATTTGTCAGATTTTTTCGTCTTTTTGTCTAATCGGGCAATTTTATTCGTCTTTATTTGTCTAATCGGGCAATTTTATTCGTCTTTATTTGTCTAATCGGGCAATTTTATTCGTCTTTATTCGTCTAATCAGGTAATTTTATTCGCCTTTTTTCGTCTAATTTGACAGTTTTATTCGTCTTAACTTCCTGTCTCTAGTAATGTGCAAGACGATGCTTTGGACTGTGGTAAATTAAATGAAGTCACTCACAATACAATACTCATTTGTATGTACTCAATACAGGTTATAAAATATAGCCTATAATCATTCAATAACCACATACAATAATAATTTAAAAAATCTCCGTTTTCACATTATAGGTCGCATCGTGTGCTTGAATGCGTACGCCAAATACTTTAATGACGAGAACAATCTGGATTCAAAATGCTCCATTCACGCCCCAAGTAATGAGGGTGAAGGTTGGGCGGAGAAGGAAGCGGGCACCCAATTGCCAAGTGTGAGCGTCTCCTTGGCCATTTTGGGGCCCAATCTCAAACGCGTTCTCAAGGTATTGACATTATCACAGAGCAATGCTCTTATTTCAAGAGAGATGTAGATTCCAGACTAATTGATGTGGCACTAAGTTATTTCATGTTGAACTATGCTAGAACTAAGTGTGAAGCGCGCCATCTAGTGTTTTTATGTGGCAGCAGCTCGCCGATTCCATGAGATGCATGTATTTGCAAAAAATTAGTCTTACATTAGTTTTGAACAACCAAGGGTTGATGGAGAGGCTTACAATAGAACTACAACTGAAGTTCCTTTGCCATCTTTAGACTTATCACACCAACCATTTCAGCCTAAAACTATTTCAAGTACTAGGAAGGTATCTGTTAATTGATGGTTTATTTTTTACGGCAATTATGTAGGACCACCAAGGTTCTGCCCCCCTCTACACCATCCTCCATTGTTACAATGCCAATGCGGACTTTGATCCTTTGGAAGAGGATTCCATTGATGGAGTTCCATTGGAGCATCTGGTGTCGGCCGTTAAAGGGGTTCAAATTGTATCCAACTCCTCTGGTATCAAGTCCATTGTCTTGGTGTCCCCTGAAGAAGAGGTAAGAAATTTGTGTTTTTTTTAGAGAACTCATGGACACCTTGAGGTGGGTGAGCACGAGTTTTTTATTTTGTAATACAATAACACCTTAGCTGAAATTTAATGAAGCATTTTTACCCCAGCTTTAAAAGTTCGCCAATAGATGGTGTTGAAAGAGGGGCAAGCACCACATGCGCCAAGCTCTTTTTTATTTGCACTACATTCCCCGCCATCTATTGGCGGCTATTTTAAGCTTGGTTTGAAATCCTTCATAGACTCAAAAATATGATGAGAAATCAATCTCATAGCCTAAGCCACACTTTTATAACCTTATCATTGGTTTGCCTGAATCTAGTGACGGATTCTGAAGCTTCATTTTGATTTTCTCTCTATAAAAATTCCCGTTTCAGTTGAACAACTCTCAAAGTGTGCACTCTTCATTTGGTCTGAATCATCCAAACAACACTAATCATCCCTTGGGAGCAAGTGGAATGCCGCCCACAAGTTTGGGCGGACTTCCTGGGGGACCCAATAACTTGGGCCATCTGACCCTAACCAATCAATTGAACCAACTTTCTCGATATTTGGTGGATCTGCTCAAGAGCCAAAAGGGCACAAAGATCCTGTTTCAACGATTCATTCCCGCTTATCATCACCAATTCGGGACTCAACTCAGGTAAGATTGAAGCAGGTTATCATCATTTCATTGACATGAAGTGGCTTAGTGGTCTAGGGGTATGATTCCTGCTTTGGGTGCAGGAGGTCCCGGGTTCAAATCCCGGCTGAGCCCATAGTGCTATTTTGATGGGGAAAAAACGATGTCCAATCAAGTGGATCTCACTTTTTATCGAGCCCAATAAGCCATTGCAACTTTAATGTGAAAAACCTTTGCCTCATCATTATGGCATCTCTGCAAATACTTTTTTCGGATTCGACATAATCCGACAAGGATCCAAACTTGTTAATTCAATTATATAAGTTTCAATTCACAGTATTTCCATTGAGAGATTTTTTTGGCTTGATTTTTAATTTAATTTCCGTATCCTCAACAGAGGAATTTTAAATGACTGACTAAATACTTGAAGTTTCACATCTTTCCAAATATGCAATGGTGTTTACTGATTTAGAAATGTTGCTTCAATCAAATTGCACCCTCTCAGGACAATAAAATGAAAGGTTTTTTTTTTTTGTAAAAAGTTACAAATAAATCATTTAAGCCGAATGGATTAAATTGATGAATTTTGCTTTGCATTACAATGAAGTGCGTAGAGATCATTGATAATATAAAATTTTTAGCAAATCCTATGATTCAGGCATTCTCAGCTTGTCCTTGCACTGTGGTAGGTGTATTCAAAGGGTGAAATAAATTGCCTGTTCTAAAAGTATCTAAAACAAGAATAATTCATAGAGGTTATGAGTAGAGCGGCCGAAAAGATTTAATTTTCAAGGCCAAATATTTAAGGAAAAAACATCAAAATATTTCAGAAAGTATTTGAAAAGCACCCAAATATTTAAAAAAAAAACATTTAAATTTGTAGGTATTCAGGGGAAATGAATTGATATTTTTAGAGCTTCTTCTGTATTCAAAATCCAATTTTTTTGATGAAAATTTAGCAACGACGAAAATGCAGGGAGACAAATCTTTGGTGGAAAACATTCATACCATGTAGTGGAAATTGGTCATTCTTGACAGTCTTTATTTTTACCCTAGATTTAATCAAAATGTTATTGGCCAAGATTTGGTTGAACATTCAACCCAGAGTTTCCATAATTTTCTTTTGCTTGGAGCTGTGCTTTTCTTCTCTACAGTAGATTCAAATCCGTTAGTTTAATTTTCAAGGCCAAATCGACTAAATATTTAAATATTTCTTTCCCTCGCAGAATACTTTCCCAATTAAGTTGTTGACTATTCACCTCAACTTTGACTTAATAATTAAAAAAAGGGAGATTTTGAAAATATTTCTTTGGGAAGGTCAGATTGTTTGCCAAAATTTCAAAAGGTATGCGGATATCATGATGATTCTTGATATAATTCAAAGAAACAGGGAATTTTCCTTTAGTTTTGGAAGAAAAAGCCCAAATAATTTTTAAAGTGCTCAACACGGTAAAATATCTAAATTAAATATTTTTGTATTTAATTAAATATTTTCGGCCGCTCTAGTTATGAGTTGGTGAGCAGATTTCGGGTAAATAAAACATGCTTTTTAGGCTCAAAAAATGGCAAATAAACGCGTCTAAAATGGTAAATAAAATGGCATATAAAACAAGGAAAGGAAATGAAAATGGCAAAGTAGTTACGATTAATTACCAAAATATAGCACAACTGGCCACTAAATGCGGAAACTGGGCAATAGCTCGTATGTTTTGTCTGCGCCAAAGGTTACTACAAGCATGCTTTGAAAATTGACTTCAAGCGGATCTGAAGCCTGTTAGGGCCTTATGTTACTACATTTTTGATTAAACGTCTGCAACCTTGAAGCTAACATTCCTATAGCCTCATTTTATAAGTCCCAGACCCATTAAATGTCTCAAAAAAGGGTGAAAGTCAATTAATGAAGTATGGTTGAAGTATGCATTCTCAAAAACAAAAGGACCAATTATGTTTCACCAACAATTGAGTGGAATGCAAGTGTATGAACATTAAAGAGTTAATATTTTTATTCCAATATATCCACCAATCAATGTATCACTTAAATAAAAAAAATTGGGCAAAAAAATATGTTTCCTATTTTTCTCGCACAAAAGACAGGTTTTGCATTGATTTGGGCTAAAATTCTACAATTTTTTTATTTATTTACCCAAAAAATGGCAAATATACTTTAAAAGCTAGCAAATAGCCAATGAAATTTTTTTTGCACATAAAATATTTATGATTTGCCTGAAATCTGCACCCCTAACATTTTGATAAAAGATCATCTAGAAGGGAAGGGTAGTTGTTCATTGATGAATCAGTCTCCTTGATTTGGCATCGCTCTTTAACTAGGACTCCGTGGCGCAACGGTAGCGCGTCTGACTCCAGATCAGAAGGCTGCGTGTTCAAATCACGTCGGGGTCAGTTGAGAGAATTTTTTTGTCCATTTTTTTTATCCTTTTCCTTGTAAAATAAATGTATTTTAACTTGATCTTCTTATAGTTCATAATATTGTCTCGTTTCCGAGGGTGCTGAGATACGTTTCATGAAGTATGGACTTGTGAAATGAGAATTTTATAATATTCATATTGTAGGAAGAATAGCCTTATTGCACATTGATAAGACTCTTTAAAGCAGATATAGCCATAGTTTTATTAATAAAGTTGGTTGAAGATAGGTTTAATAGCATTTTGTATTGCGTGAATTTCTGCTCTTCTTCATCGAGCGGCCGTGTGGCCTAATGGATAAGGCATCAGACTTCGGATCTGAGGATTGCAGGTTCGAGTCCTGTCACGGTCGAGGAGAAATCTTTTTGTCTGCCTATTTTTCAAATTAATAATTGTTCATTATTTTTTTTTCTTAGAGTGGCTGATTATGGATATACCAAACTGAAGGATCTTTTGGAAGCGTTGCCCAATGTGATCCAGATCATTGGTGAGGGCAGTAAAAGCGTGATCACTCTGACTCATCGCCATCAAGTGAAAAGGTTCCAATCGGATTTGTTGAAAATTCTAAAAGGTCAGCCCAATAAACAAGTGGCCTTGTCGGAATTCCCGAAAATCTACGAAAAGACCTTTAAAAAGGAATTCAGAGTCACGGATTATGGGGTAAGTTCGTTTCAAATGTATTAGAGCAGTTCAGGACAGGGTATTAAAGAAAGAAGAGACTAATGGAGGTTACGAAAATTGATTATTCCTGTATTCTATTTTCTATAAGAGGCACATGAAGATGTTCAATGGGCACAAAGTTGCCCATTTATTTATGATAAATATCGTTCATAAAATAATTGATGATAAATATAGTTAATAAAATTTATTGATGATAAATATACAGTAGTTAATAAAATTTATTGATGATAAATATAGTTTATAAAATTTCTGTATGATAAATATCGTTTTTAAAATTTATTATTTGATAATTATCGTATTTAAAATTTATTTATGATAAATATCGTTTATAACATTTATTTATGATGAATATCGTTCATAAAATTTATATATGATGAATATTGTTTTTAGAATGTATTATGATAATTATTGCTTATAAAATTTATTTATTGTAAATATCGTTATAAAATGTATTTATTGTAAATATTGTTGAGTATTTTTTTATTCGTCATTTTTGGTTTTTTAAATATTAATTTAAAAATAATTTAGCTTCTGGTATAATTAAATAAATAATGATAACAATTCATGAGACACATTAAGTAATTTTAATCAATCATGTTAGTGATATTCTACAATTTACATGTACATTATCGGACCGACTAATTTCCCAAACCTCTATTTTCCTCTTCTGTTTGAAAAAAGGTCTGTGATATCGACGACCTTCTCCATGAGATCTCCGAGACCTCCGTGGCCGTTTCCAAGAGTGGTGATGACATCCTGATTGAGGTTCCCAAACGTGAACAGACTCTGGATGAATTGGAGCGAACTCAGACGTTTGCCGATGAATGCAAGAAGCTTCTTCGTCATGCTCCAGAATGTCGGATCCCTTTCAACAAGTTCATCCCGTCGTATCATCACCATTTTGGACGACAATGCAGGTAAACAACCTCATTCCGTCACAGTTGTTTGCCTTTTATAAAGCTTCCAATGTTTGTCGTTGGTGTCGCCAACATCAACCCAAGAAGTTCAATTTGATTTTGCAATAAATTGTTATAGTTCATCCAGTCGTGGTATTGCAAAATAAGATGTGTTCAAGCTGTGCACGGTTATTTTTTTGATCAGAGGCTCCTATTTTTTTTTCTCTTGCAGCTCCTGTCTTTTGGCTTTTTTACAGCTATACGTTAAAACAAACCCCTTGTCGCTAGTACATAAGCTCAATAATATAAGTTACTTACCAGTATAACTACTAGTAGTTTCTTCTGTACTTAATCCATTTCTCCTCTGTTATTCAATTTGAACTGTACAAATGTATAACCCGTAGTGAAGTACATAAATCGTAATATTAATTTTGCGAAGCTGTTTTTAGATACGACGGTGATTTCAAATGGAGCTTTCCTGTTTGAAAATTGGAGCAATTGCAAAATTGGGGGAATTGGGTAATGAAGTATAATTATTTATTATTATAAAAATTATAGAATCCATTAATAAAAGCTTGTCAATGAATTCATAGTAGTTCATTGCATTTTTTTTGGATTGAAAAATATATGATTCGAAAATATAATTCATTATCCATAAGCCTCTTATATTTCCACTAATTTTCATTTGACATTAACAATTGATAATTATAATTGCATTTTTCGATCGTTTAATAGTTTATTAAGGCAAACAGAGGAAATCAAAAGTGTCCAATTATGTGTTTTAGTCATCCCTTAATTTATTATTTTAAGGTCATAAAGGAACTGGATTTTTATACTTAGTCCGTTAGCAGCTGTTTTTCTTATAATCAATGTTCTACTCCATTGAAACTCTTTTATCAAGGCATTTATTGTTATCACATGAATTTCTCAAAGAAAAACTAACGCCCGCAAGCATTTTTGCTTTTAGCTATGGAGCAGAAATCCCAGACGTTTCAAGGCGTCAAGTCAGCTGATGATTACGTCAGCTGACCTTACCGCTAGAAACGTCTGGATTTTCTGCTCTACAGCCAAATAATAAAAAAATTGCCGGGCTATAGTTATTACTTCCGAAAACAATAAATTATCACACATGCAAAGACTGATTTCTTTTCCAGAGTGTCTGATTATGGATTCTCTAAGTTGATGGAACTCTTTGAAAGCATTCCTCAAATGGTGGACATCACAGAGGATTCCGATGGTGAACGTCTCATTCAGCTGACGGACTCGATTCGTCTCAGTGTTGTGGGTGATCAAATCAAGGAACTCATCAGAGAGACTCCCAATCAAACCCTCACTGTTGAAGAGATGGAACGTAGATACAAGTCGTCTTTTGGATATCAACTCCGGCCAGATACCTTTGGATATAACTCCATCCTTGAGCTCTTGGGTATGTATTAGTCAAGGAGATTTTATTGGTAGGATTTTGCCCTTTAAATATCAAGCGGCTTAGTGGTCTAGGGGTATGATTCCTGCTTTGGGTGCAGGAGGTCCCGGGTTCAAATCCCGGCTGAGCCCTCTCTTTTTTCGCTTTGAAGAGGCTCCGGTGTAAAAAGCAAGTAGAGGTCGGAAATGAATGTGATGATTTATAAGATAAACACACATACATCCTTTGGATATGGTACTTTCTTAGCCTTGTTGGACATTGATGTAGGCAATCATTTTAGGGGATTGATCTGTGCTTGATTTTAAGGATGCAAAGCTAAACCAAGAACATCTGAATTTTTCAGGATAAATTGCTAAAATTCTGCTCATGGTTTGTCATTGATCCCTTCATTGAAATAACTTTGCATTTTTGTACTAACAATGACATATCCTATTACCAGGTTCGCCAACTTTTAGTTAAAAATATCGCCAAAAAATAATATTTTGAGCCATTCAGAGTGTTGTAATGCGATTTTTGGTATTTTACTAACACTAATCTCAATAATTACATTACTAACTGACTTTTTCCTATGCTGTCATCATCTGTTATTTGGTATTTTTTTAATTGATATTGACTGATAAATCAACCATATTCCTGATGTTTCCCCCATTTCATTTTGTTACTAAATTATAAAATGTAATTTAAAACGAGCCAGTGACCCTGGTTGTGACTTAAAAATTTATTGGCATTTAGTTGTAATATTCTTTTCTGAAAGGTAGCTATTTGTGGAACAAATGACCTCACGGTGACATGCATCACGAGAAAGGATATTTATTCAAGAATTTTCATTATAAAATTCAAACGAGAAATTGCTCTATACTGCTCAATAAAAAAAAAAAATTTAATATCCTGTATTAATTTTCATTCACCTACTTTTCCGACTTCTAACTCCAACGTTGGATCCGATTTTCTTTTAGGAACCATGAATCAGTTGATTCGCGTGGAAGAAGGAGAAGCCAATCAATCGCCCAAAATACGATTAATCGATCGAAGCTACATTAAGTTGTTATCCAAGAATGTAAGGGCCATTCTAACGGCTCAAACCGATGGACAAATGAAAGTGGACGAGTTCCTCGCTGAATATGAGAAAAAGTGAGTTCTGCGTTCTCTCGACAGAGGTCGTTTCTTCCTCTCGTATTTGATAATGACAGAGAGCGCCATCTATCTCTTTCTCCGTTGAAGAGAGGTCCGGATTGCTTGGGACTACATAAAATGGTCTAAATCACACTAATTAATTGAGCTTGGACAAAGTTTCCAAAAGGATTTTCAAGCTTTCCCCAAGTTTGTTAAAAGCATTGAGTCCAGAAGCAATTGAAAGGCATGTCCATTTTAGGGCAAACTAAGTGAAATATCGACGTTTAAAAACCGTCCGTCTGTTTTTTTTTCTAAAATTTGAAACATCGGATTAGTAATAAACTAATTTTTAGACAGATTTTAGGGTTTCAACAGCCCAAGAATTTGTGCTTACACGTTTGAAAGAGATTTGAGAGAACTATAGGGAGGTTTTCTTTAGGTTTCAAAGATAGATTACTTGGCAAATGGATACTTGCAACAAAAATGTATTAGTGGAGATAATCACATTTTAAAGAAATTGGAATTTGACACAAAGAGAAAAATATCCAAAGATGTCAAAAAATGGCTCTGAATCAAATTCGTCCAAGAATTTGAGATTATTCGCTGAATTTGGATACACATTGATATACAAAACAAACTTATTTAGCTGAGGTAATAGTAGATGGAAAGAACATAAATAAATTTTGTTGTGCAAATATCCAACAGAAATAGAATCAATTACTTCCCTTGAATTTACAGATTTGGAAAGGTCTTGGACCTGAAAAAAGTGGCATCGGATTTGCCAGATTTGGTGGAAATTTTGGATAATGAGTCGCCCAATGATGAAATGAATAATAATGAGCCTGATGTTGAAGGTGGGCAAATGAGTCCAGGAGCCAAAAGTATTCGCTTGGTTCCTTTGCAACTCTGTGTAGCTCGAATCACGGAACTCATCAAGGTATGTTGAAGCATTTTAATCCAATGTGGAAGGAAATAAACTCAAAAGAAACAAGAGTCTTGTTTTTGGCGCTAGCGACAGCGGCCAAAATATGAACTTTCAAAAAACCCCACAACCCAAGAGGTAGTAGGCCGCATGTTAACGCAGCTAATTCAAAAAGCGAGAGTACACAAAATCAAGTCAGATTGACGTGCCTAGAGTATATACTCTCGACAGCTGTTGTGTTTGAAACACAGGAGCTGGGGTGAGTATATACTCAACAAACGTTAATCTGACTTGATTTTGGTGTACTCTAGCTTTTTGAATTAGCTGCGTTAACATGCGGCCTAGTCTTTATGGAGTGCTAAGTGCACGAATATATTTGAAGCTAGATCTCAAAACTTTTAAATTCGAAGATTAGATGACTTTGTTTTAACCCAATTAAGCCTTACAATTAATTTTAATGTTAATTGTTTATTGCGAGACATTATCAATTATCTCATTGGATACATTTTTTGTAAATATAAAATTTTAAATACAATTTTGTTAGTCTTGGTTCCTGAGGTTGGGAAGCTTATTAAAAAGTTTAATATGTTAGTAATGTTAGTTTTTCCAATGAATTGCTATAAAACAATAATAGGCCGCATGTTAACGCACCGAATTCAAAAGTAAGAGTATACCAAAAATCAAGTCAGATTAACCAGCCTTGAGTGTATGGGGTCCTTTAACGAACAGCTGACTGGGAGGTCACAGTACATAAAACTGAGAGGTCACCTTACTAATATAGTTCCCAATATTGCACTCTGACACAAAAGTTCGACCTATTTTTGAATTTCTCAATGTTTATTGGACACATAAGAACTGAAATCTTGTTCAGTAATGCTCAAAGGTTGCATGTTATTTCTATTTTACTGGTTCCGCTGAAAGGACTCTATACTTACTATACTCTATACATACTAGTGAAAACTCCTGTGTTTGAAACGCAGCAGCTGGGGAGATTATGTACTCAACCAATGCTAATTTGACTTAATTCAAAAATGTGAGTATAGCAAAATCAAATTAACATGCAGTCTAAGTTATTGAAAAAGTGAAGATAGTTCTTACTTAAAATAGTCAGTCAATAAAAGCAATCATTCAGTCTGAAAAACGCATCAGCAGCCTTCTAAAGCTGCTGGTGTCAATGAAAAAAAATTAAAAATAATTCATATATGAGTCCTTCAACCGCAACCAGTGAAATGGAAATCACGTGCAACCTTTGAGCTTTGATGCACAAAATTTCTGTTCTAATGTGCCCAATATACCTTTAGAAGCTCGAAAATGGGTCACATGTTTGTGTCAGGGTGCAATTTCTGGAGCTGCATTACTACGGTGACCTCCCAGTCTTATGTACTGTGACCTCCCAGTCAGCTGCTCCTTAAAGGACCCATATGGCAAACACTTTGTCATAGTAATCAACTCCAAGTTTTGGTTGATAAAAACTAAGCAAAAAAATAATGTTCAGTCACTTGTGCATGCACTGTTGTTCAATTTTATCACAATTATGGATAAAAAAGTAAATGAAAAAAAGATTAAAGCTATGAGAAATGCGTTTTTCCAAGACAGAGAATCAGAACAAATTCATCCATGCTTCCAAGTACAGAGTAAAGCCCGTCATTGTCATCTCTTTTACATAGTTCATTGGGTTTACAAGCTTCTATTTCTGACCGTTGTGTCGCTAGTGTCAAGGAGGTGCTCCTTTCCTGTGATCCCATAAAACATAAAAGGCTGTAGGGATAATTGTTTAATATTGTTATTTTTGTCATTGATCTCCATAGGATAAGTCAAGTCAAGAAAGCACTTTTCTATGATCTATGAAACTTAAAAGGATGTAGGGTTACTTATTTAATACCATCATTCTTTTCATTGATCTCCATAGGAGCATGAAAAGCTTTACTGTTCGGATTTGGAGGCGTTGTTTGCGGAAAAGTACAAGACAGCCCTCTCTCCCGGACAATATGGCTATCCCAATATCAAGAATCTCTTGGAATCCGGCCTCTCGAAGCATTTCACTATTCGTGGACGAGGTTCGCGAAAAGTCATTTGCGTGGCCAAAGAAATGCCCGAGAAAAGCCCCGAAGCTTCGGGCATGTCCTCGTATTTTAATTCGGCCCCAATGCCCCATTTCCGGAGAGATGGGGATAGTAATAATAACAACAATCAATCTAGACATGTGAGCGCCCGTGGCGATCGTGGATGTGAGAACAACAATCTTCATGGATTCAGTCTCAATCGATCTTCTCTAGGAGTGGATTCGGCTTCAAGGTAATAGTTTTTTAAATCCATTAGAGTATGGTTCTTTTAATATTGAAAATTGAGGTATCATCACTGGTGCATTACCAATATCATCACGGTATTTTTACTGAGTATTATTATTTTTTTTATATAAATTATTATATATAAATAGTTCTATATTAGTTATATTTAAATTATTTGTAAATAATTAAATATATTTAATTCTAGTAAGTATTATAAATGAAAATGAAGCTCAAACTGATCTTGTGTGTAAGCAATGCTGAAAATATTTTTATTCGCAACACAAAATTGGACTTTTTTTTCGTTTCAAATTGCGTAATATTTGGGAGAATAGGTTAGAAAATAAGGCAGTCCTTACTGGTTTTATAGGAATTGATTTGAGGCTCTTGAATATAAGTAACATATTTCATATTTCAATAGTAATTTCAGACAAAGTGAAGGTATGAATGTAAGTAAATCTAAAATGATATCCAAATGATTGTTTAGGAAAATGGCATACGCAAATTTGCCAATCGTGATATATTATGAATAACAGTTATTTCAAGTACTCCTTAAAGATAATCTTATCATGTATTAATGGTTTTTCACGGAAGTTTGTACTCCGGAACGAAGTATAGATACTTCCATAAATATAAAAAGTTAAATTGAAATCAATATTATCAACACAAATCTTGTGCAATATTAATTGAAGAGGGAAAATGGAACCTTGAAAGTTATATTTTCACAGACAACAGATCGATTGGCCCGTTTGTGGTTGATAACTATTTCTTTATGTACACTAAAAAATAAGTTCGGATAATGAGTTATATGACAGAATATAAAAAAAATTAATTGGTAGATTGGATTAAAATGGCCCAGAAATCTCGAATGTCAAGGCATCATGTTGAAATGATCAAGGAATAAAGCGTAAACTAACTCACGAGAATTTAAACTGAGCCTCTTCTGAAATTGTTATCAACAAAACTATGAAAAACATGAGAGAGAGAGCAACATTAAGCTTGTCATTTTCGGATACAACATCCTTAAATAGCTTTATGGAAAGAGTGCCTTAAACATTGTTGTACTTTTAAATGTGCCACTTTTGGCGCATGAAATTAATTAGGACTCCGTGGCGCAACGGTAGCGCGTCTGACTCCAGATCAGAAGGCTGCGTGTTCAAATCACGTCGGGGTCAAATGTGGATTTCTTTTTGGGCAATTTTATTGAGAATTTTAACCCGAAGCTTAACAATTCACCACTAGATGGAGCCCAAACTGGGGCAAAGTCTCTTGATTTCAGAGCTATCTTCAACATAAACTTGTTGCCAAAATAGTAGTTGCCATTTTGAAGTTGATAATTCTTCATATTTAGAGTCCGTTGGAGCTCAGTTCCGATATTATTGTGTTCAAAAATCGATAAGTTGTGCTGATTGAGAATAAATTGAGCCCAAAGATTTCATATAAACACCCGGAGTTGTGTTTACCTCAAGATGGCATTGATTGTTCATTGTCTCTTAGCTTGAAGCTCTTTAGCTTAACTTACATAACAAGGCTTACTTTATAATCAAGTTGTTGGTTTTGAGAACAAAAGAGGGCAACCAAGCACAGGATGGTTGACTTACCTTTGAATTTAAAAATGTTTTTTTTTTAAATTCCTCATAGAGTGGAATTGCTTGTCTGGTGTTTTTGGAGCTTTCCAGTAGAAATCGGGTTGTCAATGAGCAATGTTCATTTGGGGTTGGTTGGATCTTGCTACCCGGTCTCTAGGTCTCTTCAATGGGACAAGCAAAGCAAGAAAAAGGTTGTTGATTTTGTGCCTCGTTGTCTTGCGCCTCCTTTTTTGTGGAGCGTCTGTTCTTTCTACTCTGCGCTCGATCAAAAAATTGTCGCTACACGCGTAAAATGGTCGAGAACGTAACGCAATCACAGAATTTTAGTGAGGCAATAAGGCCATGACCGAGCTAAGCCGTAAACAATCAGGCACAGCTGATGTTTACTTAGCCTCCTTCCATAGTAATTGCCATATCATGCTTTTATATCATGAATGAGTCTGAAAATGTTATTGGAAAATATTAAGCCACAACAGTTATTGAAATTAAAAAACCATAAAATATCTTTTAAAGCTTAAGCTTTGATTTAACTGGAGTCAAAGTCTGGGGTCAAAAATAGATCATACGAACTCTATGCTCAACTGCTTTTGATCATTTTTTATCTTTTTATTTCAAATCATCTAGTAATTATATATTGTCTTAATGTGAATTTAACACAGGTTTCAAGGTAACGAGCTTTTTCCTTGGACTAAAGGTAGTGTTAGGTATAGTTCATCTTCAGGAACCAAAAATATGGTGATTTGAAGGGATATTGTTACTCGTTGTAAATGTAGCAATTCGATTATGTAAATATGACTTAATTATCATAAGAGTCGACTTAGGCTATTGAAAATCAATAACAGATTGTTTTACCGAAAAATTCCAAGAATGTTGAGGAATTTCAAAAAAGAAATTCGCCCATTTTAAACACCATGCCAGAATATGATCACCAGGGCCCGCAACAATAGTTTTTTGTTGTGGAGCAGAAATCCCAGACGTTTCACAGCGTAGTGTCAGCTGACCCTACCACTTGAAACGTCTGGAATTTTCTATGAGCCCTATATTTCTAACAAATCTTCGTAAACAAACTTTTCAGCGTTGCCAAAATCGGGTATCATCATGCCAGTTTTAAAGGTCAATAGTATGTTAAAATAGCGACCTAAATGCCTTACGATAGGAAGGCAATTCTTCCAAATAGGGTCCACGAACTTATCGGGGGGCGTCTTCATACAGCAAGAGCAATGGAGATCAGAAAAAGAGCAAGGAAGTGCTTAGATTGGGGAATTGTTCAAGAGAATATGGTAGTGAAGGAGAAGTAGAAATAGCCAAATGACACATAAGTTTGAAACCATTAGAGACTCCTAAACATAAGTTGGTTTATAGAAGGTCATAGTTATGATCATCTAATTTTGGATTCTTTTTTCTGATTTGTTGGTTCTGATTGAAGAAGAAACAGACCAAGAGAAAAATGCGCGGGGGAGCTAGAAATAATAGCTCATATGTTTTGTCTGCACCAAAGCACGCTTTAAGCATGCTTCCATTATTGACTTCAAGGGTATTTCAAGCCGGCTAGAGCATTTCAAATGAAATTTTGGTTTGAAAATCCATTACGAAGAAGTTGTTATTAATATGGCGTCGTTTTAAAAGTCTGATAACGTCAAAGAGACTCACAAAGAGTGGCAGTCAATTGATGAAGTATGCTTCAAGCGTGCATCTCTAAACACACAAAACATATGACCTAATGTATAATTTTAAATCTTAAAAGCGACTTCACATTACAAGAACAAAATAAATTTGCGTAACCAAGAGCACTAATATCATCTAAGGAACTAGTGGCACCGTCAAGGTCTTAAAATTAAGATCAAATACTTGAAAATCCAAGTGCTGCCAAAGGTGTAGATGCACTGTCAGAGAGTATTTTGTGGATTTTTTCAAGTTTTAGACTTAACAAGAGGTTTTTCATTGTGTCTTTTGAAGTATTCAAGATGTTTTTTTTTCATGTAATAAGTCCTTGATCACAATATTTTATGCAAAGTATGAAAGGTCATTCTGACACATTATTCTCATCACTAAGAGTGCATTTTGTTTTGGTTTGCTAACACCATGCTTACTGTTTTACTTTGAAATAAATGTTCAAATTGGTTTCAGTTTTATCCAAGAAAATAGTGATATCAAGGAAAATTTACTCACCAAAACTCAAGCCATTGGCTATGATATCATTTCATAACCAATTATGGCTATGATATGTTTGAGAATAGATTCATCATTACAAATTAGGAATTAATTTGTTTCATTAATAATTTAAATCCAAAAAAAGAGTATTATGCTATGTTAGTAAATTGTAGAGGGAAAAATCAAAAGGGTAAACCCGGGTAAACCCTCTTGGTAGATAAATTAACTTAGAATGAATTCAAGAAATAAAGAGTTGATGATTGATCTTCTGGAGAAACAAAAACGGCTAAAAAACAAGTCACAAACACATCTTAAAAACCTCTTGTTGCTTTGCGGATTTTTTATGAAAATAAAGAAAACTTTTATAGTCCTGGATGAACTCAATTTAAAAAATTGGTCAGTAGTTTCTACAATAAAAAGTTCAAAGTAAGAATTTTGTCTTTCTCAGTAATATTATTCTCAAATCAAATGCTACTCTTGTATGAGGAGATATTCTGTTATGTTTTCTGATGAGGAGCAAACTAATCTTTTCTTTTTCATTTTAATATAAACATTTTTATATCCAGCTTTGCCTATATTTATCAACTTTTTATCATCCAAATTCGTTTGTGTTAGATGAGTTTTTATTTTGGCTTTAACATAAAAACAATATGGTGGTGGAAATATTGTGTTGAAAAAGTACAACCCAAATTGCACAAAAAGTGAAGTGCAACTGAGAACGCCGATATACCTTGTCAAAACAATTGTGTCTTTCTTATACTTTGAACCTAAATATTTCAGTAATGTGTGGACAGTTTGACATGATCAAACATCCAGTGTCCCTTCAATAAATTCTAGGATGGTTTGGATTAATTTAGGATGTAATGTAAAGACAAATAAGTGCGAATTTATTGCTGGAACATGAAGCAGGATACGGTCACTTTGATGTCATTGCCTTTTTCAAGCAGGGTTCTAGATTGCTTTAAATCATTGTAAAAACCTAAATGGGATGAAGTAAGTTTTACTTGGTCCTGGAGAAAGAGGAGTAGTTTGGAAACATCTCCAACAAAAAAGAAGTGACATTATTCGGTCCAACACAATTCAAGAGCTCATAGAATTTCGACCATCATTTCCATTTTCGCAAAGGAAAGACACCTTAAAAATGTGGAAAATTCTTAAATCGTCCACACTTTCCAATTTGGTTGATAGCATATTAAACATCAATTTCAAAGATAGAAAGATTTGTTGGGGGTCGATTGGATGATAAGTGGTTATAAAATGAAACTTTGAAAATACTTTGCTTCAAATTTTGGAATAAATCTTTTTTTTGGGGTGTAGTTGCAATTCTTGGTTGATATCGAACTAAAGGAGACTCTTCTTTCATTTGCATTTGTAGTCTTAAACCAATGAAGGAAAGGATCCTTTTGATTGGAGCATGACTACTTTTATAGCTACTTTTTTTATTTCAATTTATTTATTAAGAGTTCATGCCCTTGCTTAAAGGAGCAAGAGCTCTCATTTGTTCCAAGATTGAGATAATTTATATCCACTTGTTATCAAATTACTGCACGAAAAGGTTCAAAATGCATGCTTTGGTTTATTTCTAGAAAATCTATATTTTCTGAACTTTGAACAGAGTTTTCTAATCTGCTGTTTTTTTAGCTTTGTCTTTTCGCCGTTATGATTTTTCTATCGTTCTTGTTCTATTGATTCCTCTTTCCTCTGATGTTTCCTTTCCCTTGTTTTAGGTGGGTTTAAAAAGAGCGTAACAAACTCACAGTGTGAGGGACACAGGAAGCAACAGTAGGGGACTGATAAATTTAGTTAACAACGTTAGGTTATTTTATGTTGTTGGTACTACACTGTTCATTAAAGGGGAAAAAGACAACGTTAATAGCCTTATGTATTCTAAAACACTTAAACTAACCTAAGCTGACCAAAGCCAACCCACATCTAATTAACCTTACTTATGGGTGTCATTGGGCTATTTTCTTGAAACAGCTTTGTAATCCCATCCACAACCTCTTTTTTGCTTATTCGTCTCTCTCCCTTGCTCTTGGTGCGTGCACATGACACCCTCCCCTCCCTAGAGTGTTCGTGGACCCTACTCGGAAATAACCTTTGAAACATGAGACATTTATTTCGGGCATATTTATGTTTACGTATGTTTGACCTTTAAAACTGGCATGATGATACCCGATTTTGGCAACGCAGAAAAGTTTGTTTACGAAGAATTGTTAGAAATATAGGGCTCATAGGAATTTTCGCTCCAAAGTAATTTTAAAAAATTCTAGTAAACACTAACTATTATGGAACTTTTTCTCTGAATGAATCTAACTCGCTAACCTTCTCTTTTCTAATCCCTCTAGCTATTCCAAGCCCTCCAGTTATCCTCAGAACCAACTGGGCAGCTACTCATCTCACTACAACATGGATCTGCTTCGCTTGAGTCGTCCCAGACAGCAACCACCTTTCCCCACTGCTCCCGCTGAGCCTCTATTTCCGTTTCCACCTCCTCAAGGGCGTGCTGCAGGGGGTTATTATCAAACCAATAGGGATCCTTATTATGGGAGCATGAGTCGGGAGGCGTATTCGGCGCTCTACAGGGACGACTACATGATGCATGCGGCGGCTGCAGCGGTGTACCGCGCAGAATTGGCGGCGGCTGCAGCTGCTCTCTCGCCTCATGCGCCCCCAAGGAGCTACATGAGCGATTTGGCCAAGTATAACATCTTCCCTGGAATGCCCAATGGTGGTGGTGGTCCGAGAGAGGATAGTCTTCATGGGAGGTGAGTGACGGTTTTCTTGGAATAAACGTCCTTAATGTGTGGATTGTCTGTGTATTCGATTTGCAGTCTTATTGACTCCTGTTAACGCAACAAGGAACCTATTAAAGTTGTGCTATATTAACCCTACATCCATGTACATGTGTTTTCTTTTTGTCTGTCTGCTGCAGGTCCCAAAATTTGTTTGGAAACGAGAGTGTTCCTCCGAATTCCCCAACTGAAGCTTCAATGCGATCGGCTACGATTCGTTCAGCAGCCGCTGCTGCCATTTCCCAATTGAGTAACAAGGCCAACAAGAATGGGATGCAAGGGCAAGTTGGATCTGATCTGGGAGATTTCTACTGAGAAACAAAGCGATCGTCTCCTCCAAATGTGTGCTCAGGGTGGCCAGTGGAATGTCTCAATTTTGGTGTGAGCGCCAAGTTCTTTTTCGTCCTCCTGTCTCAAGAATTTCATTCATCAGTTTTTATGGAATCTCTGTCGCTATTGGAAGCAAACGATCCGATTCATTTGTCCGATATGATGCTTGTTTGCTTCTGTTAAATATACCTTTTGAGATTTCTGTCTTTTAATCAGATGGGTTTTTTAAGGATTTAATTGGGGTTTACTCTAAATCAAATTATACACTTATGATTAGCGCGACCGAAAATATTTAATAAAATATAAAATATTCAATTTAAATATTTTGCGTTTTTGAGCAGTTTTTAAATATTTGGGCTATTTCTTACAAAATGAAAGGAAAATTCTCTTTCTTCATTGCAATATTTCAAGAATCTCCATAATTGCAGTAAATCTTATGGAATTTTGACAAAAGATCTGACCTTTCCCAAGACTACATTGTCAATATCTTCCGATTTTTCGATTTTTTCGATTCTTTTTGAGGGGAATAGGCAAACTCAAATCAAAAATATGCGTGGTAAATAAATATTTTGGCATGCTTGGCCTCGAAAATTACCTTCAGCTAAAACAGAAAATCGTAACTCCAACAAGAAAAAAAAATATGGAAACTCGGGTTTGAATATTCAACTAAACCTTAGGCAGTAAAATATTAATTAAATGTAGGGTATAAATAGACACTGTCAAGAATAACCAATTTTAATTGCATAATATGATTGTTTAGCTCGAAAGATTTGTTAATTTATATTTCTGCCATTTCCAATTTTTCATCAAATATTTGGATTTTTAAATCAAAATTTTCAGAAATGCCAATTAATTGACCAAAACTCTTCACAAATTTAAATATTTGGTTGTGATTTAAATATTTTTTTAAATACTTTGATGTTTTTTTCTTAATTATTATTTAAATATTTGGGCATCAAAGTTAAATATTTTCGGCCGCTCTACTTATGATCCTTATGAGACCACAATTCACAAATCCTCTTTTTTAAGCCTCTTAAGTTTGAGGTTCAAAGCACTTCATAATTTTAGTGTTTTCCCAACATTTTTTTTGTCAGCAAAAGGTTTTCAAATATATGAAGAGTGGAATAATTGAATAAGCATATATTTATAATCCGCTTCTCTTGATTCGATCGATGCTTATCCGCTGACTCAAGAAAACGAGTTCTTACGATGGTCGTATGTTTATCGTGTTTCGGTTATGAAGAAGAATAAAATGAACCTATTTTAAGTCCTGTTTTATGAAGTCATTACAAAGAGTGTTAATTGAAAGTTAACTAATGGTTTCGGTTATGGCTACCTATTCAGTTTAGATCAGTGGTCACCCTCAATTTGTGACTGATGAGATTAACAAATCCTTTTCCGGTTAAAATCATCACAACATATCGATCAAAGTGACCAGACAAAAACCCTATGAGTAGAATATAAACAAAATGAAACTGATTGTAACAAATGCGTTGTATTGATTGGAAAATCATTTTCCAAAGTTCCAAAGCTCGCCAGTTGGTAAAAGTGCCAAACATTGCGTTTCAGAAGATGAAAGCAAATCCACTAGTCCAAGACTGAACCACCCTGAAAGATCAGGGATGTCTCCTTTTTTATCAATGTACTTTTACCATTTATCAATGTATGTGTGCCATTTTTTATGTCAAACCTATTTCTTGGTTCTACATTATTTCCTGAATTAGTCAGAGCCTCTTTGTCATCCCTCATATTATTCAGACGTTGTTTCCAATTCCTCCAATCACAAGCGTGAGCCAATTAGGCAAGCTCAGTAAACATCAGCTGGGCCTGTTTGTTTACTCCGTAGCACCGTCGTGGCCTCTGGTGTCTCATTGCTTCACTAGAATTCTACGATCGCATCTCATTCTCGACCGTTTGTTGCGGAGCAACTGACCGTTTGAAATATTTGATCGAGCGCAGAACAGGAAAGAACAGACGCACCAGAAAAGGGCGGCGCAAGACTACGGAGCACAAAATCAACAACCTTTTTCTCACTGTGCTTATTCTAATAAAAATTCAAAAATTTGGCATCACTGATTAACAATAGGTTCGCACCGAACATTAATGAACCGACCGAAGGACCCTAAAATCGAACCAAACCGTCGAATTTCGAAACGAACTTGAAGTTCGATCCCAACAATACAAAATAGACGATCATGGAAAAGCAAAATTGAAACGGACGGACAGGTACAATTTTCAAAGATAAGAACAACTTTCCATTACCAATAAAAAGATACTTTATTTCGTCGTTTACACATTTCCAAATATATACGTCCAATGCATATTACATCTTGCAAAATAAGTGGAAAAACATCAATAATTGGTGATCATTTATCATGTCCAATTCGTTCGTTTTCCGTCAAACAGTGAAAATGACGCACACCGGCTTCCAAGTTTTCTCTCGTGACATGTCCATGGAATCGACGAATTCTGGAATTTGAGCCACATTTATTTTTCATCTCATCCAAAAATGCCTCAACCCTTCTTATTTTTCTTCCTCCGAGCATCTTCTCCTCGACGATTTTGGAACCAGTTATTGACGACCTTCTTGGGTAAATCCAAAAGGATCGCCAAACTCTCCTTATCCTCCTCAGTAGGATAATTATTTGTGGCCTCCTTCATTTTCCGCAAAAGACGTGTTTGAAACTCGGTGAATTGAGTTCTCGCACTTCTAGGATTTGGTGGCACAATAGGATAACTAGATATAGAAATAAGGATATCAAACATAAGAAAATTTATTGCGAATTCAAATTCGTTGACTTACTGCACTGGAATCAAATTTTGGGGTGGATCTTCCATTGGAAGAGTCGCTTCAATCTCCTCCAACGTCTGAAATATCGCCTCTGATCGACCAGAATTTACTTCTTGGCACAAGAAAGCAGCTACAGCCTCACAATTTTGTGTGTAGAGGCTAAAGTTTTCCATTTTTGATGCGAGATGTGATGATAAACGGGAAAAATGAGAAGTTGTTCAATGGAATATTGAATAATAACTGAAATTAAACAATTGCATCCCGGAAGATGTAAACGCTTATTAATTAGCACCTAGCTTGATCCTTGATGGAATAGGTGGATGATTGGCAGCTTTCCTCCTTCTTGAGAGCAAAGTTTAATCCCTTTGGGACCATTTTGAGCGTCTCAATCGTCAATAAGTTCAACGACGCCCAATTTGGTCGCGTTATTATCCATCACTTTAAGAACACTTTAGGTTAAAAATCTGTCGCTAGATGGTGTCATATTATGAGCAGATCTGCTGGATTATAGAGCTAAACTTATCATCATCTTGTTTCTTAACTCTTTCAGGACGAAACTTTTGTTACACACTGAACACGTGAAATATTTTTAAGGTAGAAAGGTACTATAGCACTAGTATTAAGGCTGGTCTACACTAGAGCGCTATAATAAAGAGTACTCGCATGTGCCATTTTGGTCCCAAGACGTCGGTTCCACTGTACTGTGGTTCTTGGGTTCGAGCTGTTAGAGGCAACTTTACCTATGCACTATTTACTACCAAATTGATTTCCGGGGCGACAGAAAAACAATTTAAAATAAGAATAACGTTTGGGTGTTTTAACACCCAAACGTCCTGAAAGAGTTAGGGTATATTTCGAGTCTTCTAGCAGTCGCATACGATATTGCTGTGTTTAAAAATTACTAAATCATAGTACGTAATGTAGGTTAAATAAACTCGCCGACCTACCCAAACGCCCAAAATTCGTTTTTCCACCAGATGGCTCTTATGTTTGCTTTAAGAAGAAACAAAGGTACCTGCTACAAAAGCCAACATCAAAATTGAAGTCTGAAGAAGGAGTGTCCATGGACTAGCTACAAAAAAATCTTCCTAGGTGTACCGTGCTTCTTCCTGTCAATGATTTTCTGCCAACAAATACTGCTATAGCTGACCTTCTAATCAATTTTCAAATGTCGTCAAGTCCCAGTTTCATCATTGTTTACATCGTTTACATCACCGCCCGTTTCATTAAAGTGCCACGAGATGTCATACAAGTCACGAAAAAAATGTGGCCATAGTTCAATTCATACGAGTGAAACACATTTAGAAACATTTGCCATTTAATACTCGGATGACATTTTTATATGAAAAAAGGTATTGTGCATATTTTTGCAAAATACAGAGCCAATATGTTTAAACAACCAAAGCAATGTATTATGCAACATGCAGGTCTTATGGGCGGTTTGTAAAATGCTGAAACCCTTAAACTGCCCAAATTCTCACAGGCCAACAATCTATGGATAACCTGGATTAAAAGATTAATCGATGCATCCATTGGATCCGTTAGTCCGTCTTGTCAGAAGATTTATCGAAATTAACAAAGAACTGTTTATTTCCATGCCAATGCGTTTATTTTTAGTTATATTTTTTGGGGGGACAGGCGGATTTTTATAACTATCGTATTATCGCAATACTATCTCTGGGCTTGAAAGTGGGGAAGGCATTCCAAACGTGCAGTTGTGTCTATCCCACTTTCAACTGGATATGCTCATCAAACTTTCCATCAACTTGGACGACAACTCCCAAATCCCTCATGGACAATACCTGCTCAATATCACAACCTCCATTGTCTTTGAGTGGAACATCTAATTTTGACGCCCCATACGTCATTGTGCGGAATTTCATCCCGTTCAATGCCATATTATTCTCGCCAACCCAAGAGTAAATTTTCTCCAAGTCCTCAACTAAACATTTGGAGTCCTGACCATTCCTTCCACAAACTAATTTTGTATCATCAGCATATGAAGAAATACTGGCTTTTGTTCTAAACTTCTGGAGAGGAGCAATAAAGAGAATAAACAGGAGCGGACCTAAGATTGAACCTTGCGGAACACCTGACTTGCCATCAAACATAACTTGAATGGCTCGCATCCTACCCTAGGGCAAGGACGACGCTATTTAACTGGACGCCGACGACTGCGCCGAGTTTCAGCTGATTGACCACGTTCGTGCACGTGCTTTTTACTCTGCAATACCATCAGTGGGAGTTGGTGGTACAAATCACGCCAACCGTGAGGTCCAGTAGACCGCATTAGTTCGAACAAGTGGTTCCGCTTGCCCATCTTGGTCCATGCTTGTGTGGCCCCTGGTTGCCGCTCGGGTTACCGGCCAAGAAAGGGCGAAACGGCCCCTGAAAGTGGCCGGATTTCACTACATAGGATTCCGACCGATCCTGAGATCTATCAACGATGGATCAACGCCATTCCAAGGAAGAATTAGAAACCATCACCCAATGTCCATCTATGTTCACTACATTTTCTTGAGAGTGACTTTGTTTGCACCACTCGAGATACAAACATTACGAGAAAGCGAAAGAGAGTGGAAGCAGCCCAAGACATCGAGAAGGGCCTGAAGGTTCGTGCACGGCTACTCAAACCACACGGGTAGTTATTTCAAGATTTTTTTAATTTCAATGGCATTCCACTTTCAGTGGTACCACACCATTGGCTTAAGTCTTCGGAAGAAAAAAATGCAAAAATTAAAATCTTCCCCCATGGAATATGACAGAAATTATCATTTTAGTTATGACGTGTTTTGAATCTTTTTCCCCTTGATTAAAATCATGAGAAGGGCATCTCCTGAATGTAGGGCCATACATTATTACCTTTCAGTGTAACTGTACTGATGTTTGTAATTAACTGATCCTTGGCCAATTTCTTGACTTGAGTTTAATTTGATGTATGAATATCACTACCTCAACACAAGAAGGGACAAGGATATTCAAGGCACAGCATGTTTGTTTAGTTTGTGAAAGTGACATTTACATCCTGTATCTATTGGTGATTAATTTGGATCAGTTTGGTACATCTGAGTGTGGTAGATTGGTCATTTCCTCGTTGATCATGTGCTTATCATGTGTCATTGTGTGCAATCCTGAATATCATTCTGGAAATCGCTTTTTTCTTGCGAGAAATCCTCCATGTCAAGATTGCAATCACCAAATGAACAATATTGTGTTGGCCTTCCACTTTAGGCAAAGTATTTCATGCCAACAAAAATTTGCATGAGGTAAAGTGACCGAGTGAAGTCAGTTCTTTTGCTGATTGTGTGCTTTAAAAGTGACAAAATTACAGGCCTGTGAACAAAATGTCCCTTATACATAAGAGAGCATGAGCATCAAACTCATCTAGTGTGCCATGTGTACAAACAATCTCCATGCATAAAAAATCTTCACAGTGCACTCAGTATCCAACACATCAATGAAAATCATCTGAAAGTTGTCCTAAAAGTTCTGTAACAAAACTATGTGAATATGAGTCTTGTTGTTCAGTTGTGATTTTGAGTTCATTGCTCAACATTTTCCATTCCAAGTCTTGTTTCTTGACCACCATGACTGTCCTATCTCCTTTTTTGGCCCTGTATTGTTTGCCATTGTGAATCCATTTCTGATGATAAATAAACTGCCTTACTTTATAGTTGTTTAGTTTTTGTAATTTTAACTCAGAAAGGCTTTCATTAGAATTATCAAAACAGCAACTAAGCAAATTAATGCACTTGAAGCACTATCCTCAAGGGACATTTTGCTCCTCTTCATCATTGTTATCATAGCAGATTGAAGCTTGTATTTCTAAACTTTTCTTGATTGTAATAAACAAAGCCTTCTAAATCAATAAATTGTCTATGATGTGCAAAATCGAAATTAAGCTTTGCTCCATATCAAGGACACATTGGGGCCCAAAAATGTGTTACAAAGGAGACATCCTTTTCATGATTGGATAAGGAGGAAAATGGATTCAAACCATGCCATAACTAAAAAGGCCATTTCTCTCATTTTCCATGGGGGAAGATTTTAATTTATGCATTTCCTTCTTTCCAAGGTTTATGCCAATGGTGTGGTACCACTGAAAATGGAATGCCATTGAAATAAAAAAAATCCTTAAATAACTACCCGTGACCAGGAACCATCCCCAGCCAGTGGCCAGGTCAAGGTGTGCCCAAGTATCTTTCCTCATCCTTCAACTCTGCTTCTCGCAATCAAAGCCACGCCACTGCCGCATCCCGCCATTTAATGCAGGTTGAGCGAGGTGAGCTTGAATTTCAAACCTTTCTGGATGCGGAACGTGTTACATGTTTCGAGGATGTCATTACCAAACTCAAAACTATCACTTTACCGGATGAAATCTCGATTATTCAAAACCAAATTGCGTAATCTTCATCTACATAGAAGAACAAGGACACGGTCAAATCAGCATTTTGTTTCATCTGAGTATTTTTCAAGATTGCTCTTTTAAAATGGAGGTGCGGAACGTAGCTATTGAGA
>CM021322.1:7524887-7546737 GCA_010645155.1 Tigriopus japonicus
TCATATTTCTGCCATTTCCAATTTTTCATCAAACATTTGGATTTTTTAATCAAATTTTTCAGAAATGCCAATTTATTGACCAAAACTCTGCACAAATTTAAATATTTTTTAAATATTTGGTTGTGATTTAAATATTTTTTAAATATTTTGATGTTTTTTTCTTAAATATTATTTAAATATTTGGGCTTCAAAATTAAATATTTTCGGCCGCTCTAGTGATGAGGATCCCACCAAGAAACCATGCAAAACCGTTCTTTGCTTCCATATTTCCTCGTTATTTGGGCAATTTCAAGACATGGTTGCGCAGTACCCTATTGTGAATCTGGATTCGTCAGTGCTCAAGCAATGCTTTGATAGTGTCATGAGTGCTCTTCATGAGATTGGCTTTGAAGTCATGATCATTTCTGCTGACAATGCCACGCCGAATCGAAAATTCTTGACTGAACTTTGTGAAGGCACTTTGAGGGAGAGTATTCCTCATCCACATTTGCCTGGTCAGCAATTGGTTGTTTTGTTTGATACTGTTCATGGGTTCAAGAATGTCTACAACAACTTTCAATCTCGAGAGAGGTTCGTCTGTTCGAGTTTTGACGATTTCACCAAGACCATCTTCCCCACCTTCAAACACGTGAGAGATTTGTTTGAGCTTGAGCAGGGTAAGCCCGTGAAGATGGCGTATAAACTTTCCAAGAAAGCCATGAGTCCCCGATCAATCGAAAAAACTAATGTAATGCTTGCTCAGAGCGTTTTTGATGAGTCTACGTTGTGTGCCATGGAATTTTACATCAAAAATTTGAACAAACCCTGGCAAGACACCCTGAGCTTCCTCAAAATCATCAACAAGTGGTGGAAAATTGTCAACACAAAAAACGCTTTCTTTCATCAGAAATCCCGAGATTCCTTCCGTGCACCAATACGTTCCACTGCGGATGAGAGTTTTCTATTTCTCTCGCAATTTGCTGAGTGGATCAGCTTCTGGGATTCGAAGCTTGAGGATCACGGCAAAGATCGACCTGGATTGACTCCGCCAACAATGACAGCCATGTTGCTTTCCACAAAAGCCGTCCAATCATTTGCCAAAGACATGATATTGAATCAGGGATTTGAATACGTCTTGTTGGGCAAATGTCAATCCGACAAGCTTGAGGCTCGATTTGGATGGTATAGACAAATGTCAGGCGGAAATTATTTCATCTCGTGCCGACAAATCTTAGAGTCGGATAAATTGATAAAAGTGAGGTCATTGGTGAAATACTCGAGCTTGGAATTACGTGATATCAAGAAAGTGTTTGGACCAATTTCAAGTTCGGAAAAAGCGCGCGTGGAAACTGCTGCACTTGAATTGGCATCTATGGTTGAGTTTCAGCCTTTAAACCAATTGCAATCTCTGGAAGACGATAATATAGTGTTTTATGTTGCTGGGTATCTAGCGCGATCTATTAGTCGCAAAATCCAGTGCACATCCTGCAAAGACCTTGTGTCACTTGGTAAAGTTCCTTTGATTCCAATCTTTGAGGATATTGAAGATGCTTCTTTGCTATCGACTCGAGAGAACTTTCTTCAACAAGTGAATCGAGGAGGCTTATCCAAACCTTCCGATTTCGTATATCTCACTTGTATTCACGCTTGGGGCATTTTTTCTCAGATCCTCGACAATCTTATGAGCAAGAAATTCCTCCTGCAAACCAGTCATCCCAGAGAAGTTTTTGCTGAGGCATTTTGTCAGATTGTTGCAAGCTCACCTGAAACAGCGCCAATTATGGAAGTTACTTGTGACAAAGGTCATGCTTTTAAGCCTTTAGGTGAAGAGCTCGCCAACAGAATCTTCAACGTTTTTGGCAAAAACTTCGCAAGTGAACGGAATTCAGAGATTCATGCCAGCAAGAAACGATCTCAAAGTGCTTCCTCCCGTACCAGCTCAGAAGCAAAAAAGATAAATAAGTTGCAATCCATTTCATAGAATAAATAGCATTGTTGGGCATTGAGTTATATTTTTCTAATTCTATTCATGAAGGCATTGTTGTGTTGTATGTTTTGCTTAAATCGCAAATATTAATAGTTAAAAACTCTGTTTCATTTGTTCTTTTTCCAAGCTTCCTCTCCGAGACACGTAACACTTACATGGTAACGGGCGCTCGCTCGCCCTCTCTCCAGTTAGTCCAGTGCTCCTTGCCTAGGGTCTTAAAACAACCGGCCAATGGGTAGAAACTATAAAAGATTGTGCACAGACTTTCTGTGTTCATTTCAAAATAACATGAAACTTCCAAAACATTGGAATGTCATTGCCAGTTCCAAGTACAAACTTTTAGTCCTCATGTCAGTCGCCCTTAAAAGACCAACATTAAAATGAAGATCTTGCCATAAACGTGGGAAAAAATGAAACATTTATTTTGTCCATTTTCATAAGTTTTCCATCATACAGTAAAGTCTTCGCGAGTACGCATTTCATCCAAGGCTCTCATCGAATCGACAAATTCTGGAATTCAACCATATTTCTTTTCCGTCTCTTCCAAAAATGTCTCAACCTTTCTTATTTTTCTTCCTCCGAGCATCTTCTCCCCGACGATTTTGGAACCAGTTATTGACGACCTTCTTGGGTTGATCCAAAAGGATCGCCAAATTCTCCTTATCCTCCTCAGTAGGATAATTATTTGTGGCCTCCTTCATTTTCCGCAAAAGACGTGTTTGAAACTCGGTGAATTGAGTTCTCGCACTTCTAGGATTTGGTGGCACAATAGGATAACTAGATATAGAAATAAGGATATCAAACAAGAAAATTTATTGCGAATTTAAATTCGTTGACTTACTGCACTGGAATCAAATTTTGGGGTGGATCTTCCATTGGAAGAGCCGCTTCAATCTCCTCCAACGTCTGAAATATCGCCTCTGATCGACCAGAATTTACTTCTTGGCACAAGAAAGCAGCTACAGCCTCACAATTTTGTGTGTAGAGGCTAAAGTTTTCCATTTTTGATGCGAGATGTGATGATAAACGGGAAAAATGAGAAGTTGTTCAATGGAATATTGAATAATAACTGAAATTAAACAATTGCATCCCGGAAGATGTAAACGCTTATTAATTAGCACCTAGCTTGATCCTTGATGGAATAGGTGGATGATTGGCAGCTTTCCTCCTTCTTGAGAGCAAAGTTTAATCCCTTTGGGACCATTTTGAGCGTCTCAATCGTCAATAAGTTCAACGACGCCCAATTTGGTCGCGTTATTATCCATCACTTTAAGAACACTTTAGGTTAAAAATCTGTCGCTAGATGGTGTCATATTATGAGCAGATCTGCTGGATTATAGAGCTAAACTTATCATCATCTTGTTTCTTAACTCTTTCAGGACGAAACTTTTGTTACACACTGAACACGTGAAATATTTTTAAGGTAGAAAGGTACTATCGACGTTCACGATTCAATCGAAAAAGCGACCTCAAGCGGCATTTATGGCATGACCTGTGGTGTAAAAAAGAGAAATTCCGAAAATATGCTCTTCACTCTGCTAAGTTTGAATGCCTCTGGTACATCCTCTGTGTTTTGTAATTGGCAGCAGTTAACAGCAAATTGTTACTTATTGTTTCAAAAAACAGTCTTAAATTTTAAGGACATCAAGATTTTTGCCTCGTTTTGAAGTTATTACACGTTTAAAACGTCAACTTCAGTTTCAAAATTAGTCACCCTCTACATATGAGGAAGGAGAAAAAAGGGAAAAGAGAAGGCAAGTGGGGCCGTCAACCAAATCAGAGCGACCAATTTCAGACCTTAAAAAAGGAGTTGGGGAAGGTTTCAGACTAGTGGACTTTTAAACACCGTTGTGACAAACCAATGCAATTTTGGTGCATTACAAGTACACAGCATTTGAAGTTAGAATAAATGGCTCTAGAATGAAACGAAAAGGAAACACCAAATACTGATAAAACTTGCATAAAAAGCGAAAGAAGTTACTACATAGACCGGGTCTCTTTCTTGTGTGTACACACCACGTTTTGAATCGTGAACGTCAATAGCACTAGTATTAAGGCTGGTCTACACTAAAGTTAGGCATAACAGTCTGTAGCACTGTCAGCCTGACGACTGCTATGAATGCGCAACTTCACCAGGGCTGCCAGATAATTGTTCAACAAAAAGTCATCTCACATGACAATGCAATATTGTGCACAAGGAAAACGCTCTAATGGCTTCAAATGACGTTCTAAATATTCACCAATCAATTTCGTATCTAGTTAGATTAAGTTTTCCGAAAAAGTAAGAAACTCAATGCAAATCAGCATGGAGATTCATCAAGAGCTGACATTACCGAATCAATTCACAGCAGCACTGGGCTTGAACGCGCATCGAGGTTTAAGGAGAACGAGAAGGTTATCTTCCGGCACCCACGGTTTTGGCCAGTCTTGGCCTTCAAAGGTCAAATATTATGCCTTCAAAGGTAAGCTGAGATCATGAGCGTCAATTTGGTAGTAAATAGTGCATAGATAAAGTTGCCTCAAACAGGTCGAACCCAAGAACCACAGTACAATGAAACCGACGTCTTTGGACCAAAATGGCACATGCGCGTACTCTTTTATTATAGCGCTCTAGTCAAAGGTATCTTGACACTCATTATGGGCAATACAAGCAATGAGACATGGCGCTGTGGCAATTTCAAAAGAAGGAACAGCCCAAAATTCCTAATATTAAGCTCTTTATCGCATTTTAAAGATGTGGTGTTTCGAATTTTATCAGCCACCCTATATATCCATGGAAAAATATTTTTTCACCGTGACCGTTATACACTGTGACCTTATTACTGTGACCTTTTTTCCTCGTGACCGTTTTAGTGCGACTTATTTACTTGTGAACGTTTTGTTTGTGACCTTTTTACCTATAATTTACTAATTTTTGATTTTTAATTTAAAATGATCAGGCCAGGTGAACAAATGAATCAAAACTTTTATTGCATTACTCAAGCACAAGGAAGTCTAATGGAAAAGATCGGAAAGACGAAGAAAAACTTGGTGCAGACGCATGTTCCATTGGGATTGGCAGCGCAAATTGGGGCGCATCTGATTCGGCACCAAAGTCTCGGGAAAATCCTACAAATTATAAATATTGTTATTCATCGTGTTTTTAAGTGATTGTTAGATTTATGTTCATCTCTCACCTATCTCCAACGGCAGGCACATCATCGTCATCACCGTCATCCTTAACGTCGTAATCTTCATCGGCCAATTTCACCTCGGTGTGGACGTATTCCTGGGCTTCTTCGGGAATGGGATCCTCTGGTTCAGTGGGCGTGGCCATGGACATGGACAACAGGGTGAATCCAAACAAGGCCAAAATCACGGGAAAGAGATAGGACTTCATCATGTTGCTTGTAGTTGTGCTTGATTGGTGAGTTCACGTTTGAATTACAAGTGATCTTTTGCTGAAAAGGAACAGCTTTTAAAGTCAAGGAAGCAGGATCTGGTATTGTTGGCAAAAGAAATGTAATCTATTGTCAAATGATTTGAAAAATGGTAATTTAAATGAAACTTTACTTCTTGCACTTGTAGGAAAATTACGAAACTCTTTCGTGATATCCAAGGAAAGACAAATTCTAAATCGAATCTATCAATAGGCATTCCCTTTGTGACGTTACAAGAAATCAACTTTCGTTATTGTAAAAGTATGAAAGATACTAGGTCAGATGTTTTGTGTGTTCCAAGGTGTGCTAGCAAAGTTGACTTCGAGGCAACTTCAACTTTTGGAGATGATGGAAGCGCGAGTAAGTGACGAAGCAACAAGCTCGAGATCAAATGGACCAAGTTTCCGCCCGATATCTGTGGATCGACCAATTTTGTTGTCTACGGCTACAACTTCAGACTTTGCCGCATGGAAGGAAGGATGGGATAATTACGCTCTTTGTCAGCATTTGGCAAGACAGTCACGACTCGTTCGAGTGGCAGCCCTCAAGACATGTTTGGACGGAGATTTGCAAAAGTTCATTATACAGAAGACCATCGAGGTAGATCCATCATCAGATGTCGATGGCATTATCACGGTTCTCTCAAAGTATACTATAAGATCTCAAAGCAACCCACTTCTGGATAGAATCGAATTTAATAAGGCATCTCAGGATAGTGGAGAAACGTTCGACAACTTTTTCACTAGACTTCGGAAGATATTTTCGGCTTGTAATTTCGAATCGGACATTGCATGTTCCACCTGTAAATCTCGCGAGGATGATCTTATGCGCGACAGGATTGTGTGCGGGATCATGAACGATGATACAAGACACCGTTTGTTGGCGGAGCAAGATTTGACGTAAGAGAAGGCAATCAAGATCTGCCAAGCAGAAGAGGGAGCTTCAGCATCTCGGAAGAATCTTGGACCCAAGGATATCCACGGGATGTCCCTATAACCTACCTATCACTCAAAGCGTTGTGACAAGTGTGCCCGTAAAGCTCATAATTCCCTCAATGAAAGCCCTGCAAAGGACAAATCTTGCCATCGTTGTGGGAAACTTGGCCACTTTTGCCCTTGCTGTGGGGCAAAATCTCACCACAACGTCAAAGAAGGACCTAAATCGTCCAAACACATGATTGCTATCCAAGTGGCACGCATTCAAAATGATGAATGCTTAAACCTCGAAACCAAGATTGAAGACGGTAGTTGGACTCTCATCCCATGGATCCCAGATACGGGTAGTGATGTTGAGGCAATGGATGTGAAGTCGTTTCAAGAGATGTCGATATGCAGATTATTGGAGCTTGTCCCATTCTCATTCGTGATGGACAGCGTGAGTTGTCATTAACATTGCACATATTCAGCGACATAAGTGGATGCTATTTGTCTCGATCTACACTGAAAAGTCTTGGGTATTTACCGAACGACTGGCCTAAGAGCAAGATGCTTGCCAGCATTTACGATGACGACGTAAATCATAAGCGAATCAAAATGGACTTTATCAAAGAATTTCGCGACGTTTTTGATGAAAAAACCTCAAGCCAATGAGAGGCCAGCCCATGAAGATTCAACTCGTCGAGGGTGCAATACCGTTCCAGGTGCGAACTGCTAGACGAATTCCAGTTGGCGATGAAGAACCCCTGAAGACGCAATTGGAGACTATGTTAAAAGGGGAAATCATTGAACGTTGCACTGAACCAAGTGAGTGGTGCCATCCTATTGTAATTGTACGCAAGAAGGACTCAAATGAACCGCGTATGACCGTGGATATGACTAAACTAAATTCGCAAGTGAAGAGGCCGGTTCACCCCATGCGTTCTCCAAGGGATGTCATTGCAAGCATGGTGGGAGCCCGATTTTTCACCAAACTCGATTGCCGGCATGGATATTGGCAGGTAGCTCTTGATGAGAAATCCAGGCCCTTAACCACCTTCATGATGCGCCGAATGCGACGAATTTAATATGAGGACAGATCAAGCTTTTGAAGATATTCCGAGGCTCGCCAAAGTGGTTGATGATATACTGATTATCGATAATGACTTTGATACCCACGTAAAACATGTCCGGCAAGTGTTGGAAAGGGCTGGAATTACTTTCTCCGTCAAGAAATTTGAATGCGGAAAGTCCGAAGTTCAATTTTGTGGGTACATCGTTAGCCAAGCTGGTTGGAAAATCGATCCTGAAAAAACAAAAGCCTTGAGCGAGTTCCCTGTCCCAGAGAATCGGACAGATCTCAGATCCTTCTTTGGATTGGTAAACCAATTCGCCGAATTCAGCTCGGATGTTGCCGGTGAAGCTGAACCCCTGCGAGATTTACTGAAGGAAAAGCACGTGTTCAATTGGGAATCGGACCATAATGCTGCTTTTGAAAAGGTGAAAAAAGCACTTGTCTCCACACCCACATTGGCTTACTTTAATTTCCACGCCAAAACACGGCTCGAAACTGATGCTTCCCGTACACGAGGACTTGGATTCGCTCTTCTCCAGGAACATGATGGTGCTTGGAGATTAGTGCAATGTGGAAGCAGATTCCTAAGCGGCGTGGAATCCCGTTATGCAATGATTGAACTAGAGTTGCTGGCCGCTGTGTGGGCCATGAAAAAATGTCATGTGTATTTATCTGGTTTGATTTCGATCTTATTGTGGATCATAAACCTCTGATTCCAATCTTAAACAATTGTACACTGGATAAAGTGGATAACCCTCGCCTGGTCCGACTTTTGCTGAAGATTCAAGAATATCAATTTGTGAAATCTTGGAAAAAAGGCAAAGAACATGTAATAGCAGACGCCTTGTCAAGATCACCCGTGAATCAACCCAATACTGATGATCAACATGGTGAGGATTTATCTGCACCATGCACCGTTTGCACAATTTTTCGCAATGAAAATACTTTGCCTGATCTGAAGATGGATCGCCTGAGAAATGAATTGGAAAAGGATCCTGAATCCCGATCTTTGAAGAAAATTATCATGGATGGGTTTCCCGATTCCAAGTTGGAAATGCCCGACACCCTACAACCTTTCTGGTGTGTGCGTGAACATTTACGAGTGGTTGACGATCTTATACTCAAAGGTGAACGACTAGTTATTCCAAAGAGTCTTCGGAAAGTCGTGCTCCAAGATCTCCACACCTCACATCAAGGGCAAGAAAGAACCCAAAGACGAGCCCGCCAAGTAGTGTATGGGCCTGGTCTTAACAACGAAGTCGATACAATGGTTCAACATTGCGAACAATGTCATTTGTATCAGTCATCGCAAACCAAGGAGCCAATGATGTCGGATATAATACCAGAATTCCCATTCCAAGTAACAAGTGTCGACCTTTTTGAACACTGTGGATTTCAATACTTGGTTTATGTAGATCGGCTTTCAGGTTGGCCATGTACGGATCGGTTAGGCCGGACCGCTAATTCATCAGATGTGATACGATTTATTCGAAAAAAAAAATCCTGATTTGGGAGTACCCTGTAAAATGATCAGTAATGGAGGACCGCAGTTTTCATCACGAAAATTTCGAGTTTTTTGTGAGAAATGGAACATAAAACACGAAATGTCCTCTCCCCATTACCCGCAAAGCAACGGACATGCTGAAAATGCTGTAAAAACCGTGAAACGTCTTTTCCAGAAGACAACACTGAATGGTGATGTGGATTGCGACGAAATTCCAAAGAGCAATGCTGGAATGGGGGAACACGCCGAGATCGGATGGAAAAAGCCCAGCCATGGTACTCTATGGAAGACCTTTGGATTCTTTCGTTTTTGCCTATCGCAACTCTTTCGCTCCAAAGTGGAAGAAGATCGAGCATCAGATGGATGTTCAACTTATTCAACCAGATGTAAAAAAGAAGACGGTGGAAGAACATTACAACAAAAGTGCTCGTAGTTTGCGACCCTTGAGGATTGGTGAATATGTAGACATTCAAAACTTTCGTTCCAAGCTGTGGGATAGCCATGGACGTATAGTTTCGATTGGTAAACGTCGGGATTATTATATTCGAACCACCAGTGGAAGGGTATATTGGAGAAACCAACGTTTCTTACGGCCACGCATTTCCCCAATTAATCCTATTTTATCAACGACTTCATCTTCCAAGTCCACCCCACCTGATCTTTCAGAAATTCCTGATATTCAACTTCGACGAAGTTCTCGCATGAAAACCAAAGTGAAACGCATGAAAATTTCGGATTTTTCGACGAAGAGTTATGATTAGAGCGGCCGAAAATATTTAATTAAATATAAAAATATTCAATTTAAATATTTTACCGTATTGAGCACTTTTTGAATATTTGGGCTTTTTCTTCCAAAACTAAAGGAAAATTCCCTTTGTTTCTTTGAATTATATCAAGAATCATCATGATTTCCGCATATCTTTTGAAATATTGGCAAACAATCTGACCTTTACAAAGCAATATCTTCAAAATCTCCCTTTTTTAATTATTAAGCCAATTTTTGAGGTGAATAGTCAACAACTAAATTGGGAAAGTATTCTGCGAGGGAAAGAAATATTTAAATATTTAGTCGATTTGGCCTTGAAAATTACACTAACGGATTTGAATCTAGAGAAGAAAAGCACAGCTCCAACAAAAAGAAAATTAGGGAAACTCCGGGTTGAATGCTCAACCAAATCTTGGCCAATAACATTTTGATTAAATCTAGGGTAAAAGTAAAGACTGTCAAGAATAACAAATTTTAACTACATGGTATGAATGTTTTCCACCAAAGATTTGTCTACCTGCATTTTCGTCGTTGCAAAATTTTCATCAAAAATTTGGATTTTGAATACAGAAGAAGCTCTAAAAATACCAATTTATTTTCCCTGAATACCTACAAATTTAAATATTTTTTAAATATTTGGGTGCTTTTTAAATATTTTCTTAAATATTTTGATGTATTTTCCTTAAAAATTATTTGAATATTTGGCCTTGAAAATTAAATATTTTCGGCCGCTCTAGTTATGATTAATTTTATTTCGTTGATCTTAAAAGGGGAGGTGATGTGATAGAATGATTTACTTATGTAGTACGATCTACCAGGACGACAATCTAGGACGCTAATTTGGAGAGAACGAGTTTGACCTGCATATTAGGGACTGGATATTTCGATCTCCGATCGTTAAGACGTGCTTGTCTTCTTGAAATAAAATATGTTATATTCATAAACATCAACATTACATATGTTGTACCAAACTAGAATTATTAGCAAAAAACGAAGTCCGTAAACATTTTCTAAATTTTGCTCAGCCACCCTGTATATTTAGGCTCAATGGAAGAATTAGTAAAACTGCAACGTTTCAACAGTAATGTCTCTTCAACTTGTCAAACGTTTGTCTAAACCGGTTGTGATCAAGGGTGCAACCGTAAGCATCAAAATCCATTTTGGACTCGATGAAGAAAATGAATTTAAATAAAATGTTGTTTATCTAGGAAAGCCTTGCAAGAGCTGGAAGAATGCAGGTAAAATCAATTTTCTCCAAATATACAAAAGTTTTCTAAATAAATTCCCGGTCGTATGAAATGTCCAACAACATTGAATCCTTTAATGAATAAATGAACAAATGACACCTTTTTGCCTTACAAAGGTACATTTGTAACTGGACTTGACAATAGTACATGTGGGTCTTGAGCAATAATCCATTCTTGACATACTTTACAGCAATCGTTGAATCTTCGCAGGTGATGGGGCATTTAATTTCTAACACTAAGACGCAACCATCTAATTGAATCAAGCCGTCGGGAGTACCTGCCAACCACGATTGGGCGGGATTGACGACAAGTCCGGACTCGATTACATCCTTGTGCTGAGTTTCCATGTATTTCAATCGAGCTCGTGGTTCCATCTCTTTTCCATATTGAACATATTTTTTAGGTGGGATTGGGTTGAAGTAATGCATAAGGCAGGTAGCTGGAGTTCTAGCCTTGACAATTTTGTGTGCAATTACAGCAATTACTAGTGACGTCATCATTTTTGGCGGGAAAAAATGTTCGGAAGACCTGTGTTTCTGATGAGCGTGCGAGGTAACTAAAACGAAGGTTCAGGCCTGGTGATTGCAACAATGCCTTTCGTATCTGCACAAATTGAAGTTGAAATAGCAAATCTTGACATTGTATTTGCAAAAAAGTATGTTTCGTTGCGTTTATCTATAATTTTGCTACATAAGTTGAGAGGGTTCTTCCGAACTTAGAAATTAGGAATGCCCGAATGAATAACAAGATGGCCAGAGGAGATCGGTTCCTGGGGCAACTAAAACTAAAAACAAATAATTTGTTTAATTGAAGGCTTCCAATTTCTCCATTTGTTTTCAAATTATTTTGCAATACTTCTCAACATACATTAATCATGCCATTGCCCATAAATGCAACATTTTTCGAAAATCTGACCCTTGAAAACTGAGATTTTTTGGCAAGCCTACACTGCTAACGGCAGTTAGAGATAGAGAGGTGTCAAAATATGGTCAAATCTGCTGAAAATTTGAAGTCTGATGAAGGAGTCATCTGTACTGAACTGAAAAGATGCAGATCAAAAATAGGTAAAAATATACTAGAACCAACTTTTGGTTCTAGAAAAAATAGATTACATGGTGCATATGTTGCGACACCCTGTTGAAACTATGGAAACACTTACGACATCTCGTTGTCCAGGGCACACTTTTACCTTTCAACCTCAATAATTTTGACTTAAACTATGTTATTGTCAAAAGTTAGAGGTAAAGTCAATCAGACGAAGCTATTTCATGTTTTGATGCTACATTAACCCGATTAGATACCAATATAATCGTTTCAATTGACTTCATAGTTAGTCTTTTCCAAATTTAATATTTCGAGGTGGATATTTCAGGTCCTACAGAATTGAATAATGAAACAAAAAACACCAAACTAGCAAGACAGAGTTACTTTTAATATGCTCTGAACTCGCCAAATGTGTTACATCAGTCAAACTTCTTAACGGTGGGAGCCATACACTGAAATTATTTGGGTCTTCCTTTGAAAATTCAAACTTAGGCTAGCTTAGAAATAAAATTTCAAGGCTTGAAATTGCCGGCAATGTCTTGCAGCTAAACAAAAGTTTTGGGACAATGGATGGTTTTTTCCCGTTTTATGAGTCACTTCGTATCTTCCTCGTCTTGTTTCATCAAAATACTGTATGCAATTTAATGCGCGGAGAGCTAATCTTACCTTTGACTTTGGACACTAAAAAAGCTTCAACAGTGGGCGGGATCAACATGTACACATTTAAAAGCAAGTGAGCACCTTCTAAAGGGTACCGTGGTTATTCCTGTCAATGATTCTCTGCAAACAAATACTGTTATAACTGTCCCTCTAATCAATTTTCAAAAGTCGTCAAGTCCCAGTTTTATCAATGTTTATATCACCGCCCGTTTCATTAAAATGCCACGAGATGTCATCCAAGTCATGCAAAAAATGTGGCCATAGTTCAATTCGTCCAAGTGAAACACATTTAGAAACATTTGCCATTTAATACTCGGATGACAATTTTAAAAAGAATTAAAGCTCTCATCCCACCCTAGGGCCTAAAAATAACCGGCCAATGGGTAGAAACTAGTGATGGATCGAAAGCGCTTTCGGCCGAAATTTCGGTTTCGGTTATGCCTACCGAAACCGAAAGCAGACAAGCACCATGAAAAAATGGAGTTTGACAACAAAATAAAAAAATAATAATGGGCCAAAAACCTCTGAAATTTATGTTTTCCGATTTTTCAAAATTTGCGACTACCCAACATCAAACACATGAGCATTCTAATTTTTAAGGCAGATTTTGCATTTGAACAATTTTGTTATCAGCTGGTTTCGGTTTCGGTTAAGCCCTCTTTCGGCCGAAACTTTCGGTTTCTGTTATAAGCCCTTTCGGTCCATCACTAGTAGAAACTATAAAAAATTGTGCACAAACTTTCTGTTATCATTTCAAAAAAACAAGGAACTTCCAAAACATTGCACTGTCATTGACAGTTGCAAGTACAAACTTTTAGTCCTCATACCAGTCGCCCTTAAAAGACCATCATTGAAATTAAAATCTTGCTAAATACGTGGGAAATAATAAAACATTTATTTGTCACCTTCTATTTTGTCCATTTCATACGTTTTCCATTATACAGTAATGTCTTCGAGAGTACGCATTTCATCCAAGGTTCTCTCGGGGTATGTCTATCGAATCGACAAACTCTGGAATTTGAGCCACTGTTCTTTTTCGTCTCTTCCAAAAATGCCTCAACCCTTCTTATTTTTCTTCCTCCGAGCATCTTCTCCCCGACGATTTTGGAACCAGTTATTGACGACCTTCTTGGGTAAATCCAAAAGGATCGCCAAATTCTCCTTGTCCTCTTCAGTAGGATAATTATTTGTGGCCTCCTTCATTTTCCGCAAAAGACGTGTTTGAAACTCGGTGAATTGAGTTCTCGCACTTCTTGGATTGGGAGGCACAATAGGATAACTAGATATAGAAATAAGGATATGAAACATAAGAAAATTCATTGCGAATTTAAATTCGTGGACTTACTGCACTGGAACCCAATTTTGGGGTGGATGTTCCATTGGAAGAGTCGCTTCAATCTCTTCCAACGTCTGGAATATCGCCTCTGATCGACCAGAATTTACTTCTTGGCACAAGAAAGCAGCCACAGTCTCGCAATTATGTGTGAAAAGGCTAAAGTTTTCCATTTTTTGATGAGAGGTTTGATGATAAACGAGAAAAATGAGAACTTGTTCAATGGAAAGTTGATCATAAACTAAAATTAAACAATTGCATCCCGGAAGAGGTAAACGCTTATTAATTAGCACCTAGCTTGATCCTTGATGGAATAGGTGGATGATTGGCAGCTTTCCTTCTTCTTGAGAGCAAAGTTTAATCCCTTTGGGACCATTTTGAGCGTCTCAATCATCAACAAGTTCAACGACGCTCAATTGGTCGCGTTATTATTCATCACTTGAACAACACTCAAGTTTAAAAATCTGTCGCTAGATGGTGTCATAATATGGGCAAATGTGCTGGATTATAGGGTTAAACTTGTCTTCATCTTGTTTCTTAACATATAGTTCAATTCATATTTGAGTATTTTAGCGGTCGCCTAAGACATGGTTTTATTTAAGAATTGCTAAATCATAAGAAAGGTCAAAAAATGTCGCCACAACCCGCAAAATTGATATTGCCTCCAGATGATTAGTTCTTTAGCTCTTCATTGAAGCGTAACTTTCAAAACGATATAAAAAGGCGGCAAGGAATTTGAAATTTTGCATTTTCTTGCAAAATATGTAAGCAATTTGTCAAAAGAAGCAAAGCAATCTATTTTGCTGTGCATCAATATTATGGGTGGTTTGTAGCATGCGGAAACCCTTAAACTGCCCAAATTCGCACAAGCCTATGGGCATTACGTCGCTTTAAAATACATGTACATCATTGGAACGGACGTACATAAATATGGTGCCATATCAAATTAGAGTGGATCAAACGGCTGACAATCAAAATAGAGCGGTTTTTTGATCGCGTAATCATATGAGGGCAGAAATCAAGAGAGAAACACCAAATTGCGGCAGGATGATTAATTAATTGACTGTGAAAAAAAACTGAGTCAATGCATCTAATCATCTTGAAAAATATACCTTTTTTCTGTGGAAATAATTCTCCTCTGTCCAATCCTGGTTCTTGAAACTGAATTTCTTTTTGGATTAAATTGAAGCATTTCCAAAGTGATGTATACTTTGGAAAAAGGGCAATAACATTAAAAGAAGTTGCCAATTGTTGGAAGTTTCAAGTACAAGGTTTTAGGACAACTCCTAAATTCCTCATGGACGAAACCTGCTCAATATCACAACCTCCATTGTCTTTGAGCGGAACATCTAATTTTCAAGTTCCATACATCTTTTCGCGGAATTTCATCCCGTTCAATGCCATATTACTCTGACCAACCCAAGAGCATACTTTCTCCAGGTCCTCAACTAATCATTTTGATTCCTGACCGTTCCTTCCACAAACTAATTTTGTGTCATCAGCATATGAAGAAATAGTGGCTTTTGTTCTAAGCTTCTGGAGAGGGACAATAAAGAGAATAAACAGGAAAGGACCAAAAATTTAACCTTGTAGAACACCTAACTTGACATCAAACATGCCATGAATGGCTCTCATTCCACCCTAGGAGCTTAAAATAACCGGCCATTGGGTTGAAACTATAAAAGATTGTAGATAAAAGATTGTAGGTAAAAGATTATATTAGACTTGTTTTTAACATTTCAAAATAACAAGGAACTTCCAGAAACATGCCAATGTTATTGGAAGTTCCAAGTACAAGGTTTTAGTCCTCATATCAGTCGCCCTTTAAAGACCAAGAGAAAAATGAAGATCTTGCTAAATACGTGGGAAAAAATTAAACATGTATGTATCCAAATTTATGTTGCCCAGATCTTACGTTTTCCAACATGCACTGAAAATGACAAAAGGCAAGGGAAGTACGTAATTCATCCAAGTTTGATCGAGATATGTCCATCGAATTGACGAATTCGGAGAATTTGAGCCATATTTCTTTATCGTCTCTTCCAAAATGCCTCAACCCTTCTTATTTTTCTTCCTCCGAGCATCTTCTCCCCGACGATTTTGGAACCAGTTATTGACGACCTTCTTGGGTAAATCCAAAAGGATCGCCAAATTCTCCTTGTCCTCTTCAGTAGGATAATTATTTGTAGCCTCCTTCATTTTCCGCAAAAGACGTGTTTGAAACTCGGTGAATTGAGTTCTCGCACTTCTAGGATCAGGAGGCACTATAGGATAACTAGATTTAGAAATAAGGATATGAAACATGAGAATTTTTTTGTGAAATTGAAGTCGTTGACTTACTGCACTGGAACCCAATTTTGGGGTGGATGTTCCATTGGAAGAGTCGATTCAATCTCGTCCAACGTCTGGAATATCGCCCCTTTGCATTCCGGAAGAGGTAAACGCTTATTAATTAGCACCTAGCTTGATCCTTGATGGAATAGGTGGATGATTGGCAACTTTCCTTCTTCTTGAGAGCAAAGTTTAATCCCTTTGGGACCATTTTGAGCCTCTCAATCAACAAGTTCAGTGACACCAAATTGGTCGTGTGATTATCCAAGGATGGCTTAAGCCAGGATTACTTTCAAAATACACACTGGGTCCGATTAGTACAATGAAAATTCAACGGAACAATACATTCGTTGCAAAAACCTCACAATTTAGTTCAATGATCGGACCCAGTGTGTATTTTTGAAATTCGTCCTGACGTACAGTGGTTCCTGGATTATCCATAGCTTGAAGTGCGCTAAAGCTTAAAAATCTGTCACGAGATGGAGACAAAATAAGGATAAATCCTCTGGATAATAGCGCTTGAATTGTCCTAGTCTAAACAAATTTCAATTCATATTTCGAATCGTTCAGAGGTTACTTACGATTTTGTTGTGTGCGTATAAGAATTGCTAAATCTTAATGTGCAATCATAAGGTAGGATAAATAAGCTCGTCGAAACACCAAAAATTCGTTGTAAAGCTTGGCCCTGGTTTTTGCTTCAAAAGGCGGCAAGGAAAACACAAAGGTGATTAACTGACCATTTTGAGGATAAGAGAAGGAGGCAAAAGCTATTGCAACAGTACGTGGAACCGATTTTAAAATATCTTCATTCAAGAATACCGGCAATCACAAATGTGATTTTTTTCCTCCGTGGGATGCTGTCATTCTCGATCATCACCTTAGATCAATTATATTCACTAGATAGTGTGCAAACTTTAGTCTGGCTGATTTGGCAAGCGGAGCGGAACGCGTTGAATTTATGAGGAAAATGTCGCCATCACAACTGTAGAGCGGACAGGTAGTAAGACCAAACATGAGAATCAAGCTTCAAGCTAAAAAAAGAACTTTTTTTTAAATCGTTCTTGAAGCCACAAGTAAGTTTATGTCCATATATGTATTGAATGAACCCTACATAACGCAAAAACTTAAATTTATGTTCTTCCTACCAATGACTTATTCAATGTATTGGCATAAAAGTTCCAAGTTGAAGTATTCAAATCCAAGGTTTGGTCACCTAGTGACGTCTTCGGTTCTTCCGAGAAAGTGACCACTAGCAATGACAAAAAGTAACCCAAAAACATAACTCAATTCCACCTTTGATTCATCAATTTCATAGTTGTCATTTGCCTGGTCACTCATTTCAAATGTTCCCGCACTTTTGTCCGCTCAACAGTTGGCGACCGGAGACACATTTTTAGGCTTACACTCCGTCTAGTATTAATAGAAGTCGACGATCATTACGGATCATCTTCCCCATCTGGGAATTTGTGAAAAGCAACTTAGCGCCTGGAGCAATGACAGGCTCCAACGCACGACAGAACATCTCCTTATGTACTCATTCGTTGTGACTTGGTCAGCGGGAAAATCTCGTAGCATTGCTGATGCTTTGAGCAGGGCATCTTATTTTCCGGCAGATCCATCCCAAGAAATTGAAGTTTGCGAGATTGACATTATCAAAAATAACGTTGACTTTGAATACATACGAAATGTGTTTCGCAAGATGATTTGTCGGCCGATTTAAGCCCATACAAGGTTTTTTTTGACAGTCTTCGCCTTGAACACGGCTTCTTGGTATCAGGTTCTCGGATTGTTGTTCCCCATCCTACCAGAAAGGCGATATTTGATCTTCTCCACGAATCTTACTTGGGGATGACTAAAACTTGCGAATTGGCTAGTCAGCTCTACTTCTGGCCAGGAATGACAAACAAAGTGAGACTAAGAGTGGCTGGTTGCTCCATTTGTTTATCCGTTCTTCCATCCCTTTCTCCTGAACCCATTCTCTCTGATGTTGCCACGTATCCCATGGAAAAAGTCTCGGTGGATCTATTTGATTTAGAAGGCAAATCTTTTTTAGTCCTCGTATACCAATTCAGCGGCTTTCCATTCGTCGCTAGATTAAAAGTGACCTCTACAACAGACACTTCTGGGATGGTTCTGGGAATATGGATTTCCAGTTCATATTAATTCCCGCAATTACTAGTGACGTCATCATTTTTGGCGGGAAAAAAAGTTCGGAAGACACTGGTCTTCTGATGAGCATGCGAGGTAACTAAAACGAAGGTTTAGGCCTGGTAATTGCAACAATGCCTTTCTTATCTGCACAACTTGAAGTTGAAATAGCAATTCTTGACATTGTATTTGCAAAAAAAGTATGTTTTGTTGCTTTTACCTAAAATTTCGCTACATAAGTTGAGAGGGTTCTTCCGAACTTTGAAATTAGGAATGCCCTACTTTGAATAACAAGATGGCCAGAGGAGATTAGTTCCTGGGGCAACTAAACCCAAAAACAAATGATTTGTTTAATTGAAGGCTTCCAATTTCTCCATTTGTTTTCAACTTACTTTGCAATACTTCTCAACATACATTAACCATGCCATTGCCCATAAATGCGACATTATTCGAAAATCTGACCCTTGAAAACAGATTTTTTTGGCAAGCCTATACTGCTAACGGCAGCAGGTCTGTAAAATGATACGGTAATCACTCCCATAGCGACAACGGGTCTCAATTCCGTCACGATTTGGAGAATTTTGCCGCTCATTTCACATCCGCCATAATACGTCCTTGCCCTACCACCCGCGAAGTAATGATTTAGCGGAAGCTGCCAAGAAATCTTTATTGAAAAAGCTTGATCTCAAAGACCCGATGTTTGGCTTTGCTCTACTTTCATGGCGCAACACGCCACGAGCTGACGGTTATAGCCCAGCCTATGCACTTTTTGGCCGTCATCTTCGTGGTCTTCTCCCTGATGCACGTTCACCCCTCACACCGAATCAGAGCTTTGTTCAAGCCCGTGCTCGTTCCCGAGCTACCTCAATCATGGATATACTTACAGAAGAGGATGCGAAGACAGCTGTTTGTTGTTGTTTTTGAGAGCCCAATGAGGCCCTATGGAGTGAACGATAGGGAAGTGTTATGGACTCAATATTCAATATTTTATACTAAATCAGTGAATAAATTGTCTAGACATCATTCTAGTTTGTGTTTCTGTCTCTTAGAGATAATTAAATGCAACCCACTCTTGGGTAAATCACGTTCACCACTCATTATCAACCCTATTCAACTTATAATATGAAACCATTGGTATTTCAGGATAAGTACCAAACAACACCATCAAAGCGAACAATACAGTGCTCCATGAGAGTGATATGTTCTTCACTGCATTCTGCATGAATAATCAGTGTGAGGGAATCATCAACAACTCAACTATTAGTTGACAAAAAATTGTTTAATCTCGTGCTTCCTCTCGGTTTGGCTGATCAAAATGTTGATATTTGGCATCTAATGGATTTCAAGGATTTCAGACGATAAAATGCTGATTAAAAATGATGTTTTTATGGGGAAGAGTGTGGATACTGTGGCTGTGAGTTTCATTGTTAATAACATGGCCACAGTTTTCTAAAAAGACGCCCAATCTTCATGAAACTTGATCGAAGTATAACTGAACTCGTTGTCTGAAGTTGGTATTATTATATTTAAGTTACATATGCATTTATTCGAGATCCATTCTCCATTTTGTGCGAGATATTGGTCTGAAGGAGCTCAGTTTTGACTAATTCCCGAGAACAGAAAGCAGCATTATAAAAATGAATGGTAGGAAAAGGAGCGCTATCTAATGCTGCAACAATGTTCTGAAGCGATTTTTGCTATCAAACACCTATTTCTATCGTTTTTGGCAATTTCGTTCAAATTCACTGCAGAGCCGCACCGTTTTAAGGGCCTCATTGGGCTACGCGTCAGCTGAAATTCGCGTCGTGTGGTGAGAGGTTCCTGCCTCAATCAAAGCCAATGGGGGGAAAAGAATTACCCCTCTTTCAACCGGGAGATTCCGTCATTTTTCAATCGCCACTTGATAAGAATTGGTCAACTGGCGGTATTAGCATACAATCATTTCAAAATGGACGCTCCTATTTGTTGGACACGCCCGGTGGACGTTTCCGCCGCAACCGGAGATTTCTTCGCAACGATACATCTGTTACTTCTTTTGCAACACCACTGAACAACTTATCCTAATCTGGCGATTTCTTTCCTTGTCACCGCAGCGGCAACCGCCGCCGCAGCCTCCGTGCTAGAGCCAGGCGGGAAGTTTGTTTCCATTACAGTTCTATATAGACAGAAATGTCACTCCAGTTAGGTCAGTGGAGATTTGTTTTGAGCTCATTTCAGCAGCAAGGGTGCCAGGTAACTTGATTCTTTATGCATTACTCTAGTTTGAGCATAGCAGTTAAGAGAGCAATTCTGCCACTGACTCCCTGAAATCGCAAATTCCAGTTTTGAATCACGTAACTACCTGTGCTCAATGTCCAATCCTATTGCACACATAGTGCAAGCTTGTTGAATCACGAACAATTTGGGAGTGACATTTCTGTGTATATAGAACTGTAGTTTTGATGACCGGGTGCGATTCATTTAACTCGCCTTTAAGTACTCTGCTCTTTTTTGATGACATCATTCTATGCTGTGTTCCACTTAAGGCGTTACTTGTTCATCTTTTCCGTTCATCCCTAGCGAATATTCAGTTGACTTTGAAACGCGGGATTTTTAAACATGTTTTGTTGCTACTTGTTATACATTTGAAATCTAGGCATGTTAGCATTTTGAAAGGGGGGGGAAGGAGATGTTCCATTCTCTTGTTCTGTTCGAACGCTGATTGACCGCTTTGGTTTTGCTCAATAAATGTTACTCGAACTAGAGTCGTCTTACTACTGATGTGTTTCGAACTACAGATGCTCATGACAAAGATACAAAAACTTGACCCTAGCGACAAGTGGCTTTCACGTGAAGCTTCAAAAAACCCCAACAAACCAAGAAGCGCAAGAGAAAAAATGCAATCAATAGGAGACTTTGACCCAAAAAATATTGGAGCAATAGCTTGAGCACTTTTTATTATGCAATATGATAACTGAATTGCTCGTTATTGGCACGATTTACTTAAACTGATCACAAAATCGAATTTCCTTTTAACTTTTACTTCATGGATTGATGGTGGCGACATCAACGGCAAACACTTGAAGCTTCAAAAAGCCCAACAATTCGACTAGTGATGTGTTTCAAACCAGGAGTGCTGCCAGTTTTGACTCGGAAGTTTATCGCTGTTAATAAGGGCAGGATGTATTGAACTTTTTGAAAAGGCCTAAACACGGACCAATTTGGCAACACTCGAAATAGTTCGATTTCGAGTTCCATCGATAGTTATAAAAATGGATTTAGAGTTGGCAGTGCTGCCATATTTTATGTTAGATAAGGTCTATTGCCTGTTGAAAAGTTTAGTTGTGGTCAGCTTTTTGACCCTAAAAACCAAAATGGCAAAACTCTGCCAAAAATCCAACTCGAAACACATCAGTAAATTCGACCTAGTTTACGTATCTTTGTCATCTTTATTCCGAACTAGG
>CM021322.1:7550890-7563385 GCA_010645155.1 Tigriopus japonicus
CTCTCTCTCGCTCGCTCTCTCTCTCGCTCGCTCTCTCTCTCGCTCTCTCTCTCGCTCGCTCTCTCTCTCGCTCGCTCTCTCTCTCTCTCGCTCGCTCTCTCTCGCTCTCGCTCTCCACACTGAGCCCAGTGAACAAACAAGGAGGACTTGACTCAAAATTTCAGGGTTGAAAGGTGAAGAAAAGAAAACTCAACATTCTCCTCTCTATCCATATTCTATCTGACACATTTTTATGGTAGGAGCCCTGATTACAAACGTTTTCTCTGAAAAGCATTGATCAGAGTGAGGGGTGAGATATTCATTTTTCTCTTGGTCTTTTAGGTTTTAAACTTAATTTTCCACGTAATTCAGCTTTGAATCATTTGAAACACGCTAACAGTTCATTTTGGACCCCTTCATTAAGGTTCTAGGCCCTTTACTTTCTCAAAAGTTGTCACCTTGTTCTCATATTTTGGAAAAGTTGTTCAGCTTAGAGGGTACTTTTGCATTGTTTTGGGAACGGCGAGCAGTTTTGAGCCAAATCAACTAGATGGCGTTGGATATGATTGTACTCTTTCTAATTTAGAGCTCTACACCAAACAGGCATTGGTAAGTTGAGGGGCCCACAAATTAGCGGTCAAAGAGCTTTGGGGTCACAAGTGCAGTATTATGGATGGCTCTTAGGACCACTGTTTTGAACTTTTCCATAGCTTCTTGGCCCACCAACGACCACCCTTGGGCCCACATTTGGGCCGCGGCCCACCGGTTGCCGACCCCTGACATACAGTATCACATACCATTCATACCTTCTCTGAATACTGTACAATCCTAACTTCTCAACCAACCCTCCAAACAGTTATGAAAAATTTGATTTCAAATGTAATTAAATGAACTTTAAATTTTAATTACGGACAAGAAATTAGATTACATCACACATCGGACATGAAAAAAAATTGCAAATGCGATTCATATTTCATATAAAAAAATCGGGAACAATTGCTTCAGGACATAGATATATATTTTAACTGAGGTCAAATCATTCATAGAATGAGATGCATGATTTCATTTCCAGTCAAGAGCTTATGATGTGAACTGCGTGCATAATTGGCGCAATCGAATCCACATCCAAATTAAACTTGTTGGCAAACAAACATTTTTTATTCGTATGTAATCGGGGCAAATCCTTTAATCCAAAGTTACACACATTTCTGACAGACTTTCCACCACAACTGTTATCATACCACCAAGAAAGTCTCACGCAACCTCCATTATTCCCAGCAATTACGTTTTGATGATCATGATTATCATTAACAAACTTGGTGATGATCGTAGAATAGAAATGCTCATCGGGTATCAAGGTATCTTGCATCCATTTTAGAAGGTCATTTGAGAAAGAATCATCCAGTATAAAGTTAACAAACTCTCTGGACAATGCCACATTTTTAGACCCTTTTTTCATGGCAATATTTCCAGGAGGTGGTTCTTTGACTCGGTTAATCTTGACGAGGATCTTATTTCCAGATTGTAGTGTTCCAGCTCTGAAATCATGGATAACAAAGTCTAAAAAATATGGAGTAGCTTCATGTGCATTAGCGGATAAAAATCATTATGGAAAAATGAAAAAGTATCTATTTACAACAGGGAAACTTTTTTTGTCAGGATATTTTATGTCTTTTAAACTCCTTTTTTCGAACGCTTTTCGAACATTTCATTCTCTTTCTCATTTATATTCTCTTTTTCATTTCTCTTTTCATTCTCTCTCTTTTCTCATTTTTATTATCATGAATAAAATATAATTATCCAAAAATGGACCAAATTGAATGAAAATAAAAGGAATGAAACAGGGAAAACACATACGGTAAAAATGTTACAAAATCTACTAGACCTGCAAAATGAGAGTAAGATAGGTTGGGATTTTGGAGGATTTTTTTGTTCATTGGGTATCATTGGTGATTTGTAACTAATGACATTGAACTATTGACATTTTGGGAGGAGACGTGGCGTCGTGGTTAGCGCAGTTTCCTATAGTAAGAGAGGTCCCAGGTTCGGTTCTCCTCCCCGACCTTTCTCAAGGAAACTTTTAGATGCTAAATCACACCCAGAGACAGAGAACCATTCTGATACCGGACATGAGAATGCCTATCGGAACAATTTGGACGATGTGATGGCTGGCTTCGCTGGCCGGGCGAGGCTCAACCCTCCGACCCTAGCACCAACATTCCAAAAAAAAAAAAAAAAGAATAGTGAAAAGGGACGAATCAAAATGCTTGATCCAAGTTACGCCCCAAAATAACATTCAGCACATTATGAAAAGTCTGAGAGGTATGTGAAAATATTGACCTTGTTGGGCCGTTCAAAATTGCATGATGCTTTGGAAATGTGCCAAAACCCATAAAAAATGTTGCAAGTCATCAAAATTATCTGCAGTAACCAAATTGAAATGGGAAATGAGAAAATGACCTAAAGTTTACATTTCGATAACTTGCTTTGAACTTGGGTCATAAAATGCTTAGTTTGTGAACGATGAAATGATGCACGTTAAATCCCATGTTTCTAAGAAACCTTTAAAAACTGCTTGGAACGCATGATACAAATATTTATTTTGGAATTCTCGTCCGGAAATTCTTTTCTGGATCAAAATTTGGTTCTTCAATTTCCTCTGGTGGCCCATGGCTTCAAATACCAGCAAAGGTATCTAAGCATTAAATGTTGATCGTTCTCAGATACTTAGAGACTCTTTAGATGGATGATGATATGGGAAAAACTTGGATTCGCCAAAATGGACCGAGTAATTCAGCACAAACAACTAGCCCATGTTGGTGCTAGCGGTATGATTTAAAGCGCTCAATTGGGCAACCTTTGTGCATATCCCAGAAAAGCATATCCCATTAGGATTGTGGAGCAGAACGTTTGTCGGCGCAGTGTCAGCTGATGGCGACGAGCGTGATCGTCAGATGACCGTACTCCATGAAACTTCTGGAAATTTCTGCTCCACAACAAAAAAAAAATACTTTTCGGGGCCCTAGTTATGATTGTAAATGATTTGTCTGGCCTGTCAACGTTGAACGCTTGCATTATATTGACGACATCTTTACGGGATTTCATTCTTTGAAGTTATCCCTGAAGTGGTCAGCTAGGCCAAAGTGCAGAGGAACTTTATCCAGAGTCTCCATACTACCGATGGAGCTATTAATTAATAATTGCTATCAAAAAGGCAGGCTGTATTAAAGTTTTTTTTTATTGAACACTTAAATAAGGACCAATTTGGGAACACCATACAATCACTAGTTAAAATGATCAGCTTTGTGTTGGCAGTGTTGACATAATTTAATGGGACATAAGTGATTGATGACCGTGGTCGTTAGCTGACCATACTCCTTGAAACGTCTAGAATTTCTACTCCACAGCAAAACTGCAACTCTATCCCAGCCCTAGTTGACGCCTTGTGAGAAGTCTAGTTGTGGTAAGCTTTTTGACCCTAAAGGACCAAGAAGGCAAAACTATGCCAAAAATCGAACTCGAAACACACCAGTATTTTCAATTGATTCAATCAGTTTTGATTGCGCGCGCTATTTCGTTGTGACCAACAATTCACGCCACTTTGTACATTTGTCACTTTTCTGAAAAAAATGAGTTTGGTCCAAGAGACTATCGAAAAAGTACCCCTGTCATTGAACACTTCAGACCAGGGGTGCCATCAAGACTTTTCATAGTTAAATTGCAAAAGATCAATGACATTGATGGGAGTCCTTAAAGATTGCAATCAGATTGAATGCCATCAACATTGCATTTCTTGCCCTTTGTGGGTTAAGCTCTAGAGCACTATGATAAAAGAGTACGGTCATAAAGTGCGCTATCTAGTGGATTTCATGCGGCAACAGCTCGCAGTTCCCAAGATACACATATTTTTGAAGATTGCAACGGTCATTCATCAGTTTTGGACAAACTAAAGTGCCTCAAATCTTGATGGCGGAACTCCAAATAGAATTTTAGTGGTTTCCTGATTGATTTTGGCATAGATCATGCCTCAATTACCTTTTCATTAATCAGATTTACATGCCAATTTGAAAGTGATTTTTTCAATAAATTCAACCAAAAATCACCACAAGTCCATTAAGAATACTCATCTAGACCGCGGATTCAAAAGTTTTTTTCTTGCAGAGTAGAAAATCTAGAGGGTTAACGCCATTAACTTTTCTCTACTGCTTGTGTTCAGCTGATCCAAGCTGACCTACATCCTGAAACGTCTAGAATTTCTGCTCTGCAGGAAAAAAACTTTTGGATCCGCGGTCTACTCATAACATTTGAGGCACTTTAGTTTGTCCAAAACTGATGATTGACCGTTGCAATCTTCAAAAATATGTTTATCATGGGAAGTGCGAGCTGTTGCCGCATGAAATCCACTAGATGGCACACTTTATGACTGTTCTTTGCTAAAAATTGACGCCTGCGGTAGTAAAATGCGCTTTTTAAGGTCTGGTTGGGGCGAAAATTTTGACACTTTATGTTGTAAATTGTTTTTTTTTGGAAATTATGGTGCTTTTTCACTTGATCTATCTCAAGGCTCTGTTAGTAACATTAGGGTAGCCAAAATGAAAAGATAATCGAATGTTCAGTGAGGGTGGTTTGTTGAACCTTGTTGTGAAAGAAAACATAGAAAATCCTAATTGCAGTTGCACTAAGTGATTGAATTAAATTCTAATGTGCTGGTTGAAATTTTATTCTTTTGTGTTCGTAAGATGATAATTGTTAAATGAGTAACAATTTCTGACTGAATTTCACTCTTCGCCACCCTTCTGCTTTACCTGCACTTGTGGGTGAAATTGCTCTACCGATTTTCGCGCAGCTCTAAAACGCGATAAGTTTTTTTTCCAACGTCTGATTGAGCTAAAATTGAAAAAAGGAGTCCACCTAACACAATCTAAATCTCTGTTCACTTGACTAATGGCTTACCATAAAGAAGAAAGAAGCGCTGACACAGTCAGGTTGTTTGGCGTTTTTGAAGCTTCCAATGTTGCCGATGTTGTCGCCACCATCAATCAGGAAGTTCAAGTTATAAAGAAAGTCAATTTTGCCATCAATTTAAGTATTTACATAGATCATGCCAGTAAAGATTAATCCAGTCATTGGATCATTCAATAAGATTAATTCAAGCCCATCCATGGATATTTTTCGGTCAAAGGTTCCTATTTGATGTATTTTTTCTCTTGCACTTCCCTGTTTGTTTGGCTTGTTAAAAGTTTCATGATAGAGCCACCTCGCTAGTGTTCTGACGACGCTTCTTTCACATGAGCTTCTGCAGCTTACCGTTTCAATTCATAGGAGGCTAAGAATCGATCTCTATTCGCCTTTGGAACCGGAAAAGACTCTACAATTCCATTTGGGAAGTCTGCCATATATCTTCGAAGTTGTCCTATAGGTTTCAAAGGTAACTCGGTTCCTGCCGGATTAAAAACCACTTTCCACTCCTTATTTTTCGTGCGTAACAGATCCATGCATTTCAAATCAGCTTCGAGGACCGAAAAATGTCCCCAAAACACCGGAATTGGATCGTCCACTACAAATATAGTTGCTTCTGGATACTTCCATTGGTAACACTTGATCATTTGGTCCACTGCTGTTTTCACTTGTTCGGTTGCTTTGGCGTCAACATGAATACAATAAGAGTCCAAAGGATCGAAAGAGGAGATCAAGAAAAGCTCCAAAATGCCAATTTGGGTGTAGGTAGAGATGGCAAAAGCCAATGGGAAATTGGTCTCGGTTTGTTGATGTGTCTTTGGAAAAACATCAGCCATAAATTGAAAGTATCTTGAACAATTTGAACTCCGTTGGATGATGGCACTGTCACTCAAAAAAGTTGTGCTTGAATACAAAGGAGAGTTTTGTTGATGAAGCAGCCGGTGAGGTATAATAGAAATGCTTAGATGTGTCAAAATCCATGATATTAAAAAGAAGAGCGCAAGTAAGATCCAAGCGTACGCTTTTTTCGGTGTCATGAAGAAACTAAAAATATGGTGAATACGTTAAAAAATTTTTAGTCTTGTCATAAATCTAACCCTTTACCTGTCAAGTCACAATATCACAAAAATGTATCCACCACGAAACCCACCAGGGCTAATATATTTTTGAGTCATCACCTGCACTTATCTATCAGTTAATACTTTGGGATCGAATGACTCTTTTTGAGAGATAAGGCACACAATCCGAATGGCAGTTCTACTGAGAAACTGATAAACTCAACATGATAAGAGAATGCCAAATTTTTACCAATATCCTGACACAATCAAATAGTGAAAAAATATTCTGCTTTGCTGTTAGTCAAAGAAATTCATTCCAAAGCTTTAATAAATTTTCTTCTTTGGCCCTGACGTCAAAACCTCTATAAACGGCTATAAGAGAATATGTGGTCACAGCAGCTTCCGTGACAGCTTCATCAACCCATACTTCTAGCCTAATGGGCAAGTGTGCAATTAAAGAAATGGCAGGTTTGCAAGCAACAAAAGCTGGCTTGTCCTGAGCTGAGACTTCAAAGTGATTCTCTCAAGCCACCTAAGTAGTTCTCTTGTCTATACCCGAGGAGTCACCTCAGGGTTAGCCCTTAGTGGCTCCAAAGGTGATTGAGGTAGAGACGCCTCTAGCTATCCCCTCTTTCCTTAAGCACAAATGCTGCTCTGAAAAAGCAAGCTGCCGTGGCCAAAAATTCTCTTACAGCCGTGTATACAAAACCTCTGGCAGAGGTAAGCTAAATGTTGAGGTGTTCTTAGATTGGTGATCCTCTACCTGTTTATGGTTTCATGGGTTCAATCACAAATACGCAGGTAGGTAGAGAACTTTATTTTTTATATAAAATATTTTTGAAATATTTATTTCCCATTTTCTAAAATATATGTTTCGGTTTTATCGAGGAAAAAATAAACATTTTCCCGATGTTTTTGGCAAAAAATATTTCAAGAAAACTTGAGCAAAATATAAGAGTGGTAAATAAAAAAAATTGCACCCCCAAGATGTGCAAAATGTCGATAAAAGGGCATTTTAACCAAAATTAAGCATACAGGATTGCCACTGTTGTAATGTACGCAAAAATTGATCCATGTAGGGGGGTAAGCTGAAAATTCTATTAACAAATCAGTTCGGTCTCAAGTATGCCTGCAAAATCTACCCATTACATGCAATTTAACAAAACTGTATTGAGTGAAATGTTGAAAAGTTTAGTTTTGGTCACATTTTTGACCCTAAAAACTAAAATGGCAAAACTCTACCAAAAATCCAACTCGAAACACATCAGTACGTACAAGGGAGACGAGCCAAGGCAAACTCTATCATCGACCAACATACATTTACCCTTCCAAGTGAGGAAAATTCCTTTTAGTCAAGAATTTGTCCCAAGTCCATTGGGATCATTGCATACTCTAACCAAGAAATATACCTATTAATTATTATAATTCATCAACCTATTTTTAGTACCTAAAATAATTCATCAACCTATTTTTTATTACTCATTATAATTCATCAACCTATTATCTATTATTTATCATAATTTATCAGACTATTATTTATTATACTTCATCAAGCTGTTATTTATTATCTTTTTAAATTCATCAACCTATTATTTATTGTTTTTTTGCGTTTAATAACTGAAAATATAAAAATGAAAATAACTGAAAAAATGAATTCTAAAACTGAGAAAAATGAACTTTTAAAGCAATTGCCTTTTTGTCTTAATCTATTCCAGAGTTTTTTTGATTTGGTTTACTTAGGGATCCTGTAAGCTATTTCAAAATGCTCCACTTTTACGCAGGCTCACCAGAAAACATGCTTAAATGCGTTTGAGAGTCTTCAAAATGTGTCCTTTCCGAAAATGGCTTGGCAAACGTCTGGATTCAAGAAACACAGCATTGAAAGAAGCAGCTGTTGCTAGACTATCCAGAATCACTAAGGAATAAAAGAGGTGGTTTCTTTGTTGATCTGAGCTAATTTGTTGGTGTTATTTAAGTCAAATCCCCACATATTTAATATTTCACGGAAGTTGCAAAGGTCAAACAAAGTGGGATGATTGACTCCAGTTTAACATTACATTTCGCCTTGTCTCGAACTTCGGTACTTCTGTATAAAACGTGTCGTGTAACTGCACCTCAAGTTATAATGGGACATGACCAAAGGTTGTGAGGGTTTGAAATCATACCACTAGCGGTAAAATAGGGCCTTGGGCTGTGCTTTTGTTACTGTTTGTTATGTTACTCGGCCCGTTTTGGAAAATTCAAGTCATCTCAATTTTAAAGTGTATTCAATTATAAGAATTGCAATATTCAGAATTTCAATCCAGAGAAAAAAAACAACCACAACACCAACAACCGTTCTTTTTTCAAATTTTGAGTTTTACTTTGGACCAATCCCAGAAATGTGTCAAAAAGTTTTGAGTTTGAGATTGAGACGATGAAAACATTCAGGTTCATTTTTTAGTCTTGATCGGAATATTATAAGCCAATATCATGTACTTTGACACGAGTTGTTTCGTGTTTGAACATTGTCAAATCCTGCTTAGGAATAGTAATCTTTATTATTAATACTTCAAAACATTTATGTAATGCTGTTTGCAATGACATGAATTAGTAGAGATGTCATCATTTTTAGCGGGAAAAAAATTCGGAAGGCATGTGTTTCTGATCAGCGTGAAAGGTAGCTAAAACGAAGATTCAGGCCTGGTAATTGCAACTATTCCTTTCTAATCTGCACAACTTGAAGTTAGAAAAGCAATTATTGACATTTTTTTGCAAAAAAATATGTTTTGTTGCTTTTGTCTAAAATTTCGTTACAGAAATTGAGAGGGTTCTTCCGAACTTTTGAATCAGGATTGCCGGACATTGAATAACAAGATGGCCAAGGGAGATTGGTTCCTTGGGTAACTATACTTAAAAACAAATGATTTGTTTAGTTGAATGCTTCCAATTTCTCCATTTGTTTTTAAATTACTTTGCAATACTTCTCAACATACAGTAACCATGCTAGTGCTCTTAAATGCAACATGTTTCGAAAATCTGGCACTTGAAAAGTGAAACTTGTTTTTGGCAAGCCTAGACTGCTAACGCAGCAGGTCTGTAATCTTATACGGGAATCGCTCCCATTGTAAGTCCTTTTCCAAAAATGTCTGTTTCAAAGAAACATAACTGTACGGACTTTGCTCTGAACTTTTTTGCACAATCGGTTGTACGTGGGAATCATAAAATGCAAAGCAAAGGCCCGAAATAAAAGTTTACCAATGACACATTTTGGGCACCAAGCTGAGTCTTACTTTGAGCCAATCCCAGAAATGTGTCAAAAAGTTCTGAGTTTGAGATTGAGACGTTGAAAACAGTCAGGTTCAGTTTTTAGTCTTGATCTTGTCTCTATCAATCGAAATGTGTTCAAATTTACTTGATTTTCAAATGGTAAACAATAAGCCTTTATACGGGAAATTATTTTGATTGCATTTCCCTTAACCGTTACGTCCGTTCATTTCTATCACAGGGTGCAGAAGCAGAAACGCAATGAAAGACAAGCTCAAAATTTAAATTATATATAGTTTTTTTTGACAAAACATTTTCAAACGAAACTGTTAGCAGAAGTAGATGAAGGTTTTGGAACTGCTCTTGCTTATATGGCTACCATTGGCTCTGTTGACAGCCTGGAGGCGCTTCTTGAGCTTCAGGCTCAGGATAGGCATTCCATTCACAAAAAAATGCCCATGGACCAACTCCACATTCAGAGGAGGTGTGGCATTGGACCCGACCTTGATGATGCCCACCAAAAATAATTGCCGGGTTTGAGGTCAAGCAAATCTGGATGCCAAACGTCCTTGTCTCCATAATCACCAATTTTGTTCTACTAAATACTTCTATTGCAATTACAAAATATTAAGCCAGGATCTGTATTAATGCCTTGATAATAAGAACTATTATTAATTAAGGAATGAAAAAATGACAAATTTGATTAAGAAACCTTGGGTTTGATAATTGTTCTGATATACAAACTTTTGTTACAAAATATTGTTTTGTTAATTTTCATAACGTTTTAAAAGTGATCCTTGTCTAAATCATCCTTTGCAAGACCAATCAGTTTGCAATCAGCTTAAGGTATAAGTTAAGAGAAGTTGAAGTATTCTTTGAAACTTCAAGAGTTTGATTATGGGCAAATATATTTGTCATGCATGCATACTAGTTTTCAACAAAAGCAAATAGACGTCAGCAAAATTTAGCAACAAGGAAGGTTAATGGTGAAGATGGGAAAGATACCCAGGAACGTCTTGGTGCACACGCAAGTAGCATTAGGTTGGGCGATGCAAATGGGAGCGCACTTTAGTCGGCACCAAAGTCGGGGCAAGATCCTGTAAGAAATCCCATGGAAATATTCAACGTTTTATCTCGCAACCTATCATATTAACTTTTGGATAAGTAAGCCCTTACCTGTCTTGAACACCAGTGTCATCATCCTCATCCTCATCATCCTCATCAACCTCGGCACCCTCAACCAGTTTGACCTCAGTGTGGACGTATTGTTGAACCTCTTCAGGTAAGGGATCCTCGGGTTCAGCTGGAGAAGCCATGGACAAAAAGGCCATACCGGATAAGGCCAACACGATGGGAAGGATAAATGACTTGATCATGGTGCTGGATGATGATTCACAAGCTAGCAAGTGATGATTGGGATGTGGGAACTATCTGTTTTTATACTAACGTCATTTTCAAATTTAATCATTGTTGAATTGTCATCGATATTGGCAATTTCTTTTGTAAATATGGGCTCAAATTCTTGGAACCGTATTTCCGCAATCAAATTGAAAGTTTGCTTGATTTTTGTGTACCTTCTTGTTGTATCTTGATGATCAAAAACGATTCGAAAGATCTCACAAACTTTCCATTGAAGGAAGAGCTATTTTAAATGACCTTCATTCTGACTATTTTATCGTTTTCTCTAAAATCAATGATTATGAAGGTATGAGTCGTGGGCTGAAATGTTGTTTTGATGAAAAAAGTGGACTGTTCTTGAAGTTCGTGAAACTATCTTTCCTAAGGCCTTGATTGAAATGCATAGCATTAATCAGTTTAATTTTAGAATAATTCAATTGTAACTTAAGATGAGGGAGCGGAAAAATGAGCGATATTTTGAATTTCTAATTATTTTCATGGCGTGCATTTTTAATAATCTCTTAAATTCTTTCAACTTTTTGCACATTTTTGTCTGGAAACATGTATTTTTTCGAGAATTATTTTGCTCTTTTTTTACTTCTGACTTTTCAATCAGTTTATTATTAGAATATTCAATTGAACCTTATGATTAGGAAGCGGAAAAATAAGTGAATTTTTTAATTATTATTTTCATGTTGTGCATTTTTTAAAATATTTTCATTTTTTCAACTTTTGCACATTTTGTCTGGAAACATGTATTTTTTCGAGAATATTTTGCTCTTTTTTAACTTCTGACTTTTTCAGCTGTTACATTTTTTCAAAGTTTTTTTCAGTTTTCTTGATGTGAAACAAAATTATCAATTTGAAGAGGATGCTTTGAAATCATTTTTTGCCAGACAATCCTTCAAAATGGACAACAAATGATCAAAATATGCCATAAAATAATTTTAGGATACAAAACCATTACATTTTTGACTTATTAAACTATGTTCTTTTTCCAACTTATTCGGCATTTTTCGACAATGTTACAAACAATTTTGCTTAAAAAGCGGAGTAAATAGATAACTCTTTTTTGACGCTTTCACTGACTAAAAACCCGCCAGCTACTAAAGATGCCCCAGAATCAAAAGCAAATCGATTTTTACATGGAGCAGCAGGATTTTTTTGATATCCAAAAGTGAAAGAAGACGTAACTTAACACCCCTAAAAGTGGGTATTCTGGTCAAAGGGCTTGAAAGCCACGTAGATCCTCTCACTACCTTGCCTTTTGCAAAAAATAACAGGAAATACGGCACTAACTCCAGTTTGGTGCAAAGTTTTGCCAAGGAAAGTTATGCTATACGAACGTATGATGAGATCACTTTGCCTTGTGTTTATAATAATCTATAAATCAAGTTGTTCGTTAATATCGACTCGATACCAAAAAATACCTGCGAATTGTGATCATGATTGGGAAATCATGGAGAGCCCTCTAGACGAGTAAGTTTTTATCACGGACAAAAACGAGAATTGAGTAACAAGTAGCATTTAGACTGAAAAAATCCCACAGGAAGTAGGGGACAATTTTCAGCTATCCATTCTGATTCCCCCAAAATAGCAATATTATCCAATATAGTGAGAGGTATTTGCTCTCGATAATATTTCTTTCGTGAATTGGTTTCCTTAACCCAATATGTTTTCGAAGAAGAAAAAGATTTTGTCAAATTTGAAAACATGCACAAATGTTAAAAATTTCAGGAATGCTCAAAAATCCAAACATATCAAATAGTTATTGAAAGAGTTAAAACTGATTTCGTCAAAAACTATACCATACATCATCCTGTTTATAAATGAGAGGAAATGCCATATTGACAAC
>CM021322.1:7564015-7579434 GCA_010645155.1 Tigriopus japonicus
TTTTTCAGAGTTAATGTATCAATGGCCCTTTTCTCATTATGTACCATGCCACGCTTTCAACAGGAATGTGTTGGTGTAAAATGTAACATCACAACCTCAAAATGTCAAATGGTTTCCAATACTACTCAAATAGTGAGATGTCTGGAGCAAGTGAAACCATTTGATACCATCCTATACCTGAAGAACCAGTTTCTTGAGTACCACCCAGGTAACAATGGATGGAAATCAACCTCGATAATGTTACTTGTAGCTGGCCAGAAAAATGCCACAAAAAGAAAATAACTAAACAAAATTTAATTTACTGATCAGGAAGCAATAGTATATTAAGGATTAGAGATGGGTCTGGATCCGACATAAGCCGACTAATTTGTCCCGAGTCGAATCCGAAAACAACCACAACCGACTTCTGAGTGAACAATTCCCAAAAGTTTGCTATATCTTGGTTGGAATGTCAGTTTACGCATTTTTCACTTTTCTTCCAAAAAAAGCCACCGGAAAATTATAAATTTCCATTTTCGAAAAAAACATCAATCTTACAAGAAACATGAAACGAAAAAAAAACAATTATTTTAGTAAATTAGCAAACCTTTTTTTTAAGATCCTTGAGCGGATCCATTCGGATCTGAATTCACATCAATCAGAATCCGAACCGGGTCCAAAATTTTCATTTTGTGTTGTTACTGATCTGACTCGATCCAAAAATCCCGGAATTGAAACGTCCTTGTTCGACTCATCCCTATTACTGAGAGGAAACATTTAAGAAAAAAATTCCACGATAATTTAAGGTCTTTGTTGGCTTCCTTAGAGTTGACTTTGGTTGATTTGGAAAAAGGGGAACTTATTCCTGCATCGGGTCCAGAATTTTCCAATCTTCTCTTCCCACCAACACCAAAATCCAAACTTCTGGTTCAAATGGGACAGAGATTGTTAGTTTGTTCAGAAGAGACAACGGCTTGTCAGATGTGGGCATCAAGTGAGTAAAATTCGAGTTTTGGCTTGTCGAATGGGATATGCATAAAGGTTGATCAAGTGAGCGTTTGAAATCTTACCGGCAGCGGCAAATCAGGGCCGTTGGCAGTACTGAGTTGCTCAGCCCGAATTGGCAAATCCATTTTTCATTTAGGCTTTTATTCAATGATTCTAGGTCCCTGGAAACGATCTAAATTTTACGTTTAGATACCTCTGCTTGCACCTGGTTGATCAGTTATGATTTAAAGGGACAGGAAGTTCAGAGGAATAAAACTATCAAATTGAACGAAAAAAAACGAATAGAATTGCCTGATTAGACGGCAAAAGACAAACAAATTTGATCAATTAAACGAAAAAAGACGAGTAAAAGTTCCCATAAGGCGCAAAAAACGAAAAAAAACTTGCTTATAAGACGTGAAAATCGAATCAATTTCCCAAAAAGGTGAATGAAACTGTTTTATAAGAAAGAAGACAAATTAAGTGCCCGTACAGACGAAAAAAGCCTTTTAAAACTGCTCCCACAAAATAGACGATACCGGGGAAAAATTTGTCTGCTTGTACAAAAACGGAAAAATCTAGAAAATTTAAAAATTAAAGTAATTAATGGGCAAGAGATTTTCGGTAGTTCATATGTCAAATAAAAGCCAAGAGTTCAAACATGCCTCTTTTAAGAAATGTTTTCTGTAGAGCTGAAGTCAGATTTGCGGATACATTAATTGTTCTCATGGCCAAAAAGCTTTTTCAACCCAAATAGTAATCTTTTCTTTCTGTTTCTGTCTGGCAACACTACGAGTCAAAGTTAATTTGTTGGTGTGAATTGTATTTTGTTGGTGCAAAACCGCAACTGACAATTAAACCATTAATTTGCCTAAAGCTTTGGCGTTGAACTTTCTTTGAAGTTATTATTTCCTTAAAATTGAAAACAACTCTTGAAGAGCTTGAAATCCAAGAAGATCCAAGTTTTTGGCCGATTAAACAAGAAAAATTGCCCAATTAGACGAAAAAAGACGGATAAAATCCAAATTAGTCGAAAAAAAAAATCGCGACGAAATTTTGCACTTCCAAAAGTGAGTTTTGGAGAAATTTTCCACCCTGTACCTATTACAGTTTGCTAAAAACTTTTAAAATGGTGGATTAAAAAACGGAATGTGTCTCACTAATAGTTGTTATTACGTAACACAGCCATTGTCTAAAAATGCAATTATTGGTCATAGCTTTGACAGATCATGAAAAGCAAAACTGAACACTTCTACAAAAGAGTCTCGACTTGCCTCATGTAAACAAAATGAAATATTACTATGTGGAAACCTTCTTTGACATAGGCAAGAGCAACGTAATGGTGAAATTACAATGATGACAAGGCTAAGTGTTATTTTAGGTTTAGAAAGCAGCCATTATTTCTGATTGTAATTTGACGTTTACTTCCTTGTTTGTTTAGCGTTTGAGGACCTCTCCTAACCTTAAATTTCTGCAAGGGTTCATGAATGTTCTTAAAATATTTGTCAATATCTTGAACCAGTCCATACAACAAATCATAGAAAAACTTTCATTGAATCAAACTTAAAGTTGGTTGGGCACGGTCATTTAGATACCCTAAATATTGTTACCATTTTCTTCTTAAAATATTATTTTTGTAGAGGCAACCAACATCAGGGTTGTTTTGAATTGGAGTTCCAAAGCTTTGAAGGCATGTGAAAAACAAGAGGAAGAAGTCATGTGTTTTCTGTTTCATTTGAAAAGTACTTTTGTTTATCCAATACCTTGGTTTGATCATATAAATAATTCTAGAAATGATAATGATAACATGTACTCCGCGCGATTTTTTGATTGAGTTTGTATGCCTTTTAATGATCATCTTTAATCAAAATCTTAGTGTTTCAGGAGAAATTCTTATTGTATTTTTGCACGAAACAGGCAATATTTTCATTTTCATTGAATAAAATATTGCATCAATATATGTCAAACTTGCCTAAAAATTAGTGATGGACCGCAAGGGCTCGTAACCGATACCCCAAAACCGAAAGTTTCGGCCGAAAGAGGGCTTAACCGAAACCGAAAGCAGCTGATTACAAAATTGCATAAATGCAAAGCCACCTTAAAAATCAAATTGCTCATGTGTTCGATGTTGGGTAGGTGCAAATCTTAAAAAATTGGGAAACTTAAATTTCAGAGGTTTTTTGGCATTAAATTTTTCGATTTTGTTGTCAAACACCATCCTTCATAGTGCATGTCTGCTTTCGGTTTCGGTAGGCATAAACGAAATCGAAACCGAAATTTCGGCCGTAATTTAAGCCTAAAGCGTAATTAAAATATTAAATAAACTTTTGGAAAGTTTGATCAGAAATATTACAAATTGAAAAGGGCAATATACCCTCCTCAAAATGAGATACAAGATTGAATTTGCAAAAGGGATGAAGTGAAAATTGGCTTATAGTTATTTTATAAATTCATGTAATGTTGCGTTCCGTCTATTTTTCATAGAGGTAAGAAAATTTGGTGAAAAAATCCAAGTTTTTTCATTTTTAGGTTTATCTGTTCTCTTTAGTTACCTTTAGAGCTTGAAAATTTGAATTTTCCGCGCTTATGCCTTAAAATATTCCAATCTTTCTCTGCGTTGCGAAAAAAAAATGGCGCCTGAAACGTTGCCCTATTTTGCCCTTTTTATTGTGCAAAAAAAGTTTTATTTTTACACTTTTTAAACAACATTTGATCTTGATTCTGTAGGTACCAATGAATGGACTCCGATGCCCCCATTACACTTTCTCCATAAAAATGGAGGAATGAGCCTTTTGGACCGAGAACCCATTGTAGTTGGAGGATCGGATCAGGAAGGACTTCACGGCATCGTAGAGATATTCAAAAAGGAAACCAATCAATGGGTTTTAGGGCCTAAAATCCCCTATCAAGAGGAGGAAAGACCTCCATCAGTAATAGCAGTGAACCGGACCACTATTGTAGTGGTTGGTGGACATAAGAAGTCCATGAATATGCTCCAAACAAGCGCCATGATTTGGCATTCTTTGGCGGATTATCCTTTCCAATGCTGGCATCTAGTTTGTGGACTCTTGCACACCAATGTCATTTTATGTGTTGGTGGTCGAGATTTTTCAGAGGAGAACAAATCGTTTGCCTATGCTCTTGATCTTTCATTGGTGAATGCAACATGGGTACGAAGGCAAAATTATGAAACCAGCAATGGTGTTATGCAAGGGTTTTTATTTAGAATACGAGAAGTATTGTATTGTATGTCTACTAGTACTGGATATTACGAGCAATCGAACCGATTACAGAAAATGAGGTTGGACGATTTTGAACCCGAATGGGAAGTTGTAAAGCTTTTTCCAAACAATTACTTTGCTTCTGTGGGACCTTATTTGGCTCAGGGTTTCAAGATTGAATTTCAAGTATGACATTTGTGACTCGATATCTTTGATTGCTGATAAGAGTATTAAATTTCAAATCCCTTTAAGTCCTGCTTTCGGAAATTTTTCTTACCATCTCACGTTCCGTTTTCGGTATTGTTCATGTATATGACAGTGTTTTGTTCTCATTTACCAATATTGAAATAATAATATGAATTGCCATTGTCCACAATTTATACCTATATTAATATAAACACACGGTGAAATACTCACGAAACCAAAATCAATCAAAAGACATTACTATTTAAGGAGTTATCTCCCAAAATCTTAAGAAATAGCAATTCAGCAAAGCTGAATTTTTTTATCTCGTTTTTTAAGTCGAAAATTTCCGAGCTCGTTTTTAGGTGAAAAATATCCGATCTCATTTTTAGGTTAAAAATTTCTGATCTCCTTTTCTGGGTCGACAATTTTCGAACTGGATTTTTTGGTCCAAATTTTTTTGGCTGCTCTTCCTTTTTACAAATTTCACTACCACCTTTCTATTTTGCCATTTTCTGCCACTTTCCCCCACTGCCAAATAAAAAAAAATGATTTTTCTATTGCAAATAGTAAACTGCTGAAGAGCCATAAATAATAGGCTTAATTTGGTCTGAGAAGCCTCTGAAAAGGATGTAATGTGTTCGACCTTAGAACCTGTAATTGGAGTTAACCTGATATATTTAGCCAATTTTATATTCTTTATTTCAAATGGTTACATTTTTCTAGTACTAGGACAAACTTTGTTGTATTAGTTATAGAAGTCAAATGAAGAATTAATATCTGCAGTAATAAGGGGCAGTGGGCCGTTCCTTGCGGTACTGCAATGCAAGGCCAACCCGTGATAAGAGGGGAGCAAGCTCCCACTTCTCATCCCCTTCTAAAAATAAGTTTAATATCGAAGAGGACACATGGTCCTCATATCAGATATTAAGCTGATAAGAACAGATACTACACTTTGATTTTAGCCAAAAGGCCGAGAAGCGATAACATCAGAGTTGATCTTTTTGAATCTGGTTCTGAACCTCCTACTCAATGTTGGTGAGTTCTAGATCTTCAGCGAAACCTAGAAAAGGTTGTTCCAGGTAACGGAAAAGCCGTGTAAGGAATTGAACCACACTGTTGTAAAAGCAGAATTATTTCCATTGTTTTTGTGCCATCAGATATGCTTAAATTTATCCTCGTTTCCTATTAGATGCAAAAGAATGTGCAAATTATTCTACAGCTCCCAACGTTGACCCATTTCGAGCTAGCTTCCTTCTGGTTGACCGGCGTCCCATCATCCTAGCTCGATGGTGCCGACGCTGACGTCGTCCATTAATTAATGAAAGAAACATGATTGTATTTGAACAACATTCTAAAAAAATGAATAAAGAATATACGACTCACCTAATAAGAGGGAAATGGTTCGAAATCTCTTTCAGCCCAAACCCTCTTGACCCTTATCCCTTGAGGAAATGAATTCGATGCCTTAATTCCTTTGCTAGACTGAGACAACGCATGGGCAAAGCAAGAAGCACTGAATTTATGGAGTGAGACGCTAACGATGAGAATTGTGATATCCAGTAGGGTTAATTCAATTGCGTTCTTCTGAAAACAAAACCTTGCTTGTTTTAAGTAGACTACGTATTATGCCAAGCGACTAGATTCAGACAATTGCCATGCCATCTGTGTCAGTGGATTCAAACTTTGTCACTCATGGTTGTTGTCATCGTTGACACCAAGAGCGCAGTCCATCACGAAAAGTACTATCTCGTTATCCCGTTGCATATGATAATTTCTTCCGACTGAGGAAAACAGGTTTTTCAACCCTCCTTTGTTCGCTTTTCTTATTTCGCTAGTGGGTTACAACTGCTACCGACATACTTTGGCTTTAATATGACTGTTGCTACCGGTCAGCTCCTGTCTTCACTGTTTTGCTTTGAGTTGGGCTCACAATGGTTGACTGGAGATGTCTGCCTTTAAAGAGTTGAGATTCTTCTGGATTACTTAATGACATTTGAGAAAGAATCGACTCTTCTGACTCATTTAATTCAGAGATTAGAGGTCCTTAGGAAACGTCACTGAGTTGCTGGTTAATGAATTAGGGTCAGACTTGCAACAAAAATTGAGTCCAGAGTGAACAAGCAGATGCACTTTCTATTGGGTCCTTTAACGAGCAGCTGACTGGGAGGTCACAGTACATAAGACTGGGAGGTCACCTTAGTAATACAGCTCCAAATATTGCACCCTGACACAAACATTTGACATATTTTCGAACTTCTTAATGTATATTGGACACATAAGAACAAAAATTTTGCGTATTAAAGCTCAAAGGTTGCACGTGTTTTCCATTTCACTGGTTGCGCTAAAAGGACTCTATACTCAAGGCATATCTGCGCCCAGATTCAGTTTGAACAATTTCAACCAACAGATGTCGTGGCAAGGTTGTGAGGCTTTAGATATATTATATCGGCTCCAGCCGTCTTTGGTTCTACCCTCTCAAACTTATGTACTGAAGAGAGCAAAAAATGAAAGCGTTCGCCATTTACCAAAAAATGTCTGGTTCATCGTTAAGTTCTCGGTGGGATTTGCACTGACTGAAATTTGAGTGAGCATAACTTTTGACTCCGACGTTCGATTGAGCTGAAAATTGAAATACGTATTTAAATCGTCATTGGCAAGGTCTCATTTGCGTAATTGACATGTTCTCACTGGAAATCATGCTTCTTTTCGTTTGCCTCCCAGTCCAGTGAAATTCAGTGGTTCTTGGGCAAACTATCTTGATTGAAAATTTTCTTCAACTTCAACGTTTTGTCAAATTCACGACCAACGTCTCAGAACTGGGTTTTGTTCATCTGTCGTGTCTGTTTGAGATCAAATACGATATGATCGTGTTTGTTTATTAAGCCTTTTACTTCGTAACGTTCCCAAAGTGGGAACATATCATTAATCCAATATTTTGCGTATAATTAAGTAGTTATTCCGAAAAAGATTTTTCAACGTGTTGTGCATGTTCAACACATACAAAATGACCTGAAAAAAAGCTTTAAAGTCCTACTTTTATACCAAAATAGCTGAACAAGTTGGAGTCAAAGTTGACCATTGATATGGGAGAGATTACCGTCTCAAATTACAGACCTGCTGCCATTAACAGTCTAGACTTGCCTAAAAAGTCTCAGTTTTCAAGGACCAGATTTTTGTAAAACATCGCATTTAAGAGCACTGGCATGGTTACTGTGTGTTGAGAAGTATTGCAAAGTAATTTAAAAACAAATGGAGAAATTGGAAACCTTCAACTAAACAAATAATTTGTTTTTTTAAGTATAGTTGCCCCAGGAACCGATTTCCTCTCGCCATCTTGTCATTCAATGTCAGGCATTCCTGGTTCAAAAATTCGGAAGAACCCTATTTATTTATGTAGTGAAATTTCAGATAAAAGCAACAAAACATATTTTTTTGCAAAACAAATGTCAAGAATTGCTATTCCAACTTCAAGTTGTGGAGATGAGCAAGGAATTGTTGCAATTATCAGGCCTAAATCTTCGTTTTAGCTATCTTGCACGCTCATCGGAAACACATGTCTTCCGAACTTTTTTTCCCGTCAAAAATGATGACATCACTAGTTTTTCCTTTCTCAATATTTAAGCAATGACATCTTTTCTGGTAATGGCCATATCTGAAAACAGAGCGTTCGTGACTCCGACTTTTATTGGCCATAATGAGAAACTAGACAACATAAAGCAAATAAAACCATGTGTTTCTAAAGAATTGTTATCTGCAGAATCTTTTTGAGTTTTGTAATTTTTTCATGATATCAGCCATTTCCAAGCTACAAAAATTGTTTCCTGTTTCGTCTCTTATGCATCACCCGGTATTAACCTCGTCTTCCCCAAATCGTTGGCGAAGAGTACACTATGAAGCAAGCTCAGTAAACATCAGCTGAGCCTGTTTGTTTACCCGGTAGCTCAGTCGTGGCCTCTGGTGACTCATCGCTTCACCAAAATTCTACGATCGTATTTCGTTCTCGATTGTTTGTCGCGGAGCAACTGACAGCTCGTAATTTTTGATCGAGCGCAGATTGGAAAAGAACAGACGCATTACAAAAGAGCGGCGCAATTCTTCGGGGCACATAATCAACAACCTTTTTCTCACTGTGCTTACTCTATTGCTAAACACTGGCCACTCTTGCACAACGATGACGTTTAGGAGCATAAAGTCTTTTAAGCGCTACCAATGAAATAAAAAACATGTGCCGCCCATGAGCTTTGAAAAAAATAGATCTGTTTTTACGTGTCCAATAAGTCTTGAGATTCCTAATTCTACCGTCTAAAACTCGTGATTGAAACTATACATGAACCTCATTCTCATTGAAATGGTTTGCCAATTTTTTGACTTGAAAAGTCAAAAAGGCAATTTCATTCAAGCTCAATATTAGAGCAATGACAATTTTTCATGTAAAGGGCCATTTCTGAATCATTTTCACTGATGAGCTGATGAATTCAATTATGAATTTGCCACATAAGAGCAATGAAGTTTATAGCAAATAACTTTAAACAGGCCTTGATACGTATTACTCCCAGATAACAACAGCTCACATATCTGATTTGAGTCATTATGTAATGAATATAGAAAATGAAACCGTGTTGGACACATTTCATCCAAATATTCAAGAACTCACAAATCCATAGAGAACTTTTGATTGGCTTGCAACCAACATTTGTTGCATACTTCTATTCACAGAAATATTTGGGAAAATGTTGAAAATGAAACAACTTCATGTTCCATATGCAGTAGAGAAGAGGACCATGATTCATCAATCCATGTTTTCCTTACATGTTTTGAAACGGAAAAGCCTTAAAGCCTCATAACAACCCACCTCTCCCATAACCTCCAGCCCGCTCCAGCCCCTTAGTAACAAACCTAATCAAAGGTGCACTAACTCAAGGACTCTGGAGTAAGGAAAGGGCACGACAATTTTGGGCCCGCCAAGTTAGGCCATTGAATGCAAGCCTACAGATCACTCAAGACCTGAATTTTCATTCTTTTAACAATTTTAAAGGCATAAAATTCATTCAAATGATACCATTTGGCATTCAAAAATGTAGCTAAGCTTTTGTATGCTGTATTTTAGGCGAAAAAGTCAGGCACAATTTCAGTTTTGTAAGAGTATTGGCAAGCACACAAGCTTTGTTTACAAAAATCCGCTTGTCAGCTGCCCTCGTTTAAGACTTGTCAACAAATCTCAAATGTTGTTCCTTCCTGTACGCGAGTGTTGTTGCTTAGTGCTGAAATTGCTTGTATTGATGTAAAACAATTAACAATTGTCAAAAGCCGAGCAATGGTCCTAGAAATTAGATGTTTGAGAAATAGTGATGAAAAACAAGTACCAATTGATGTAAATGATGTGGTTCCTTAACATCCATAACCCCGCTCCTTATCCCACTTTTTCCTATGGGCAACCAGGTCCTACCCCAATGTAGTCGCCCCTCCCCCTCCTCAACAATCCCTTCCTGTAGAGCAAAATTTTGTTAGTAAGCAAGATTTTTTAAGGTCAGACAGCAAAGTCCAAGAACTGATAGACTTGGCCCATCGGAAGACCTTAAGCCCATAAAAGGGCTCTATTTGAACGTGCATTGTCTGATTTCCAAAAAAGACTGCACAAAGGTCAGAGTACTGGAGGAGCTAGCCATTGATAGAGAGGTCTCCTTCATCTCCATTACAGAGACTTGGCTTCGTCCAGGAGTTTTAGACGAAGAAGTAGCAATAGCTGGTTTTAGGCTAGGTCGATGTGATAGAGTACGCCCTGAGAATCCCATTTTCCCACATGGGGGCGTATGTCTAAATGTCAGGAAAGACTTACTTCTTAGGCATGTTCCAATGTCGAATGGAGAAAGTAGAAGTCTTGATTTGCCACGTCAAGGCTCTTGATCTTACAATAGTAACAATGTATCGGCCACCTTCTTGTAGTTCTTCCTCATTTCTGTCGGCACTCGAATTTACACGAAAGGAGCTAGATCAAGAGGTTTGTTCTCGACTCTTTGTAGTTGGCGACTTCAATTTTCCGGCTAGCATTGTTGAGTGGGAGGTTAGTCCGGATGGGTACATTCCCATTTCGAAAACAGCATCGCTGTCTTTCGAAAAATTAGAAGAGTTTGCGATCTTGCGTAATCTCTCACAACACGTTGGTGTTGCAACCAGAGCAGAGAGTGTTTTAGACTTAGTTTTTTCCAACGACCCTGATCTGATCCAGTATGTCTATGATGCCCCATGTAGTCTTTCAGATCATCATATTCTTGAGATAGGGTCGACCATTACTCATGAGCCGGCGAGCTCTAAAGTTAAACGTGCTCAAAAAGTGGGCGTGGCCAAGTTTAAGTTCAAAGATGAACACTGGCCCCTTATTGTTGAAAGATTAGGCGAGTTGGACTTGATTTCCATTCTAAAGCAGGAACCATCAATAGATAAAACTATAAATAAGCTTATTTCACTTTTTGATGAGGTTTGTTTGTCTCTGTGTATTCCAGAAACGGCGCCAAAAGGTGGGCCATTTTTGTCTAGAATTCCAAATTTTAGAAAGAATTTGTTCAAAAGGAGTTGTCAGATGTCAGATTTGGACTTCGACGTACTTCAAATCCATTTGTTGTAGCCAGTCTCCAAAGCAAATTGGATGTGGTCCAATCAAAAATTAGGGCCTCCATTAATTCCGATCAGTTAGAGAAGAAAAGTAGAGTGATCCAGGAGGTTATGACAAATCCAAAGGCGTTTTTCTCGTTTGCAAATACAAAGAGAAAAATGAAGCATCCTGTAGGGCCTTTTGAGGTCGACGGTAAAACCGTCAATGATAGTGAGGTTATGGCCAATATGCTTGGAGATCAGTTCTCAAGTGTATTTTCAATTCCAAAAAGGGTAGACAGAGTAGACCATGAGTGTAGCAATGTTGTTGATGAGACTGGCATTGATAGTCAGGATAATCGATTGGAGGATCTGGTAGTCATACATCAAGATGCTTTTGAGGCCATCAAGAGCTTAAAGCTCTCGAATTCTCCTGGACCCGATGTTGTGACATCTCAGTTTCTGATGAAATGCTCACATATTCTTGCCCCAGTTTTCTCCTACTTGATGCGTTGCATCTTATGATCTTGAGATCAGGGCAAGTTTCCCTCCTCTCTAAAAGTAGCTCATGTCGTTGCAATTTTTAAGGGCGGAGATAAGTCACTCCCTAGTAATTATGGGCCCATTTCTCTGACCTCCAGCGTTGCAAAGGTTTTTGAGAAGATTATGAAGTCCAAGATTGTAGATTATTTGGAAGTTCATGATTTAATTCCTTCTGGACAGCATGGGTTTCGAGCTCATTTTAGTACAGTAACGCAATTGGTTGATCATATTGAGCAAATCATTGAGGGGCTTGAAAGTCACGAGTCAGTTGATGTAGTTTATCTTGACTTTGCCAAGGCCTTCGATAAGGTAGATCATGGTCTTTTGCTCGATCAACTCAGAGAGTTCGGGATCCAGGGTAAGGTTCGGAATTGGATTGGTAGTTTCATGAGTGATAGAAAGCAAATAGTCAAGGTTGAAGGATCATTTAGTGGCATGTATGATGTCAAGTCAGGTGTTCCACAAGGTTCAATTTTAGGTCCGCTCCTGTTTATTCTCTTTATTGCTCCTCTCCAGAAGTTTAGAACAAAAGCCAGTATTTCTTCGTATGCTGATGACACAAAATTAGTTTGTGGAAGGAATGGTCAAGACTCAAAATATTTAGTTGAGGACTTGGAGAAAGTCTACTCTTGGGTTGGTCAGAGTAATATGGCATTGAACGGGATGAAATTCCGCACAATGACGTATGGGGCGTCAAAATTAGATGTTCCTCTCAAAGACAATGGAGGTTGTGATATTGAGCAGGTATCATCCATGAGAGATTTGGGAGTTGTCGTCCAAGTTGATGGAAAGTTTGATGAGCATATCCAGTTGAAAGTGGGGAAGGCATTTCAAACATGTGGCTGGATCTATCGCCCTTTAAGTCCAGAGATAGTATTACGATGCTAACTCTGTACAAGTCGATTGTTCAGCCGCATCTTGAATATGCCTCACCCATTTGGGCTCAAATGAGTTCGGCAGGTTTGCAAAAGGTCGAGCAGGTCCAAAGATGTTTTTCTAGGAACATCACAGGAATGAGAGAGCTCTCGTATTTGGAGAGGCTCAAGAAGTTAGGGCTGTACAGTACTCAGAGAAGGTATAAAAGGTATCTGATACTGTATGTTTTCAAGAGCGTTCATAGGCTCTGTCCTAACCCAGGATTTGAGATCAATTGTAGCAATCTTAGAGGTTTTACGTGTGCTCTGAGAGCACCTCCAAATCCCAAGGAATCAAGGCTAGTTCAAACTAAAAAAGCTCATGTACAAAGAAACGAAAACTCCCTGAGCGTGCTCCCTTCTGATTGGTCGAGAAGTGCAGCTGTGACAGGGCCTCCTGAAAAACCCCAACAAACTCGAAGGATTGGAAACAGACTCTCCGGAAAGGCGAATTCATTCCTTGCGATTCCTTGTTTTTGAGTCGGAGTTGTTGTGGTATGTGAAAAACAAGTATTTGCAAATTTACTTTGACTTAAGTGTTAGATGTACGAGGAGCAATGTTATTTGAAAATATTTCGAAAATCTATGTTCAACGGGCTTTTTGTGCAACATTCTCGAAGAACCAAACAAGGGGGTCGTTACATAAATTTAGACAAACGACTGAGTCGATGGCGACAATATTTTAGTTAGACACATCCTTTAAGACTACTTGAGAGTTAAGTTGAAGAAAATGTTCAAAAAATACCTTAAAGCATGTTTTAAGTGACCTAATATCGTTTTTTGCTCATGACAACAGAATTCAAATACATATCCTTTAGCGCATTCACACCTCAAAACTGGTTTCAATAATTAATTGAAATTTTATATTCTTTTATCGATTTTCCTTAAATCTAAAAACCAAAAAATAAACTTTTTTCCAAGAAGCAACTTATACCTTCAACAATAGCTCGTATGCTATGATGGCAAAGCTCAATAGTTGACTTGCAAGTTTACTTCAGAGTGCGCTTGCCTGATTTTCTCCATCGATTTGGCTTTTCTCGAATGTGACGGCCCGTTTCAATCCTGAAATTCCCTAACATCTATGATCGTTCACTCGCCCGCTTTCAAAGCCATCACTTCCTGATTTCAGCTACCCCACATTTCTCCTTTTGTCTCTTCCTCGCACCCTTTTCAACCACCCGCTCAATAACAGGTCAGGGGGCGTGCAATTTTTGACAGCGAATTCGAAGAAACAGTGAAAAGAAGTTGGCTTGGAGTTGGTTCTATTGGCGTTGAAGTGTTCGAATGGGAATACTTCAACGACCCCGGAGAACTTCCCTCTTTGCATGCTTCTAGTCATGCTTCTTGTCGATCAAACCTTATGTTAAGGTCAAATAGTGAGAAGGTTGACTTGAAGTTGACTCGAAGTCAATGCTACTAGCACACCTTTGCGCACGCTTAACATATCAGTTAATAAATTAATTACCTCATGCCCTTTTGGACGGAATACGCCCTGGAAGTACACCAATCCTATCCTTATTGAATCCATAACTGTCAATATTTTCGGAACTTTCTTCCTGAAAGTCCTTTCCGTTTCGTCCACGGGCTTAACTGAGATTTACCCAATCAGTGAAATCATGCATGATTGATGAGATGGAGTAAATGATAGTTCTCAAAAATTTCGAATCAGTTGCTGGCTAGATGGTTTAATCACACCGCAAGACCTTGAATATGGACATGAAATTACATAAACGAACGGAGAACTACTCTTAATTAGCAAAGAGTACACGAGCACTATTAGGAATGAGAATCCAATACATTTTTCAGGCTTTGTAGATTCCAAGTGAACGTGTGTTTAATGGAGGTTTTGGTTTGTTGGGTTTTTTTCAAGCTTAGCCGTTTCGCCGCTTTAAATTTTCTGTCGCTAGCGTCAAGTTTTCGCTTCTTTGTACATGAGGTTTTTTAGTTCGAACAATGTAGTCCTCCTCTCTTCTTCATCGGGCTTGCTCATTGTTCAATTTTTTGCCTATGGAACAGTGTAATCCAGGTTTGTAGCCACTTTTTTAAATGTTGCGCTGGGGCCTCGCTCCCAGTTTTTTCCGCCTGTAGTAGCTTGGAAAAAGTGCGAGTGGTTCAGTTGAAACATGATTAATCAGACTTGTGTTAAACCTATTGTCAAAATGAAAACAGAATTGACTAGGGCAGAGACATATGTAAGTCATCAACAACCGATCTCAAAATTGGTTGGTGAAACGTTGAGTATTTTGGGACCTAAAACGATGATCTCCAGTTCTTGACTGCATTCAGTGATGGCAAATGAGTGAATGTCGTGCTTCTGTCACCAAGCAAAAATACTTGCAGAAAATGGCAGAACTTCATGCAAAGGAGGGATGACTGTCTCCAAGTAATTAACTGAACTTTTTTAGTCCCAACCATTCCTTCTCAAACTAATTGTGGAACTTCAACATAAGATGAAATACTGGCGTTTGTACCAAGGTTATTAAGAGGGGCAATGAAAATGATGGAAAAGAGCAGACCTAAAATGGAACTTTGTAGAATCAAGAATTTTAAATGAAGGTTACAAAAATCGCCACTAGATGAAGCCAAAACAGGGCCAAATTCTCTTGATTGCAGATCTATCCTCAACTTACACTTGTTGCCAAAATTGTAGCTTCCATCTAAAAGTGGATTTCTCTTCATATTTCAAGTCTTTTAGAACTCAGCTACAATATTAGTATGTTCAAAAATCAAAAAGCCATGCTAAGTAATCACAAATTAAGGCCAAAGACTAAATATTTAGGAAGCACCCACAACCGTTTCTACCTCAAGATGGCACTGATTGTCATTTTCTCTTTGATGGAAGCTTAACTTTGCTTCCTTAAGAAGGCTTGCTCTGATGGTGAGTTGTTCATTTTGGCAACTGTTCTAAATTGTTAATCAATTGGATGATTACTGGGGGTGTCCTGGGGGAAATGATATCATATACTTTCAAACAATCTACAAGCTTAGACTTCATGATCTT
>CM021322.1:7584613-7699198 GCA_010645155.1 Tigriopus japonicus
TAATCAATACGCAGTGGTGCTTACTCAAAATGAACCAAAGGTACCAAAAATCTACAAAAGCACATTTGCACCTAAATTAGACATTCACAACCACAACTACTTCCATAAACAAAAGAAAAGTGCGCCATTAATTGTGGCCAATATTTTTATCCAAGCCCTCCTTATCATTCACTAGGGCTAGGAAAAAAGTTATTTTTGGAGTCGAGCAAAGTTTTCAGACGTTTCAAGGTGTAGGTAGGGTCAGCTTATTGCTGACCCTACCTACACCTTTTAGTCATTACCAACATTAACCCTAAATCTACCCGCCAAAAGCTTGTAACACTTAGTGGTTGGCTAGCCAAAACAAGTATTTTTGCAAAGGTTGTGCTCGGTATGGAAACAATGTAAAAGTAGCACTCTATGTAAAAGCATTGGGTTGATATTTACGAAGTTTCATACCTTTTCTACTTGTAATCGTTTGATTTTCAAAATAAACTGCAAGGTAACAACAATTTGCAAAGTGCTCTTTTGCTTTCGGTTAAGAGCCATTTCAGTCAATCACCATGAATTGAGCATCACAAAAAAGTTTCCAATTTGGAGCATCCAAATGGTCAGGCAAACAAACGAATGAAACTCCTTGAAAGTATTGTAGATCTTCTTTCAAGCGCATCTCAAGACTTGTCTAATATGCTTCAACATTCTAAATTTAGATTACAAGTTATTTGAAGACTCACACAAACAAGAGCAATTCAATCGCTCCCCTCAATTGTCATTCCACCTTTCGTGACAGCCAAGATCACACATTCCTTTGGAGGTCGAAGATTAGACCCGTTATTTGGAATCGAACGCAACAGCTGTGCAAAAATGGTTTGATTCGGATGGGTTACAGATTAATACCAACGATGGAAGACCTTCAAGATCCAGAAGTGAGCCTCTTAGATCCATTATCTTGAGGTTTATTATCACGATTGTAGTTCTAAAATAAGTGACAATGACCAATTGACCATATGTATGTATGTCTGTTTTTGTTTATGTGATATTGAATAAGAGCGAAAATAACTTTAGTTCAATTCCTCAATTATTTAGTAAGGAGAAAATTTTACATGACATCAACTCACTTACGAAGTAAATAACTATTTCTACGGAGTTCACAAAAACCTAAAGGGCAAGGAAAAGCTTTTTCTCCCAAGGCTCCTTTTGTGGCAGAAAAATCCCAACTACAGGGTCGGCAGCCAATGTGTAGACACTTCAAGACTATCATGAACACAACATATTTTCGGTTTTCAATTTACAGTTTGAAATCACAAAACATCAATGAACAGAAATTGAAAATTTTCCAATTTTCCTGTTGGAGCCCTTGTACATGAATGAGCAAAGAGGTAAGATGATTGAGTCAGTTGGCATAATGGCTTTTATGAAATATGCCTTCAAGAAAAATTTTTTTAGAAGGCTTATGCAACAATTTTCCCGAAAATAGTATTTTCGGGGAAATAGTCTTTATTGTTTTAGTCCGAAAATAGTCTTTCGAATATTTAAAAGTTTCTTTATTCATCCTAGCCTCAAAAAATAGATGCTTAAAAGAAAGTTTAAAAATTGGCTCTATTATGATTGGCTCTAAAATGTCCACGCTCTCTTATGATTTGGCACTATTTTGAAGTGGCGCTATTCTGATGGGCTCTATTTCGTACACTCTCTTTTGATCCGCGCTATTGTTATATAGACCCGGTCTTATTAGCATTTGCTGGTAGAATGAAGAAAACAGAACTGTGAAATAATGTTATTGTGCATGCATGTAAAGGTTTTTGATGTAATTTTTTCACAAGTTCTTTAGTTTGATGTGGAGTGAGGTTTCAAGTCCCAATCAGACTTTTTATTTTTTGTTTTGCAAAGAAAAATGTGTGATAATTTATGAAGTGCTATCTTTATTATATTATTTGTTTGTTGTTTGTTTTATTTATTTAGGGACTCGTTCGTTTGGGTTAAATGTTAGAAGAAATGAATGAAAGTAATCTAGATGTAAATGAAAAGAAAATATCGAGATCCCTAAGCCATTCGATTGGTTTGTTTACATGGAATGGCCTTGACTAGAATTGATTCCAGGTCATCTTCCATTTGAATTCAGTCAAAGGTTCTGGCTCGAGCATCTCGCCCTCCTCTACCACGGAGTTTGTCTTCTGCTTGGGGTCTTGGAATATCTGGCCTATCGAGCACAAGAGTAACAATTATGGTTATCACAATTGGTTAAGTATGAGCCTGTGATTGTCTCCGTTAGATATGAGGTCCATCCCCGTACAGAATTTGGCAACGACTCAGCTTTTGTTTTGCTCTCAATCATAAAAGTGTTCCCCGAGGTTGGAAGGGAATATGCTGGCAAACAAACGTTGGTGCCAAGTTGATTTTGCAAGTGGTGTGTCAAACCGGATTATTCCTCCTCTAGTTAATTTATAAGAATACGAATTTACTATCTCAGGTACTGTATTTCTATAGTGAACATAATTTTTAATTGATTGAGTTTGACTAGATCCAAGAATTTTAAAATTTTCCATTTTTTAAAAATGTGACTAGTATGCGCTCTCGATTTGGCCCCAGCTGCCCACCTTACTACACGTTTTTGGAGCATAACTAGACATTTTGCAGGCGGGCTTTCACCGAAAAAATCTAATCCATATTCGAGTCTACTTTTTATTAGTGAATTATACAATGTAAATTTGAATTTTGTTGGTATTGCATGTTTTGCCATAAAAAGAGTAACCATTAATTTTCTAACGGTATTGCTGACTAGTTGCACATGTTCTTTCCAGTTCAAATTTTCGTCATGTTAATACCTAAAAATCTAATTGACTTTTCCCCATATTTGGATCCAACTTGTTGGATGAGAGTTCCATTTAAAGTTAAAATAAAATCATTTTAGTTTTTTGAAGGTTCAGAAACAATCTATTCAAATTTAGCCATTTAACTAGATTTTGCAATGATTGACTAGCTTCTATTCTCATTTCTTCCAAATTATTTCCAAAGTGTTGAAGGGTAGTGTCGTCCGCAAACATTGTCATTTTCATCGTTGTTGCTCTAGGGAAGTCATTAATATAAATCCAGCACAAAAGCAAAATGAAAAAAACTATTTCCACGGTTTAAATTTTCTTAATTTGGAATAGAATTTATCCCAAGAAAAGCAATCGTTCAACTTAGAAAATATTGCTCTGGAATCACTAGAAATACGTCTTTATAATGGTCAGAAACATTCCTTACCAAGAAATCAACCACAGTTTTTCAAACCAATGGCATTCCATGTAATGTTTGTATTCATTCCAAGTATTTCAAGATACCTTTTGCGTCTTGGGCAAAAACACGATGTGCTCTTGTGGAAATTTAGTCTTTTTCTACAAGTCTCCAAATATCTAGATTGTGCCAAACACAAGATACAATCTTGCTCGTAAAATTAGAGTTATTTAGAAAAATAAACATGTTTAAGTTAACCGCCTTTAGGGGTCCATTAATAACAACGCGTGGCTTTAACCTGAAATAGTCTTGCCCTCATAGATCAAACACCTTTTTATGGTTCGGATCACTGCAACTCTCAAAACTCAATTGCTCCTCAAATGACAGACGAAAGGAAAGTGCATAGATTATTAAACAGGTATGCACGCATGTGGCAACTATCCATTAAAAAAAGATGTTTTACTGAAGCAAAATGATTTAATCTACGTTATAATGATAAAATTCTTAGCAAAATGACTCGCTAGAGCATTGAACTTGGGCTGAGTTGACTTTTTCTTATTATTTTTTATTTTAAACAAAAAACAAGAACGAAATCTGTCATGAATGATCCGAAATCGATATTTGCCAGCGAAAGCTCCTTAGGTTTTATTGTGGTGCAAAACAAAATCAGGAAAGACAAGTCTTCAACCCTTCAAACATGTTGCCCAAACTTGCCAAAGGCCTGGCCTTCATATTTGGCCTCTATTTTTTCTTGTGTGTCTTTTATGTCAACTACAAACAACTGCCTAATAATCCTATCGCAGAAATTCAGCTTCCTCTCAACCAAACCTCAGTAGATTCAAAAGGCTTAAATTCAGTGACAATTTCAAGTGTTGCCAAGAAGTCTTCGTCCAATTCCATTAGGAATCTAATGAAATATCGCATAAACATGGGACTTCTCCGAAGTTTAAACAACGAAACATTATTGAGTGAAATGAAAGGTGACATAATGGAACAAATTCGCATCTCATTAAACAAAGAACTCCAAATCCCGAGTAATATTTGGGCTCAAAACAACTCTGAGAATCCTAAGAAAACGTTAATAGTAACAACTTGGAGATCCGGATCCACATTCTTTGGTGAACTTCTGAACCAATTCCCGGGTTCTTATTACTTCTACGAGCCTTTGGTCGAGAAAAACATCAAAAACACCACCAAATCCAGTGAAATTGAAATCATGAAACACTTGTTCGATTGCAATTATGAAGACATTAAACACTCCCAAGAAACAAAATGGATAGTAAAGCATAATTCCAGATTGATGCCGAGTTGTAAGAATACATTGGCCTTTGAAGCGAATGATCCATGTTTGGATTCCAATTTTCTAAGCCAAGTTTGCTCCTTGTTCCCAATCCGATTGATGAAGACAGTCCGGTTGGAAACTCAGAAAGTGGAGGACTTAATGGAACAACTTCCAGATTTGAAGGTAATTTCTTTAATTCGAGATCCTCGAGGGATCTTGGCCTCTCGAGGAAGAATGCCTTGGTGTGTGAAGCCTGCGTGTTCAAATGTCGAGCTCGTTTGCGCACGATATAATCGAGATGTGGATAGTTCGTTTTATTTGAAGTCCAAGTTCCCGCAACGCTTCACAATTGTTCGGTATGAGGACCTGTCGCTTAATCTTTATGGAACAGTTCAATCGGTTTTGGAATTCTTGAAGTTTCCGTTGACTGAAAAGGTAATACACGTCTCTTTGGATCATTTTAGCTACATGTAGATGTTTTCCTGGATTGAGAGACACAATTAAAAATTTCATTTTTTCTCGAATGCTAAATATACGTTGATAACTAGGAGCGGAAAAATATTTGAACTAAAATTCTAAATTCCTAACTATTTTCCCATTTTCAGCATTTGTAATTATTTCGTTATTTGGAGTAGTTTTCCAACTATTTTGTACCTTTTTTTGGAAATTCATATTTCTCGACAAAAAATCCTATAAATTGGCCCCAGATGTTCAAAATACACCGTCAAATCGTGAGTTTTCACCTATTCAACCACCTATTTTAACTTTTTTTCCTGCCTTTTTTTATCTTATCACCCACCTACTTTGTCGAAAAAAGCTATCTGAAAAGTTGACTTTTTGTCATTTTCACCAACTAAAATCCGCTCCCTACTCATAAGTAACGGTGCAGAGATTTAAAGATAAAAACCTTTTTTTGACAATTTATATTTTAATTGACATTTTTGAGCCTCAAACTAAGAAAGGGATACATTTCCCCCCAAAAATGGACCAATTGGAAACGTGTGAGCCAAACCAAAAGTCAGTAGAATAAAGAAAAAAAATCGAGACATATTTGAGTTATCTTTGTTTTCAAGTGATCATATCTACATTTAGCCTTACAGCCATTTCAATTTGGCACATTTAAGATCTAATACCGGTTGTAAAACACACCCGCATTTCTTAACTCCATTACCTCTCAAAAAAATATCAAGCCATATTCAACAATTCATAAAAATATCGCATCAAAAAACTCTGTATCAATAAGTACTGATGGCTATTTCCTTTCGATTCAGATCATCGCCTACATCCAAACTCACGCCAAATTACCACGGTTTCGTGTCCGAAGTGGTCATGACCTCTCTTGGAAACACCCCCATGGGACCTTTCGCGATACCAAGTCTCATACTTTTGAATGGCGGTCCAAGATCAAACCCGAGGTACTAAATCAAACGCAAGAGCTTTGCACTCCCGGAATGAATCGCATGGGCTACAAAGTGGTTTCAACCCGCAGAGCCCTACATAATCCACGCGTGAATCTCATTGATCAAATTTATTAACTTCATTCCTATCACAAAAAAAGGATTTCATTCGGAATTTATTTTACTTCACAGTCCACACTCGTTCGTTCCACGGGTCCTCTGAGCTGCACTGAAATAAAGCTATTTTGAGGTGCCTTCACTTTGCGGATGATCCAGTTTTTGTCGTTTTTTAGCTCGCAATTCGGCCTGAATGTCTTCCACGGTTCGGCGATCTTTTTTCTGGTCGGAAGACACCATTCCATACGATTTCTTGAGTTCCGTTCGTTGCAATGCCATGGTGTCATTGCCGAGAATGTGCTCATATTTGGCGTGATAATTGCCCTTGGGTACAATCTTCTGTTTCTGTCGCTTCCTGGCCTCAATTTCCTCTTTGAGGGCGTGTTGTTCGGCCTCTTGCTTTTGCTGATAATAGGTTTCTGGATCCCAAACCTGACCCGCCCTTCGACAAGCTAATTCGTCTTCACTGGGTTGAAAATCTTTCTTCCAAATGACGAGATGTCGATCCACATCTTCCTCTCCAAATGAAAAGGCCACCAAACCCGCGGTTTCCGCTACATCGTGTACTATGGACCTTTGGACTTTCTCCATGGTGGGAAATGTGTAGTTCTGAGCTGTGTTGTCTTCCACGAAGGCCTCAATGATCTTTTCCGTCTTTTGACGGAACTCGTGGGTGGCTTGTTTGTGCTTTTCTTCCATCTTTTTGGCCAGTTCTTTGGCCTTTTTCCGCTTCTCCTTCTCCTGTTCTGTCAAAACTGGAGGTTTGTCCATTTTACTCATGATTGAATTAAGTAAATCCATGGTAACGGCTCTTGTTTTATGTTATTTGTCCTTTGAGTTCTGGGAACAAGAATGCAAATCAGTAATATAATTCTAGAGTTCTCACAAAAAGAAAAATGGGCTTAAAAATGACCATAATGGACTTTATTGCAACAAAGTAACCCCATTAGGCATCTCTTGTTTCTTCCAAGGCATGAAGATTGGACCGAGATGCACCAATTTTTAGATTGGGGATCGTTTGGAATTAAAAATGGGTAAGATATTTGTTGTTTGATGGATAAAGATTTACAAAAGTTGTTTGTTTTCTTTTCACGTGCTTTTTTCATGGGATTTCCTTCGATCTAGAATAGAGATGAACTTACTGATGGAGGTAGAATGAGAGAGTTGCAAAGATACTCCAGATGAAGTCATAAATTGAGGGGCTCGATTTTAATGAGAATGTTATTTGTCCTTGATGGCATTTTAAATGAAATGTGAAGGAAAGCAAAATCAGAGAAAGATTGCTGCCCAAGTCAGCTGATATTAAGGTTGTTTTTTGTTGTTGTTCCTAACAGCTGATGAAACCGCGGCAAAACCAAAAGATTTTTGACGAGACAGAAATAGAAAAAGAACTATCAATCCTTTTTTCCACAAGAGATTGAATGTTGAATTCTGAAGCAATGTCCCGCCGGTAAAATGATTATTTATAATTTTGGTTCATATAATAAGAGAAAAAAAATTCTAACTGATATTATGCCACTGTCCAAAAGCTAAAAACGGCGCAAATTCTCATAACTCTGAGAGAGGTGGAATGTTCCTTAAATCTAGAGTCACTGCTTAAATTGAAATTAGGACGGCATTTGTTTCACTTTCAGTGTTTCTAGTTTTCGTAGTGTTGGCTAGAGATACTAAAAGGCATATCTTAGTGTATCTAGTGTTGGCTAACCCTTTAGCTATAGCACTACTGTTTTTTGATCAAATATTTGGCATGCTTAGCTATTAGAGCTGTGCATCGGATCCGAAAGGTCCCCAAAATCCAATCCGAACTTGATTTCTTTAATCCGAATCCGAATCCGAATCCGAGAGCTTCCATTCAATCCGAACGAATCCGAATCCGAAAATTTGCTACTCAATCCGAACGAATCCGAATCCGAAAATTTTTGCCCAATCCGAACGAATCCGAATCCGAAAATCTTCTGCCCAATCCGAACGAATCCGAATCCGAAAATTTGGCGCAAAATCCGAAAAAAATCCGAAAATTTGGCGAAAATCCGAAAAAAATCCGAAATTTTTTTTTGCTAATTCCGATTTAAATCTGATTATTTTGTTATTTTGGCCTAAATTGGAAATAACACTTTCAACTAGAAGTGCCAAAAACATATTATTTTAAATATAATATATCTTTTTAATATTTCCACGTTTAGCCTTGATTTTTTTTAACATTTTGGCATTTTCCAGGAAAAAATAAGCATTTTCTTGTTTTTTGGCAAAATATTTCAGGACAATTAGAGCAAATTAATGAATGCTCTTTGCACAATAGAATTTCCCAAAATGAACCAAATATGTTAAAATGTTTATGAAAAGGTATTGATTCAAAAAATCACAATCATATCAACAGTCAAATGCAGAAAAAACTGCGTAATTGAATGGGGTGAAAACATTTTTATCTTTAAATCAGTTTGGTGTCAAGTGGGCTGATATTTACGCACTTAATTGCAATCCAGGGGTGAATACTTGGCAAAATCTTTACTTTATTCAAATAGGATGGTTTTGCTTTGAACACGTTTTGTAACTTTTTGATGCTTTTTTACTACAAAACCTTTCTATGATTCTCTTAATATAGAAATATTTGATCTCAATGCTCTCATTTAATTGGTAAAATCTGAAACATTAAAATACCTTGTGGAGTCATTAAAAAATTCAGAGTTGAAGGCAGGAGATTGCATTTAAATCATCAAACAAAAAAGGTCTCATAATGAAAATATTGTGAATTGAAATAAAAAAGTAAAATGAAAAATTCGGATTGGTTTCGGATTACGTCGGATCCGAATTTTTTTTCGCAAATCCGAATCCGAATCCGAATCCGACAGGTTTTGGCAAATCCGAACGAATCCGAATCCGAAAATTCGCGCTAAAATCCGAACGAATCCGAATCCGAAAATTCTTGCGTCAATCCGAACGAATCCGAATCCGATCGGATTCGGATCCGATCGGATCCGACTTTTCGGATCCGATGCACAGCTCTATTAGCTATACATTGACGACAGAGCCTAAAATAGAGATGGCAACAACTTAAATTATGTTTCCATGAGAGGGGCCCGGAACTACATATTTTAAAATATGAAATATCCTCAGAATATTACTCCATTTTCCCCCGATTTCATAAAACTATTTTAATTGTTCCGAGTAGATTTTTTAGCCAGGAAAAATACGTTAGGAAAATTTGAGCGAAATTAATGCACTCGTGTGGTCAATGTACAGCAGGGCATAACCCAATGTTACCAAAATGTCTGTAAAAGGGCAAATGTACTAAAATTAAACATAAACATTCTTTGGTTGTCGAAATATCATTTAAATGTTATATTTTGACGTTAGTGACTGATAAACTTTCTTTACAGACAATCCCATTCTTTTTAAAGCTAAGAAAAAATCCGAAATCTCCCTGATAATATCAACCATTCACTTTTAAAGGCCATATTCCACAAAAATTGGCAACGTATTCATTTATCAAGGATGTTAACCATCTACACATGCAACAAAAAAAAAATTTTCCACCTGTCATACTCAAAAATACATTTTTAGAGGGTGTTACTTGGATCCTTAAACAAACTAAAACCAGACATAAATTCTTTATCTTTTTTTTTATGCAAAAAATTTGGGCAATTTTTAACCATACCTTTTTTCCCTTGGTAGTTTTATCACCTTGGTTTCAGAAACGAAATACTTGGTCTGATATTGCACGTCTAATAAATCTCCCTTCTTCCAGGATCTTGGAATTGAATTTACGCTCTATCTTAACAAAACAAAGATCGCAAAAATATGATTATGGAAATCGAAAAGTCTAAAACCAAGGGTCGGCAACCTGTGGGTCCAAGGACGGTTTTGGTTGGGCCCTGGAGCAATGGGAAAAGTCCAAAATAGTGGGCCCGAGAGCATCAATAGTACTGTGCTCACATACTCGTTGTTGTCTGGGCCTCTGAACCTTCCAGCATTGATTTAATGGGTCCCAGACTGCAAAAGGTCAAATATGGTGGGTCTTAACCCCCAAAAATGGTGGCCGAGCCTTGTTCTAAGCATTGGACTATTGTACATTTTACGCTATTTATATTCACGCCAAACCTAAAGGAACAACCCATAAATGTGTTGAAAGACCCCCGAAAATCTTATACTTTTACTTATTGCTTGCTACTCTCATTTCTCTAAGTTCGTCCCTAATCAGTCCCACCAAATTTGCACTAACTTGTCCCCTTTCTGGTGCAAAGTTTAAGCAAAAAGACAGAGCCTTCTAGGTTGATGACGTCATCCCGATGGGCTGATAAGGGCGGAAAAAGAACGAATGGGCAGCAACTTCTCGCTGGTACGTTTACGAAATTTGACAATTTTGGGGCCAACACATGTGCGCGTTGATTCTCAGCTGTTCAGCCAGATAAGCAGTGGGAAAATGGCGTAAAAGTTAACTGAAGTACGCATGCAATCGGCATCAGGATGGTGGTTTACATTTGGGCTCCCATCCAAGAGACCTGGCGTCAATTGACGTTTTGTCTTCGGATTTTGGCCGATTTGGTCTCGGACGTGACGTTCCATTTGCTCTATTTCGGTCGGAAGAAAACGGTGCCTCCCTTAAATCACAAGATCCTTTTGCTTTCGGCGGTGCAATTGGCCCATAAAATTCGCACCAGACAGGTCTCTACATTGATTCATTTCTGTAAATAAGACTTGGCATCTGGACATGACGATTTAAGGATTAGAGTATTTAGCAAGGTGATCCGGAGATGTGATTGGATGTCAATCCAATTATGGTTGTTGCTGCTTCTTCCTAAATCAAAACATATTTATCACATCTGTAGAATGTTTATTTTGTTCAGTTGCAACAGTACTTTTTAGTTTTCAACATCGAGAGTAATCGGTCACAGTTGAAGACAACATTTTCAGAAACACGACCCTTTTTTTTTAAGGGAATTTTTATTTTAGTGCTAACGAAAATTTGCTTTTACTTCAAGCCACTCGTTAAAACAAAAAGAAATAAAATAAACGACGTATACAAACGTAATGCCAAAGCACAATATTATTCAAACCTAACTTTAAACTTGGAGTGGGCTATAACATCAACCTTTATTTAACGTACGAAATAATTGCCCTAACGACTAGACTCCCTTTAATATTACTTGTAAATTATTCAATTCCAGATATCTTCCGAATTCCTCGTTCGCGCTTGTATCGAACGTATCGCCGAAATCCAACCCATTCTCAATGTCGTGGTGGATCAACGCTACACCGAAGCCTTAGCCACGGCTCAAAAGATCGACCGTGATCTAGCCGCACTTGACAGCGACACCGCCTGGACTCAACTGGCCCAAGAAACACCCTTCCTCGGCGTGCCCTTCAGTCTCAAAGAAGGCGTGCGCGTACAAGGGCTGCATCAGAGCTACGGTTTACCGGCACGCGCCGATTACATCGCGCCTTCGGATTCAGATCCCGTGCGGGCTTTAAGAGAAGCGGGTGCGATTCCTTTGTGCGTGAGCAATGTCTCCGAATTGGGCATGTGGTGGGACTCGTCCAATTATGTGTATGGAACGAGTCATAACCCGTATGATACCACCCGAAGTCCAGGGGGATCCAGTGGAGGTGAGGCGGCTTTGCAGGCCGTTTGCGGGATTCCGATTAGTATTGGCACGGATACCGGAGGTTCGATTCGAACGCCGGCCGCTTTTTGCGGGTTGTTTGGCCATAAAGCCACACCCGGTAAGGTAGATGAAGGGTTTGGAATTGGATTGGGTGTTGAGTTCGGATTGTTTTGTAGGGCTGATGTGTCTTCGTGGGGCGGATATCGTGGATCCACCCGCGAGTTATGTTTCGCAATTGCAAGTGGCCGGACCAATGGCAAGAAATGTCGAGGATTTGGTGCCAATTTTGAAGATCCTCTTGGGCCAAAAAGCGGATAAACTTCAGTTTGAGGAAGAAGTAGGTTCAAATACGGCAATAGAGGAGATAGAGATATGTTTTGGTTGTGAAGTCCTTCGCATTTTTGAGGGGTTAAGGATTCACGGGAGTACTCTGAAATCCTATGACATGTTATATATAGAATTATATAGTTATATAAGAATTGCTAATGAATATTCGTATTTTCTAGATTTTTTTGTAGCTGTTCCTAGCAGGGGAAAATTTCAAGAATCCCTATTTTTGGAATTTCTGGAGTCTTTCAAATGAAGCAAATTTGACAGACACAAAAAAGTGCGAATAATCATTGCGTTATGGTTTTGAAAATCATGACTAATTCAGTTTACTTCCCATGCCGAATATGATACTGATTTCTCATCCTTGAAAAAGATATATTCATTTTTAAAATATTTCCTAAAAACATGGAAGAACGGTAATGGATGCATTTTATGTAAAAACAAACTAACAACCCTACGTACCTTGAAGTTCACAGATATGATTTTTTTTAATGTCAAACCACTTTAAACTTAAAAATTCGTAGAATGCAAATTTGTTATTGGGTTAATAAAAAGATCTCGTGTCTCAAAAAGAGTGAGTTTTTTCCAAGTAGTTTTTCTTGCGCTCTGGTGATAAATTTAAGTGACATCAGCGTAACTTTTTATAATTTCAGGTGTATGTGACCCAGTTAAAGTTTTTTTACGTGGACGAGGGCATTGGTTCCAATTTGGTGAGCCCCGTTGCTCCCGAAGTTCGCCAAGCCCTTTTCCGAGTTATTGATTTCTTAGAGGACAACTTTGGAGTCCAAGTTCAACGTTTAAAATTGCCAAGATTTCGTCAATCCATCTCAATTTTCACTCGCGCGTTAAATCAAGACTCTTGTGAATCGCCATTATCCATTTGTCAGAGCTTAAGCAATAATCAAGGTAAAGGATTGTGGAATGCGAATTCCAAACTGATACAATTTTATTGGGCGTGCTTGTACTTTGGGCTAAACTTTTTTCTCAATTAACTCATTAGTTATCCATCAAGATGTAAAAATGTGTTTAGAAACGTCCACAAATAAGTTTAAAGAAGTGGTCAAGATTAATTTTGTCTAATGATGAAGGAGCAACGAGTTCGTTAATATATCCGAAAATCATACCAAGTACATTTTGATTTCCCCCTCTCATGTCCAAATAACGCTTCGTGCATTATTCTACAATTCTTAAAAGTCGATTATATTTGGATAGACATAGTTGGCAAGATTCCCAAAAAGCAAAGGTTATAAATGTTTTGGTACTGTTTGTTCAAGATACTCATTGTTGTCCTAATATCGAAATTGCTTTAAAGCCTTAACCTAAATAAGCACTCGCCACGTTTTGAAAAAAACACTGAACGGTAAATAAAACCGATAAATAAACTCCAAATATTTTGAGTAGAGTGTGAATTTGTAATATTTTTACTATGTTATCACACATTTCCTCAAATAACTCATTTTGGAGTAGGAAATATCAGTACCTAATAGGCAGTATTAGGTTATTATCGTTGTGAAAAGTTGTTGTGGTTTAAGTTCACTCAACGTAAGATAAGGTCAGGCTTTAATTATGAACTACTCTACATTTGGACGAATTTCATAAGTTCTTGAAGTTTATAAATGAAAAATACTGTATGTTATACTTTCAAGATTGCTCATACAGTTCATACTGTAAAGTGGACCAACACAAGATTTTTAAATTTGTTCTTGGTTGAATCATTATTTTAAAAAAAATCAATCAATCATATCAAAAAAGGCTCACTCAACCGTTTTTGGTGATTTTTTTTTCTTCCAAAGTTATGTCTTCATTGCCGTAGGTTCAATATCCATTCTTAAAGAGTGGTCTCGTTGGATTGTCGGTCGAGGAGGGCACATTTTCCCCAATCTAGTCAATGCTTCCATGGATCGAGTCTCTCAAGGGATCACCTGGACCACGAGGTTGATGCCATTCCGATCTTCTCAGAGTCTGAAAGAAACTCTGAAGGTCAATCAAGGCCGTGATTCCTTGAAGCGAGAACTAATGGTAAAAATTGTCACGACATCTCTTATTGGGAGTTACAATTAACTTACATTTGATCAAACTATTGCAGGACATCTTGGGGACCAACGGTGTGCTTCTTTGTCCAGTTCATCCGACAACCGCTCCTTATCACTTTCAATCGTACACAAAGCCTTTCAACTTCATCTACAGTGGCATCTTTAACGCCCTTGGATTTCCAGCCACTTCCGTTCCATTAGGACAAAGTTCAGAAAACCTGCCACTTAGCATTCAAGTAAGCATCGATTTTTAATAGGTTCTTTCATGAGTTTTTTCAACTATTCTAAATTCTGTTGAAGATTGTGGCGGCTCCGTTTAATGATCGATTGACCTTGGCTGTGGCAAATGCTCTAGAACGACCTTTTGGAGGCTGGATCCCTCCATTTCGGGAGAATTCTAATCTGTTTTATTAACTATAACTGACACAGTTGTAATCTGTTATATATCTCAAAGTGAAGAAAATGAAAAAGAGTCGCGAATACGCTCAATTTTCATCATTTATTCAGGAGGTAAACATCAACAGGGCTTTAAAGAAATACTGTACGTCTGAAGACGGCTTCATTTACGACCAATCTAAAAAAATCACATTGTCATTTACCTTGAGGATTTTCTTCACGTCAAAGTAACTCTGCTCCAACGTTTATGTAGATTGAATTTTTTATTGTGGGGATCTTGGGTACTTTGTATCAGGATTTAGTGATAAATAGAGACGCTCTGAAACATGGTTTAACATTCACATCGGTTTAAATCATTTGATCAAGACCAGAGTCTGGTAAAAGCTCTGTAAGCCTGGTAAGCCAATTCATAGATGAACTGGACGGTAATAAGGATGAAGCTATCAGTGGGCAAATTCATATTTTTGAATACCTTGGAGTTGATAGTGTTGATGTCGGCAAAAATGTTACACCGCATTAAATAACTTCGAATCTCTTCCTTAATGCCCTCTACTCCCACAATTCCCAATTTCCTCATTCCTGGCGAGTCTCCGACAATCCAATCGGTGAAAAGGATGTCGTCCTTAGAGACCTGAAATTTGCTATCCTTGCTAAAGTATTGGTTCAACTTGGCAGCAAAATGATTTTTCAATGTCGCCAGGGGGTCCTCCAATTGCTTCATTTCTTCTTGAAGAGCTCTGGGCAATTCATATCCGGATTTATTGATGCAAAGTAAGACCTTAGTCGATGCACTTCCACTCATTACCGAAAATACTGAACTAATTTCTCGGGCGATGGCGGTGTTCATATCACCCGTGAAAGGCACGACCACAATTATCAGGTTATTCATGGCTCCGCAAATCGAGAAGGTCTTGGCATGGTAATCCAAACTTGTACTTCCCGGAAAGTCCACCACAGACACTTTTTGGTCAACTTCGTAGATCACGGGCGCTGTGGTATGCTTGAAGTGTCCAGTTTCTCCGTCCACGCCCCAAATGCTATTGATGAGGGTGGTTTTTCCCGCATCTTGCATTCCAACTATTCCAATGTAACATTGCTCGGCCATGAGACTTCGAATTTCATGAATAGCCCGGATGCATCCAATCCGCTTGATGGCTAGTTTCTGAGACTTTTTGGTACACTCGCTGATGTCACAACCAATAAAGTTGTCCGTCCCCAATTGTGGATCAATCATCAAAAGCAGAGCCTTCTCACGATTGTAGAGGCTCTTGTCGTTTCTTAAATCAGATACCTCAAGCAATAGGTTTGATGTTGTTCCATTGGTTGAATTTCGGTTCTTTTTCATCAGCGTCTCGGTCATCCAGGCCAAAACTCGCTCATAGTTTTCATCCACTGCACTTCTTTGGAAGGTATAATTTGCCGCAGCTCCGGTACCAAAGAAACCAAAAAGTCCGGCCAACCCAGACATGAACATTGAAGAAGTCTCCATCAACCCTACAATGACCAAACCTGGTCCTGCAAAGTAGGCAAAAGCCAATCCGGCTAAAAGGGCAGGCAGACCAAAGCCTACATGTGCTTGAAAGGTCATTTTCAGAGGACTCCTCAAGTGCCGTTCAATTTGGGTGCAAATGGCCTGAATTTTCTCGAATTCAGTTTCATTACTCAAAATGTACTGGTTTTTGCCGCTAGTGTCTCGAAATGTATCAGAGAGGCATTTGATGTCGGACTCATTCAAGGCATTTGTGGCTAGATTCATCACTTCTTGGATGAGTCGCTCGTTAATAGGTTTCCATGTGTCTTGTCCGGGTCTATGGATGCGGGTTAAATGAGCCACAGCCATTCCCCTTTGAATTGCTCTTTTGATGAGGATGGCTAAGGAATCATGATCAGAGAGCACCTCTTTCATGGAGGGCAACTTGACGTTTCGGAAGTGTTCCTTGCGTAACAAATATTCGCACTCACCAAATATTGTCACTACTTTGATTACAGAGCCTAGGTCGGAAACAAAAAGGTCGTACATGCATTCTTCCTTGATGACTAAAGTTTCCATTCCGTCAGCTTCTACCATTTTCTCGCATGTGTAGGAATCCGGATTTCTGGCGAAGGGACAACCAAAGAAGAAAATGCATTTTTCAATGATTACTTCCAACAAGTGATAACCCGTTAATCTGAGCTGAAGGTAATTCTTTTTGGGAGCATGTTTTTCCACCTGCACCAACTCGGCTGTTTTGATGTGAGGATGGAAGATGTCCATGAATTCGATTCGCCGTGGAATTTGCTGAACAGTTTCTTGGTCAATGGATTTTCCAACGCATTTATTCCAACGGGCGATCATCTCTTTATAGTCATGTATTCCATGAAAGACCGGGATGCCGTGAGAATGTGGAGTAAGGGATTGCTTGGAGAACATCTCCAAGATATCTTTTTTGCGATTGTCCTCACAATGTTGGGCGAAAGCAGGTGAATCCCAAACGTTTTTACAGAGCACCAAATAATTACCCAAGTACGAGTATACTCCATCATTTCGGGTGCTGATTTTTACCTGTTGAAGGACTCTTGAGACCTCCTTGTCCATGAACGGACGCTCAGCATCATTGTCAAAACTCATTATTGTTTGGTGCAAAACCGGTTCTACAAAGGCAGCCATTTTCTCCAACAATTGATTGCATTCACGTTTTTGGTCTATCCAGGACTGATGTTTCCTCTTCATGGTTTGATCAGTTGGTTTAAGAGTCGATTTTCTAATATCAGTCTCCAATCGGCCTAAATTGGCTGACAATAGTTGCAAGTTAGAGAAGATTTGAGGCAGTGGATCCTGATCATTTTTAAAGTTGTAAATGTGACGTTCCAAGTCATTGCTTTGGCAGTATTGTCTAAAGACGCCATCTCCCACCATTGGAGCTCCAAATGTGATACATTTGACCCAGGGGCCACGGCTCTTATCTGGGTCGGTTGAAGCTCGAAGCTTGATCATGGTCATTATGGCCGTCAGGGTTGCCACAGCTCCACCCAATGAGTGACCGCAAAAAATGATGTTCTGCGAGAGTAGGTTACTTTCAGTTAAGAACTTAAGAACTGGAAAGGCCATGGCTTGCTTTAGAAACCCCGAGTGAAGCATGCCTTTCATGTCGTTCATGCCTTTTGAGGCCTCCTCTTGACACGCGTGGAGGTTTTCACGCCAATCCGCAATGTTATGGGGACCCCTGAAGGCAATGTACACCCGATCTTTGTCAATTTCTTGGGCAATCACAAAACGGAATCGACCATAGGGACAGCTCAAAACCTTCTTAAAGTTGTGATCTTTTAACTTCTCCATTAAATATTCGTCTGTTTCTTGATGATTGGACGCGTACACAGCTCCACTCAACACCACAGCATTTTGAACCAACTCTGGTAATGGTTTCCAGTCCCATACATTATCAATAGTCTTCTTTGGGGGAGATGAGGGTTCTGTTTCTGTGTGTGAAGTTTTAGGTGGGATATGGTAAACTTGTCCGATTACATACTTTCGCCTCCTGTGAATTGAAAAGAAACACTTTTGCCCGGATGACGGGTCTATCCAATACAAGCTATTGGGAGTAAATGGTAAGTTGAATGCCTCAACCAAAAGACAGGCTTCCACGTCGTCCAAATCCACGGAAATGGTCTTGTCGCCATACTTGATTTGAATATCGCGATTTTGCTCCACCATGGCTGATGATTCAAGAGATCAGCAGTTCAGCACAATGTTTCAGTCTCAAAGTAAACACATATTTTTGCAGATATGGCCAGGCCAGAACTATACTCTACAAAGCTTTGATTACGTAAAAGCCTTACGTTCAGGCCGACAGCCGCAATCACTACGTAAAAACAACTAAAGCAATAAATGTTTTCAATATTGTCCTTCATATCACTTTGATGTAGTGTGTGCGTGTGTGTATGGTGCATATTTGTATCCAAATTTGATCTCAATATACACATAAACTGATGTATAACCTAAAACTGATTTTAAAATAATAATCTTCATTGCGACTTTCGTGTCATTGGACATTACAACAAGCATTTTTAGCCTTGCGATGGTTGGTTCACATGTTGGTCGCCATTCGAGGCGTCGTGTCCAGTTTTCCTTCCATCGATGGGACGTTGATGACCGAATAATGAAGTTGTTCCGTTTGAGCTGTTCCTTGTCCTATTTCGATTGAGGTCCGCCATCTGTGATCTGGAAAAAGGGCTTATCTCTCGAGGGGGCAATTATCACACATTAATTAATATTAATATAATATATTAAATTATATATTAATATTATATAAATATTAATATATTTTAATAATAAATTTTTTAAAATTTATTAAATTTATTTATTATTTATTAAAAAATATCAACTAAAAACTTCAAAGCTATTGTTATAACGTTTTGGAAAAGCTGACAATATCAAATCAGATGCATAAAAGAACCCACAAGCAGATGCAATTTTGTCTTTCATTGCACTTTTTGGTCACTCTTCCATTTGCCTCAAGAAAAATATCCTTCGAACTCACTTTTTAGGGCGGGAATGTTTAAAAATATCCATTTTTTTTTAAATGTAAATATTTTTCTTATTTCATCGAGTACCTAATGAAAAAGGGGAAGATATGAAACCCTAGAGAGCCCAGGTAACCAAATTGATGGTTGATTCTCTTTGAGAGCATTTTTAATTCTTCTCTCAATGGCATTTTCACACCGTGGCTATCCAATCACTTCACAAGGAAAATACTTACTGTTACAGGGTCTATTGTTGGTAAAGTTTGATTATTCAATGTCTGCGGTTTCAGTGTCTCAAACTGAGTGAGGGGCTTCCAGGATTAATCCAAATTTAGAATACATCGTACATGAATTAAGTAGTAGTAGTTCATCTCTTTCATCTCATCACCATAGATCGATCGCGCTGAGCAAAATAGAGTTTCGTTTATGGCATTGTGCGAATTGTGTCAATTATCTCATCAATGACGACATGAGCACATTCATTCTCACGGGCTCCAACAAGGAAATGTAAGACTTCCTATCATTAACAGTTTGCGATTTTGGAACTGTCAATTTGAAGAAATCCGTTAAAAAATGTAACATTCATGATAGTCTTACAACATCTACACTTCGGCCACCAACCGGTATGTTGGCATTTGGTTGGTGACACTTTTCTGCCTTTTTTACTTTTCTGCCTTTTTTACTTTTCTGCCTCTTTTACTTTTCTGCCTCTTTTACTTTTCTGCCTCTTTTACTTTTCTGCCTTTTTTACTTTTCTGCCTCTTTTACTTCTCTGCCTTTTTTACTTTTCTGCCTCTTTTACTTTTCTGCCTCTTTTACTTTTCTGCCTTTTTTACTTTTCTGCCTCTTTTACTTTTCTGCCTCTTTTACTTTTCTGCCTTTTTTACTTTTCTGCCTCTTTTACTTTTCTGCCTCTTTTACTTTTCTGCCTTTTTACTTTTCTGCTTTTTTTTACTTTTCTGCCTTTTTTACTTTTCTGCAATTTTTTACTCTTTTGCTTCTTTTACTTTTCTGCCTTTTTTACTTTTCTGCCTTTTTTTACTTTTCTGCCTTTTTTTACTTTTCTGCAAACAGTAGCAATAGTGGTAATAGCTTTTTCCTTGATCTTTTGGGTCCTTGAGAACCCAGAAAACTTTGTTAACTAACGGGGTTGATTTTCCAAGTGCAAATTTCTACTCAACAAATTACTGATGAATTGAACAAGGGCAGGAAAACATTTTTCGAGAACAATGCAAAGTTATCCTTGAAAAAGACATGGATATTTGGCCCACAGGTTTTTGACCATTGTCAACTTCAAGCTTTATTTGAAGAAAATTTTATCTAGAGCAAAAAAAACCATCTTTGAAGCAGCGTAAAATGGCTTGATTACGTTCAATTAAACATGCTGACAGAAAGAAAAAAATGTACAAATGTACAATCAAGCTTGTAAAAAAAAGAACGTGATATACTCACCAATCTGCACCAACAACCAAGAGCGCAAATAGAACTTATGATGTAAATAACATTTGGTTTACCAAAATAAAACCAGTTTCTTACCAAGGTGCATTTCTCAATGAACGAGTAGTGTCTCACGAAACCTTTCACTAAACATGTCACTTGAACATTTAAAGTTCTGAAAAAAAGCTTTACATTTTTGTACGATCTGCCCTCTTGAACAGAGGTTCTTAAATTATTTTTTTTTTTTACGCCAGGGCCCCCTTAGAGCTTCTTGAGAAGCCCAGGGACCCTTACCCTCCACACACACACACACACACACACACACACACCCCTCCCCCTCCCACACACTCTACAAAATAGTAGTAAAACATCCTTTAGATATGCACATTTTTAGCAACGGTTCAATTATTCTAAAAAATCAATTGGAAATTTATAGTTAAGATACATTATGTATTTACATAATTATATCATATTACAATATTATACATTATAGCACTGATTGCGATGGTAACTTTAAACAATCATAATTTTTAATCAACTATAACATAGCAAACAAGGCTGCTACTCCTAATTATCGCCGTCATCAACATCACAAAAGCACAAAAATCAGCCTCCACCACGGCCTTCACGCGGACATTGAACCACGTAGTTGGAGCTTTCACCCTTGCCTCGTCTATATTGTTGCCCTTCTCGTTGATGGCACTGATTTGGGAGGTCTTCATGTTGTGGACTCTTATGTTGGTCCTTTCTTTCAACACGCCCGAGAAAGACTAATCCATTGGACTTCAATCTGGAGAACTAGGTGGCCATGTATCCTTGGAGGTGAAGTTGTAGCTGTTCTCCTAGAGCCACAGAAGAGACTTTTTGTATACATGACAGGGTGTATCGTCTTTTTGCCGTACCAGGGGACGGTTACCAGTTGTCTCCTTGGTGAAAGGGATTAACACATCCTTAAATAGAATGCCTGTGTTGGCCCTGAGCCGTGTTACGGTGATGTGTGGAGACATGGTATGGTCTTCACTTAAGACAAGGATTTCATCCGTGGTCTATGTTCCGTGGTCTATGCTCTAGTTGATGGTATGAGGAATTCATCGTGGATTATGTGCAGCGACAATTAGAAGTAGCAGCCTTGTGCATAATAGCCTTTGTTGAAATTCGCCTTTCAAATTATTATACCAAATAACTTCATTGAAACTTAAAGGAATATTGTAGTGACAAATGAAAAGTGAGTTGGTTGGAATTCTTAAATGAGAGAATGACCTTTCAATCCATACTTTTTCGCCATCAGGAATTTCAGCAAGTTTGCTTTCCTCAAAGGCTTGCAAAGTTTCTTGTGGTGCCATATCAGTTTGGAAAAAAGAATTCAGATACGTTGTATTCTTCACGAAAAATTGTTGTACTCGGATCAGCTCTCATGCACTTGTTTTCAATTGTGTAGAAAAGGTAGGAGGTCTGTAAGATGGTTACAAAAGCTCTACCAAAGTTGCTTTGTTTATGAAAATGGACTTTGAAGTAAATTCACACGTCTTGCAAATTAATTGTTGAAAACTTCCTATTAATTAAATCATTTTGGAGCATTGTTAGAAGGGAATGAGTGGCATCAATATTCAAAGTTATTTAAAAACGTTAAATTTCGAAAACTTTAACCGTTTTGGTGTTTTCCAAAAAAATCTTCACGGCCAACTTGGCGGATGCCAGGGCCCCCGGTTTAAGAACCGCTGCTCTTGAAGATCTAAAATCTCAACTTTGAAGCGCGCATGACCATATATGAATAGCTAAGGATGACTCAACGAAGGATACCAACTACGTCCGGTACTTCATGATGAAGCTCATATAGTGCGTTGCGTTGTGTGTAACGCAAATATCCCTCAAGAAGTTTGCGTCTCAGAGTAAATCCAGAAAATACAGCCTGAGTCATCTAGAGGTCACGGATCAAACTATTGTCGCCGTAGTCTGCCTGTTTAGCTAGAACTGAGTAGTGAGAAAGATGTCACCCTCAAAACTAAAATAAGTAAAGAAGCATAGAGAAATTATATTGGTTGTAGCAATGTACTGTATGATCTATTCCTAGCTATGAAATAATTGTTTCTTTCTTGTTTCAAACTTCCAAATGATAGTTGGCTGGGAAAAAAATAATTTCTTTCAAAAAAACCACATTTTTGGGGAATAGTCCCCAAGATGGAGCACAAAAATTTGATGTTCCTGAGGCTAGTTTTTTAAGCGCAAAGATCGATCTCAAGATCGAACTTACAGTACTAAAGTACGATCTTAAGATCGATCGACTGCTGGCCCATGGTAAATAGGTCACAGTAGAAAGGTCACGTTAAAAAGGTTACAGATCCACGCAGCTCAGGAGGTACCCAAGTGGATAAACCCACTGACCCTGGTATTATCCTTGGTTGAAGATTTTCCCATGGGACCCTAAGATTTACCAGTTGAAATACAATTATTCCTAGGCAAAGGTCCCATAAGTCAACAGGAAGTCATTCCTTACATTTTTAGGACATTGGTCCCAACCCACCCCGGATCTGGCAAACCATGGAGGAGGGTGTTCCCTCATCCTCTGGAGTCAAAATTACACCCTTTTTATGAGATCTGCCCATGGGATTCTGAGCAATTCCTGTTGGAACACAAAAATATCCATAGCAAATGTTTTTTCACCGTGACCCTTTTTCTGTGACCTTTTTACCGTGACTGTTTTACCCAATGACCTTTTTCTTCGTGACCGTTTTACCAAAAACAACAAGAATTATATTGAAGCTTAACGGGCGAGCCTTAACTTTGCAAAAGGGGCCTGACGAATCCTAAACTCAACGGGAGACCTACAAACCATTTTCACGCAACCGATATCTACTTACTGCTCACAAAAGTCCACTCATCGGCACTAAAGACTTTAATCGGCACTTCCTTTTCAACCACCTCACCGTCCACATCAACCTCATCACCTTCTACCCCGACCTTCACTCTAGGCCTCCAGGGTGTGTATCTCCTGCCGAAATGCAACCTTATACCATTAAAGAATCCCCGAAAAACAATAAGAATTTGTCCAATCCCGCCTTAAATGCTGTTAGAGGATCAGCTCCTACATATTCCCGACGAAGGCAAATAGGCAACAAAATATTTAAATAAGATTACGTATATTTAAATAAGATTACGTAAGCGAATACATAAATTACATATGGATTATTTCGGCAGGAGATACACACCCTGGAGGCCTAGAGTGGAGGTCAGGGTAGAAGGTGATGAGTAGGGACAGGAAGTTTAGACGAATAAAACTGTCAAATTAGACGAAAAAAGACGAATAAAATTGACCGATTCGACGAAAAAAGACGAATAAAATTCTCCGATTAAACGACAAAAAGACAAATAAAAGGCTTCATTTAACGAAAAAAACCGTTTCACGGTAAAAAAACTAACGAATTGCCTGTAAAGAGGTTACAAAGAGCCTTAAACTCCTGCCCATGAAGTAGACGAAAAGTGTGTCCCAATTGAGGGGAAACACCTGCTCTGTGTAAAACGACAAAATATACAAAAGAAAGGAAGGAAAAGTGCCAAATGAGCAAGAAATGGTCAGTGGTAAATATTAATTTAAAAAAAAAACTTGTTCAAAAAGAGTTCAAAACCGCCCTTTTTTCATCGTTTTCAGTTGACCAATATTTTATGGCAAATTTGCTGACACTTAATTGTTCGCATGGTCGGACAGCTTTTTTCAATCCAATAGTGGCCTTTTCTTTCCGTGTCTGTCAGGAAACCCTACAAGTTAAAATTTAAGTGTGAATCATATTTTGTTCGAGCAAAAACGCAACTGACAATCAAACTATTACTTTGGCCCAAGTTTTGGCGTTGAACTTTTTTGAAAGTGTCTATTTACTTTTTTTTAATTGATTGCGGATTTTCTACTACCGCTACAAGAAATGCGATTCCATGTAAACAAGGAATACTCCCGACTAGAGCTCTATATTAGAAAGAGTACAATCATATCCAACGCCATCTAGTTCATTCTGCTCGCAACTGCTCGCCGTTCCCAAAAGGATGCACAGGTACCCTCTAAGCTGAACAAGTTTTCCAAATTACCAGACCAAGATAGCACCATTTGAGAAACTAAAGGGCCTAGAACCTTAATGAAGGGGTCCAAAATGAACTATTAGTGTGTTTCAAATGATTCAAATCTGAATGGCTTGAAGAATTAGGTTTAAAGCTTTAAAAGACAGTAAGAGAATGAAAATCTATCCCTTTGGACATATTGATGCAAGAGGTGATGGCAACAGTGCGATAGGAAATGAAATTGCAGGGCTGCTGAATTCTCTTCCCTCTTGTGCTTCACAGTCATGGTTATTGCTGAGAAAGAGTGCAGGGAATTTTCTTCCTCTCTTGACTTCACCCCTGGCTGCTATTTACACTTGCCCACCTACCCCTTGATATGCAAGATCACAGGTGTAAGTGGTGGTGGCCAGCAGGGGAGTCCAGTCAAATGCTTGCTAGCTTCAGATGGCTTGCCCAGCTTGCCCACTGGCACTTGTTAAGAAGGGAACTGCAAGGATTGCTGGGCCGGGCCAGCTCTCTCTCTCCCTTTCTCTCTCTCGCGCTCTCCACACTGAGCCCAGTGAGCAAAAGTTGAAGTTGACTTGAAGGACTTGACTCAACATTTCAGGGTTGATAGGTAAAGAAAGGAAAACTCAACATGCTCCTCTCTATCACTATTCTTTCTCACACATTTTTTATGGTAGGAGCCCTGATTGTGAACGTTTTCTCTGAAAAAGCATTGATCACAATGAGGGGTGAGATATTCATTTTTCTCTTAGTCTTTTAGGTTTTAAACCTAATTTTACAGGCAATTCAGCTTTGAATCATTTGAAACACACTAATAGTTCATTTTGGACCCCTTCATTAAGATTCTAGGCCCTTTAGTTTCTCAAAAGGTGCTATCTTGGTCTGATGATTTGGAAAACTTGTTCAGCTTAGAGGGTACTTGTGCATCCTTTTGGGAACGGCGAGCAGTTGTGAGCAGAAGGAACTAGATGGCGTTGGATATGATTGTACTCTTTCTAATATAGAGCTCTACTCCCGACAATTTCAATTCGACCCACAACAAGATTCGAACCTACTCCGTCTGGGGAAGCACTTACACTCGGCTCTTATACGAACGCATTAATACGCGCGGCCACTCTGGCTTCCTTAAAACTTGCTTATTTAATTTAAAATTTAAGAAAAAAACTTAAAATCCAAGAAAATTTTCCATTTTTCACTAATCAGACGAAAAAAATTGAGTAAAATTGCTGGATTAGACGAAAAAAGACGAATAAAATCCAAATTAGACGAATAAATTTGTCGCGACGAATAAGGTTAAAAAAGACGAATAAAGACGAAAACGTTTATTCGTCTAAAGTTCCTGTCCCTAGTGATGAGGTTGATGTGGACGGTGAGGTGGTTGAAAAGGAAGTGCCGATGAGTGGACTTTTGTGAGCGGTAATCATACAGGTTGCGTGAAAATGGTTTGTAGGTCTCCCGTTGAGTTTAGGATTCGTCAGGGCCCTTGAAAGTTTAATTTACAGAATTTACTTTCATTGACTTTTGACCAAAAAGAAATGTAAATCAGATATTTTACATTGGCCAAACAGTAATCAGGCCCTGATATTAGGAGGATGCTTCCCATCGGTAAATGCTGTCAAGTCAAGTTTTTATAACTTAAAATTTTGAAAATGGTTTGAGCCAAATGCCGCTAGAATAAGTAACCATAACGTCACATGAATTTGTGCTAATGTTTTATGTAAGTTCCTTAAAGATCTCATAAACTGATTGAAAAATTTTACTTTTACACTCGCATCTTTTTGCAAAATGTAATATAACATCAGTACTCAATCAGTACCAAAATGTACTGCAAGTACATGTAGTTCTGTCCTAATACCCTGCTCCTCACTAATTAGTTACAGAGTAGATCACCTTCAAAATGATATTTAGGACCAATTAATGCAACAGAACTTCAATTGAGCAATATTTTCAATTGCAATACTTCCCGTTTTTGTTTAACGATCAGCCCCAAGATGTATTTTTAAATCCGTCCTGGATCCAGGGGTTCAAGCCGTCCGAATGGCCTCCTAGCGTTATGTGTTTTCATTTTAAAACATTTGTTTAAAAGGTTGATTGCGTTCCGAAAGTCTTCAAGTGTCAGACATATCCAGAGCAGCCTCAAACCCCAAATTGAGCTTCGATTTTGAAAGGAAGTGGACGTCTTCCTTGTGGCCCTGAGTCACTCATATGCCAAGGTGTTGTTGTTGAAGGGGAAATTGTGACTTGTTGTGGGTGTTGCTCAAGATGAGTGTCATCCAAGGTTCTCGGATGTTGGCTAATGTTCGTCGAAATTTGAAGCTAGAGGAAAAGCTTCCTTCTTTAAATGTGATAAAATGCCCAATTGCGCCGCATTTGAGTTTCCGAGTGAGATGAGAGGATTATTCGAAGAATTCGTTCATCTTAAAGGGCATGGAGTAAGAAAATATAATTTTAGGTAGATCCTCTCGTTTCCATGACTCAACTAACACAACCTTTCACACGAGAAAAAGGTCAAGACAGTTCTTTGATTGACAATGTAGATCTTCAAAGTATCACAAGGACACAAAGTATCACGGAGCCAAGATTGAGCCCAAGTAGTCCCAGACTTTCGGAATGTCCACTATCAGGTCGGGGACGACATCGAGCACGAAGCACCAGCCTTTGAGAAATTGCGACTCGAGCAGGTAGTTCTGCTTGACTAGCTCATCGAAGAGGACTCCAATGCGATTTCGGGGTCCGTCTGACCGTTCGAGAGCGTATTCCACCACGCAGCTCACACAATCCGAAATGGTATTGGGATGGAACTTCTCGCCAATGTCCCGCAATGCTTCCTTCATGTCACTCGTGTGCAAATATTCATCGACGATGGGCTTCACGGTATTATCCACGTCAATCTTGGGTTCACCCTTGAGGATCTGGAGCTGATTAGCGGCTCTCGTGTCCAAAGCGTTGCTGACCGTCGGAGGGCCACATAAGGGCCATATAAGGGAGTATATAATATGAGGGGATAACATTGAGTTTTACTTTTCTCATCTGATGCACAACCAATAAGGGAGTATATAATATGAGGGGATAACATTGAGTTTTACTTTTTTCATCTGATGCACAACCAATTTCTAAGAGGTGCTGAAATCTAAGCATTGTAATTATTTATGTTCGTTTGTTTATTACGATGTGAGAAGTATCCCACATTCATTGTTGCACAACAATCACCCAAAAACCCAGACTGGGCCCACGTCTCAATAGACAAAATCATACCTACTTGATTACTCATTGTTTATTGCATGCTCTGTAAAAAGGACTGTATAAACACTAAATATCAAACGATGATATCTAGAACCAGTTCTACTAGGTAGTGTTCTATTAGAACAAGTTCATTTGAGGATACGGATATAGTTAGCGTCACCTGACTACTCAACGGTAGTTTATTTTCACGAAACCTTGAGTAGTGATATGTTAATAGAGTATAATAAGCTACCTTTTTGTTCGACGAGCATTTTGACATCAAGTCCTCGCAATAAAAATTATCAATAACTGCCCTGTAAGACAGATTGGCTGGGATTGAGGAAAACGATTGATTTCTCCAGAATCATGAGCGGATTATATCGACAAATATTTGTTGTGGGAACTAACGGCAGTTGGTTCATAAAGACCAGCTGAATTTGTTCCAGACTCATATCAATTTGAAGACTTCGCAATGTGTCAGGGAGGCTAGACTTGAGCCAACACTCAAGTGGAACAGTGTCCGTCAGAAAATGGGTTTGGCGTTGTTAGTAGTGGTGGAAACAATCCAATCACCAATCATTTTCACGATAGGTTGCCAAAGTAGGTCTGCCAATTAGACATGCACAAGGTTGCTCCAAGTGAGCGTTTTAAATCATTCCGCGGGCGGCAAAACAAGGCCGTTGGCTGTGCTGAGTTGCTCAGCCCATTTTGGCGAATCCAAGTTTTTCCCATTTTGACGAGCATTTGGTGATTCCAGGTCCTTGGAAACGATCGGTATTTCACTTAAGGATAACTTGGCTGGAATTGGGTCAATAATATGCAAAAAATAATATTAGGGTGATTGATTTAAAAGCAAGTAAGCAGGCCTTGTGCTATTGCAAAAATAGGACTTAAAATTGATCCAAACACTAATATAAAGATGCTGATTTATTCAGTGGGTTCCAAAGAATCATTTCAATATTTCAAAATACTTAACATATAGAGAAATGCAATATTTTTTAACGCTTCTTTCTGTTAAGATCTAATCTTTTCTGTATCATTTTCAAGCAAACAAATTGGGCATATTTTCCACCAAGTGAAAGCAGAGGGATCAAAACGTAAAATTAAGATCGTTTCCAGGGACCTAGAATCATCAAATGCACGTTAAAATGGGAAAAACTTAGATTCGCCAAAATGGGCTGAGCAGCTCAGCACAGCCAACGGCCCTGTTTTGCCGCCCGCGGAATGATTTAAAACGCTCACTTGAAGCAACCTTATACATGTCCTATTAGCCTTTGGAGTCCATCAATTTTCTGTTCAATGCTATGAGGAAAAAAGCTTTCCTCTTGAGACGAACGCAAATGGCACCCCCTTATTTATTCGACTTTGGATCAGGGGCGCTATGTAAAGAGAACTTGCTTCTTGATTTTGCAAGATGGTGTACTATGTAAGGGGTGATGGCAAACCTAAAGCTAGCAACCTCATGTGAGGAAGATTGAAAGATTGGATTTTTCCATCAGTAGTTGTTAGCACCATATGGAACTTCAAATACCTTTTACAGAATTCGCCGAATACCATGCTCCTCTTGAGATTAACCCTGTCACCCATACTGGTAATTCACATTCAAATGTTGGTAATATATATCAGTTGAACACTGAGAGTTAACGCTAGAGGGAGCATGTCTAATTCAAGTCTCGGAAACAAGTAGGCGATCTTCGACTTGGCTTTTACAACAATTTGTTTCAGGTGTGCACTGAAGGAGAGCTGGAGGAAAATTTTATGCCGAGATAGACAAACTCATTCACTCGCTCCAGCTCTTTGCCTCCGAAGCTAACACTGCACTGCGGCAAACGGCCCCAATAAAATGCCAAAATGTCTTGGTGATGTTGACCGTCAGGTCAATTATCCATGCTATAAATGGCGAGATCATCCAAGAGATGCTGCAAGTCTTCCACTGAGTTTGACAAAAGGCAAAGGTCGTCAGCATTCATAATGTATATTTTACTTGTCGATTCTCAAAATTAGTTCCCTGCCAAATCAGGGAATCTGGCAGGTCGGGCAAAAAAAGATTCAATAACTGGGGGTCTCATGGGATCTCGTTGCAATACTCCGTTGGTAGTGCTGATTTCTAGCAAATAGGCTTTAAGTAAAAAAAGAGGATTTTTTGGGTATTTGCTAGTTTTAGAAATGAGTTTTCCAAACTAGTTTGTTTTGGTACATTGATTAAAACAAATTTCTAGTGTAAGGGTATTTATTTTGGCATATTTAAGGATCTTTTAGCACAATTTGCCGCTTGCGCCCTCTTTATAAGCATACTTTACCCTTAAGAGTTATTTAAATATTTGTTTTTATCTAGAACTCATTTTTCAAAAATTTGAACAAATTTAGTTGAAAAAATAATAAGAATAAATCATTTGATGTGCAAGAGATAACTTCTTTAAATACATTTTCTTGTCTTAAACTACAATCTGCATCATCCAACAACGAAACAACTTAAGTTGTTTTGAGGCAATGTTCGATGTTAATTACTGATCGGCGATAACTAAGGAACGGAAAAATATTTGCTAAAAAGTGACATTATGTTAAACATATTTTTTAAAGCGCCCGAATTGGGAAGTAAGCCGGAAATTTAAAAAAAAAACATTTTTTACAACGCCATAACTTGGTAATTCTTTCTGTGTGCACGAGTTTACCCAATAAAGTTTTGATAAATTTAATGCAATGGGTAGTTTTGGAGGCCAACTTGACACCCAATGGAACAGTGTAATCCAGGTTTGTAGCCGCTTTTTTAAATGTTGCGCTGGGGCCTCCCTCCCAGTTTTTTCCGCCTGTGGTAGCTTGGAAAAAGTGCGAGTGGTTCAGTTAAAAGGTGATTAATCAGACTTGTGTTAAACCTTTTGTCAAAATGAGAACAGAATTGACTAGGGTAGAGACATATGTAAGTCATCAAACAACCGATCTCAAAATTGGTTGATGAAATGTTGAGCATTTTGGGATCTAAAACAAGCCAATGTTATAACTGATTGGGTATCAGGTACGCCCAGTTCTGGTCATTTTTAGCAGGAGTTGGCCTTTAATGTTACCAATATTACGTGATATATACAGTATCTCATGTCTCGTAAGATCCAGCTTTTTGGCCTTCTGATATTTAGAAATCAAGGAGAGGCATAATTCTGGGATACAACTGGACATATTAGCATCAAGCAGTTGCGAGCCAGGTGTATGCACATTTCAATTTTCCTGATCGCGATAAGCAAGAGAGAGTCGCTTCTCAATAAGGGAGCTCAGAAAGTGCGTTTGCAGGGTGTGCCATATCAAAATGAACAAAGAAAATGAAAATGGCCTAAAATATATCAATGGAATCATTCTGCATAGGTGCCTTCCATCTGTCCATATAGTTGTCAATGTTGCAATAAAGGCACTAAGAATGGCTTTTATTATCAAATGTCAAAGGTTGAAAATAAATGGCAAAAAACGAAGCCTTCAAAGACCTACATACAGCATATGGAAACATAAAAAATGGCTAATACAATAGCTGGAAACCTTAAAATAGCAAATGAAATGACATGAACTTGATGTTCATGTCATTGCATTTCACGTAATAGAAGCCATTACAATTGGAAAGTGGATAAGGATTGAGATCCCAAAAAGGAGGGAGCAACATTTACTGCAAATTAATAATGTTAAAAAATCTTGCCCCAAAAAAACACATTTCGAAACTGAGAATGGATTAAAAAGAGGCATAAGCTTGCTTCTACTAGGTGAATTTCATTGACAAGGTGCTTCTAAGAAAAATACATTTTACTCAAATATACCTTCCTTGGCCAGTTTTCAAGTGGTACACCCTGTAGATGACCTTGTTCATGATGGCAGTGAAGTTAGCCCAAACCTTCACCCTCTAAAATTACCACTCATCCCTGTTTTTAGAGGTCAATGATTGACGACAAAACGTTGATATTTTTAGACTTAGATGTGATGATCTTCAGCTGTACGTCTTTTTTGCATAAAATATCTAACAAAATAGGTTTGGGAAGGGATGCATTTTCGATTATGATATCCTCTTCACATAAGTTGTGTAGAAAATGTTGAGGATGTGCATGGAATCTTTGAAACATTGTTAAGTACCTGAACACTTTCCAAACTTTCAAAAAAGGAGTCAATGGTTCGTGCGTCCTCAACATCAGACGTTTTGTTTCATGACATGTTCGCTTCTGTTGTCGAAGAGAGTTGGGCGCACAGAGCTTTTAAGAAACAGAGATGGCAAATTTTGGCTTTGGATGAATTTGTCATTTCTTGCCATTTGACAGATTTTTGTTCCTTGTTTCTCCTCCTCAATCTCTTGAATCCTGGACCAGGGCAAATTTCCCTCCGCATTAAATTTAGCTCATGTTGTTGCATTATAAAGCAGAGATATGTTTTTGCTTGTAATTGTAGGCACATTTCCTCGGCCTGCAGTTTGTAATTTTTTGAGAAGATCATGAAGTCTAAGCTTGTAGATTGTTTGAAAGTCTTTGATATCATTTCCCCCGGGACACCACGTTTTAGTAATCATCCAATTGATTAACAATTTAGAACAGTTCATGGACATTTGGTCAATGTGTCGTTGAGTCATCAGCCAGTTGATGTAGTTTATCTTGACTTTACCATGACCTTTGATAAGGTGCATAATTCGTGGTCTTGCTTTATCAACTCAAACAGTGGGAAGCAGGGTAAGGTCCAGAGTGGGATTGAAAGCTTCATTAGTGAAAGGAAGCAAATCCTGAGGCTGAAGGATCATTGAGTGGTATGAACAATTTTAAAAACAAACTTGCTTCACCTAGATGGCTCTCACATGACTTAGCATGCCCTCAGCACATCCTACCTGGGTGTGTTCTATTGTTCTCAAAATGAACAACTCACATCAGAACAAGCCTTCTTAAGGAAGCAAAGTTAAGCTTCAATCAAAGAGAAAATGACAATCAGTGCCATCTTGAGGTAGAAACAGTTGTGGGTGCTTGCATTTAGTCTTTGGCCTTAATTTGTGATTACTCAGCATGGCTTTTTGATTTTTGAACACAATAATATCGTAGTTGAGCTCTAAAAGACTTGAAATATGAAGAGAAATCCACTTTCAGATAAAAGCTACAATTTTGGCAACACGTGTAAGTTGAGGATAAATCTGCAATCAAGAGAATTTGGCCCTGTTTTGGCTCCATCTAGTGGCGATTTTTGTAACCTTCGTTTAAAATTCTTCATTCCACAAAGTTCTGTTGCAGGTCTGCTCTTTTCCATCATTTTCATTGCCTCTCTTAATAACCTTGCTCCAAACGCCAGTATTTCATCCTATGTTGAAGATCCAAAATTAGTTTGATAAGGAATGGTTTGAACTCAAAAAGTTCAGTTGATTAGTTGGAGAAGGTCTTCCCTCTTTTGCATGAAGTTCTGCCATTTTCTGCAAGTATTTTTGCCTGGTGGCAGGAGCACGGCATTCATTCATTTGCCATCACTGAATGCAGTCAAGAAGTGGAGATCATCGTTTTAGATCCCAAAATACTCAACATTTCATCAACCAATTTTGAGATCGGTTGTTTGATGACTTACATATGTCTCTACCCTAGTCAATTCTGTTCTCATTTTGACAAAAGGTTTAACACAAGTCTGATTAATCACCTTTTAACTGAACCACTCGCACTTTTTCCAAGCTACCACAGGCGGAAAAAACTGGGAGGGAGGCCCCAGCGCAACATTCAAAAAAGCGGCTACAAACCTGGATTACACTGTTCCATTGATTTGACGACAGAGTTTTTGGTTTGTCCCAATAAATGGCGCATTTTGTTGCGTATTTGACAGCAGTCATGGTTGTGATTGTTTAATATTAGTGAGATGACCCTTTTGTCAGATACGGTTCATTTTCGGTGAGCCCTATTGTGCATCGATCATTTTGATTAAATATGCTCCAAATTCCTTAAAATATTTTTTCTTGCTTATATAATCGAGGAAATATTTATTTTTTCCTCTACAGTAGCGGTTCTAAAACCCCAAAGGTGCTCCGGACTTCTCAAGAAGCGCTAAGGGGGCCCTGGCTCAAAAAAGTTTAAGATCCCCTGCTCTACAGCAGACACAATATTTCAAAAATCGGCGGAATATGGTAGAGTATTTCATTTTTTGTCTAAACTAGTTCCGTACCATAATGCAAGAAGCACTGAAAACTGGAGTGGGAGGCTAACGGTGAGAATTATGATATTTAGAAGGATTAATTCAATTGCGTTCTTCTGCAAACGAAACCTGGATTGTATTCAGTTGACGGTATATTTCAATTTTCACCCAAATCATTCGAATTCTTAGTTTTTCTTAATTAGGCGGAGTGAAAAGTTATGCCTTCTCAAACTTATGTACTGAAGAGAGTATAGAATGAATGAACTCGCCCTTCTGTGGTAAAACAATGGACCGTGTAGAGCTTGTTTACTTTTCTTCGTTCGCTCAATTAGTTCAATTGCCTAACGTTAGATGGCGCAGTACCTTGAGAGGTCGAAAGTCGAATTGGACTGTGAAATTCTACAAAGTTTTGGCGTCTATAACTTTGAAAATGTATGTGTTTTTGCGTGAAAACCGAATGCTACTTGTACTTTGAAATATGCGCTGCAATTTCGACTCTTCTCCTGTTAAGTATATTGTTCCAAATTGGAATATATTGACGTCAAGTTTTGGCGCTCCGACATTGCGCTTCGCATTCCTGGACAATTTATGTTCCTTGGGTGAGAGCGTTTTGGTCTGCCAGATACAAACAAGTTTTGTTTCCCAGACAACTCCTAACCAGAGTTGAAATAAGTTTCAACCGCGAAGTACCATCGGCATGATTGAAATAATGAAAAAGAAAACCCAACACAGCATTTAAAGGCAACGATGGCTTCACAGTAATTCTTTGGAATTTGATTACTCCCCTTGTTCCGGCAAAATTTCTTGCGAGATAAAGTTCTCATTCCAACGAAAAACGAGCACTACTTAAATCTAAATCTAGCAGCACTGATTTTACAACGTATGTTTATGTGAAACACCCAAGGACCCTCCAGCAAGGAATGGTCACCTTTGTATTCACCAAACCTCACCAACCAACTTGGGCCTAACTGTAAACAACGGCAAAGAAAGTTCAGACAGCCAAGAGGAGAATAAGCTTCAAATTGTATGTTATCTCATCTAAAACCCAAGTGCCATGGGTAGGAAAGCTGTGATGTAATTTGCCATGATTATCTCTTTGATTCTATGGCTTTAAAGAACCTTTTTGAGCCAAGCTTCCTTGTGAGAAGTGCCCAAAAATTCCCCATGCTCTGGCTTTGAACATTGACTTGTTTGTTTGACCATAAGTATTTGCATTGTGCCAAGGCAAACTAAGATGTTTGAGACTATCTCATTCTACAGTTCTAAACCGCGAGCACGATATCTCAGAGACATATCAAAGATTGTTAGAAACAGTGGTTTCATTTGTGTTGCCATCATTTTGTTAAGAAATGGAGTCCATCCGGATTTGTTGTGCCTGAGGTTCAAAAATGGACCATGGAAAATGGAATGGAATGGGTGAATAAACTATTGTTATTTAACAATGCAACAAAAACAAGTTCCTCTTTCAGTGTTGTTTAAGAGCAAAACCTTAATGTTCCCTGTGGGTTCATCTCCAAGACAAACCAATATCCATGGATAAAGGGTTTCTGCAATTTTATAGACTACTCAGGCACCTTGTTCATAAGAGTGTACAATGTTTTAAGCAAACACAAAATATCCAAGCAGCCATCAAGACTTCCCGCATTAACATTTGAGGTCTCTTTTGCCCATTGACTGATCCAATTTGAAAACTGAATGTTTTCTTGAAAACACCTTTTTCTCCATGGCAATTGAATATTCTGCAAATCAGACCATCTTGGAAAAGAAAAGAAAGTTGTCATATTAAGCAATAGAAAGTTTCATACAAATGTATTTTATGCCTTTGGAATGGGTTAAAATATAAGAATTAAAATCTTGAGTGATCTCTAGACTTGCTTTCAATGGCCTTACCAAAAATGTCGTGTCGCTTCCTTGCTCAAGAGTCCTCGCCTCTCCCACCAAACACCAGGAATGCCAGCGCAATCTCGAAGCGTCAAAACTTGACGTCAATTTATTCCAATTTGGAACAATACACTTAACAGGAAAGAGTTGAAATTACAGCGCATATCTCAAAGAACAAGTAACATTCGGTTTTCGCCAAAAACACTTGCATTTTCAAAGTTATTGACGCCGAAACTTGGTAAAATTTCGCAGTCCAATTCGTCTGTCAACCTCTCAAGGTGCTGCACCATCTAACGTTAGGCAATTGAACTCATTTCGAACCAAGAAAAATAAACAAGCTCTACACGGTCCACTACCACAAAAGGGCTAGTTCATTCATTCGCGGTAGGATTTGCACTGAACTTTGAGAGAGCAAAACTTTTAACTCTGACGTTCGATTGCGCTGAAAATTGAAATACGTATTCTTATCAACATAAGAAAGGTGTCATTTGCAGAAGAACGTGAAGTGTTCTTACTGGAAATCATGATTCCTCTCGTTAGCCTCCCAGTCCAGTGAAATACACAGTGGTTCTTGCATAATGATAACTTGGGAAGAGCAAACAGTGCAATTATGTATTGTCATTAAGCTACCAAAAGGCGCGGAAAAATGTACCAAAAAGTGCAAAAAAATTCAGAAAAGACTGAAAGTGCAAATGAATTTCGAAAAAGAGCAAATAGCCTTCCTTCCTTTGGATTTAAAAAGTCAATCAGAGTCAAACAGTACCCACGGTGTTTCGATGAGCTGGAGAAGACATTTTTAAGTTCCAAAGACATTTGAGGCCAGTTTTGAGGTGAAGAGACAATGCCGCACATGAAATTCAGTTTTGTTTATTAGGTCACGGGCCAAAAAATGGTAATACGTCATAGCGGTTGGTCTAATATGGCTTAACCAAAGTCAGATTTTTGTCGTTCGAGAATGTTTCTTTTAAATAGTCATTGAAAATTGAACGGTAAAATAGATTTCACCAATATTTCAGACAATACACGGCCTACGTGTGCCTAGCAATGGTACCAAGTACAATACTCATAATGTGTAAAGTTAGTAAACCTAATTCAAAATGCACACAGAAAATATCTTCACTATGATACTCTGAAATTAAAAAATGACAGTTCAAGTCTGAGACACTTTCATAGAGCAAAACCAAGCACTGATACATCAAGGAATATTCAAGAATAGACGAATTGGAAGTTTTGAACATCAATTTCTTCAATTATTGAATATTTAGATCCAATGATGAAATTTCATTGACTGTTTAGTCTTATCATGGTCCTCATTTTTGAAAAATGTCGTCGGCACAATTGGACAACTCCGTATGGTCGAAAAATGGCTATAATCAAAAGCTATTGTAGTGAAATTTTGCTTCTTGGGTTTGAATGCCTGCGCTCGCAAGAGGTCGCATCTCATGATTTCACTCTATACTTGAGAGCTCTAGCTAAACCTAGAGCACTATATATAGTGCTCTAGCTAAACCCAGAATGGAAAATACACCGTGAGGTTTGCGTCTGAAATGCACGTATTTCATCCAGGTGCTTAAAATGTTTGATTACAATGGAGGCTCTTTTATGAAATGCTCAAAATTTGATCTTGAAAGTTAGAATTCTCTTAAAAACTTTAAAGATTTTCAAAAGCAAAAAAGAATCTCTACAAAATATCAATTTTAGAAAATTCTTAAGTAAAGGTTTGAATAACGTTGAAAAGTGCAAAAAGGCATAAAAATGAATGGATGTTATTAAACATATTTTTACATTATTTGCCGTTCCTAATGGTAACACAGTACATTAAACAGAAAAACATCATAGTTGAACTCAAATCGACTCAAAATATGGAAATTAATCAATTTTAAGATCTCGGTCCCAACATTTGCAACAACATTCATAGCTCTAAAATCGAGATTTTGCCCACGTTTTGACTCCATCTACGTGGTGACGAATATTAAGCCTTGATTGAATTTTTCTTTACTCGAGGACCTTTACTTTGATATACTCCAGCTAATTTTTTTTAATGACTTTTACTTGCCACAATTGTCACTCAGGGCCATCTAAACCTTGAGATTAAGAGACTATGAGTCCAATGAATGCTTCTATGATATGTCGAAGGTAAATCTGCCCGGTACTTTAAAAATCCTATCAAGTTTGAATGGAAATTTCCAAGCATTAAGGGGTACGTTTCTAATCCAAGAAACCGTAAGGAACCGCTTTTATTCACTCCTTTTTTAAATCAATTCTTTATTATAAGTTACACACTATAAAACTTGTTACATCACGTGTATTTAGCTCGTTTAACAAACTTGATGGGATTTTCTAGTACCGACTTTACCCACTTATAATGCAGGAAGAAAAAGGATTATTTTTCTATTCGTTCCACACACGATCCAGATCAATTTTCTTCAACAAAGTTCTGCTTTTGGTGACGGCGTAATCAAAACGTCTGAATGTTCTTCTAATATATTACACTAGTTAATGTCCGTTTTGGAAAAAAACATACTGTAATAATGTTCAATTTGTGCTTTGGGCTAATCTTCCTTTGATTGGAAGGAATCGGTTGAATATCAATCTTTCGATTTTGAAAAAAATATTGGGCTGAAGATGAGGATTCCTTTTCTTTCTTGGCATTACACTATTTGGATATTTAGCCTAACCTTCAACCTATTATTGAGTTTTATATTTCTTTTTTTCTTCGACCTTCGATCATTCCACCAATTTTCGTCAGCCTTACCACGAAGGCTCGTCAATCACATTTGTCGTTTTAGATTTCATTCTTGTTTGATGCGATAAGCAATAGGACATGTATAAGGTTGCTTCAAGTGAGCGTTTTAAATCATTCCGCGGGCGGCAAAACAGGGCCGTTGGCTATGCTACATTGCTCAGCCCATTTTGGCGAATCCAAGTTTTTCCCATTTTAACGTGCATTTGATGATTCTAGGTCCCTGGAAACGATCTAAATTTTACGTTTTGATCCCTCTGCTTTCACTTGGTTGAAAATATGCCCAATTTGTTTGCTAGAAAATGATACAGAAAAGATTAGATCTTAAAAGAAAGAAGCGTTAAAAAATAATGCATTTCTCTGTATGTTAAGTACTTTGAAATATTTAAATGATTCTTTGGAACCCACTGAATAAATCAGCATCTTTATATTAGTGTTTGGATCAATGTTAAGTCCTCTTTTTGCAATAGCACAAGGCTTGCTTACTTGCTTTTATATCAATCACCCTAATAATATTTTTTGCATATTATTGACCCAATTCCAGCCAAGGTATCCTTAAGTGAAATACCGATCGTTTCCAAGGACCTAGAATCATCAAATGCTCGTCAAAATGGGAAAAACTTGGATTCGCCAAAATGGGCTGAGCAGCACAGCACAGCCAACGGCCCTGTTTTGCCGCCCGCGGAATGATTTAAAACGCTCACTTGGAGCAACCTTGTGCATGTCTAATTGAATCAGGATGTCTTGCAAACCATATTGGTTCATCTCTCCGTGGTTCCGGCGTGATTCTGTCCTCGAAGTGTTATCGGGCCAAAAGAACACTATTTCCCCGCTTGGCTCGTGCTTGGTTTCGGGTAAGATGAATGAAATGTTGATGTGTTTTTGGTTTCCTCTCCTGACTAACCTCGTTTCCGGTGGCAAACCATCAGACTTTGAGGACTGAAATCTGGACATAAACAAGTTCTTCATCAAGAAAGTAGCACGCATCCTGCTTTGGTGGTTCCAATCAACAACATCGATTTAAAAAAGACTCTCTAATGAGCTTCCCTATCACAGTCCTTACTGTTTATAACCATCTCTTAATCTCCAAAGTTCATATTGGAAAGGTCCAGAGGTGTTCAACTTGTCGAGAATTTCGTCAATCTCGGTCTTAGAGAGCACCTGGTCAGAATTGGGATTGGTCATGCTTGGGAAGGACATCCGAGGGGAGTCTGAGCTTGAGAGGTGCCTGATTTTAGCTTTGTTTTTCTCACTGCCCGGAATCAAGTGGACGCAGGAAATGAGGGGAAAATTTAATAATCATCCGTCCTCGGGAGACGAATCTCAAAAACACGTTGGTGTCTGTGGAACTGTCATGGATTGGACATTGCATGGCCTGTCAGACCCTCAACGTCTCTTTGAAGTGACGTATTTAGTGTTCCTTTAGTACAAAAGAAACAGAATCAAATATCACAGCATCCATAAAATATGTGCTCAAGGATTTTTCTAAAAGCACTAATATATTGGGAGATGCATGACGAAATTTTCTTTTTGAGGGATAGTTTTTGTTATCAAAGGAGTTGGAAAAATGTGCTTAGAGTTTGCTCACAAAGTTTGGTTTACTTCGTTGGTGTGAAAAAAGCTGAAGAAAAAAACCTAAGTATTCAATATTCAATCAAATGTGAAATATATAACCTGTTATGAACCCAGAATGGGCCCCTCTAAGTACATTCAAATGTACGAAAACTCGCAAACTCAGGATGAATAATGTGTTAATCCTATGTGTAAAAAACACGCAATTAAGATGATTATTTATTAAAAATATCCACTTCGATTTGATTCTTTTCAAATTTTGAGGTGGATAAATTATGTAATTTTAACCATATTTTTTATTTTAGTTTCGTTTTGGTAAGACAACTGAAATTCGGAAAAGTTTTAAGTGTTTTAGATGTTTTTTTGGGATCTATCTTTTCAAAAAATCTGGCGAGACTTGACCCGAATCGGAAGATCTAATCTCATGCACGCAATCTTTAAATTAAAGTGTCTTTGGTAAGAACTTTATTCCATTGAAATAAATTTGTATACAATCCCTAGTTCGATTGATTTCTCCAGAAACTATGTGATTTCAATAAAACTCCAATCATGCATCATGCAAGGGAAGATGGATTAGCGCAGTTGGTTACTGCGCGACCGAGCTATGCTCAGGTTCATGGGTTCGATCCCAAGTCTTCACCCCCCCCCTCCCCCATTCCCAATGGTCTAGTGGATATGACGCCTCGAATGGGGCCTCTGAAGAACCCAGAATGGGCCCCAATGACTAAAAATAGTAAAAATCATTTATAAATATCCAATGAGATGTGTGTACTCTCGCAAGAAACATTATTTTTTTATTTTTTTTGATAGTCGATCAAATATATTTTTGAGTGCTCCAAAGAAAAAGATAAATAAAATTAACTGAAATTTTAAAAAAAGAAATGCATCACTCTTATATATCTTGCATTTATCAAAATTTCAAATATCTTCAAGGGGTTCATGGAAAACATATTTATTATTCCTAATGAGGCAAACTCAGTTAACATTAGCCAGGCCTGTTTGTTTACCCCGTAGCACCGTTGTGGCCTCTGGCGCCCCATTGCTTCACTAAAATTGAAGCTAGCATTGATTATGAGTTTTAGGAGACCTTGATGTTATCAAAACGTTGATTTCCTTTACAATTCAAATAGATTCTGAAAGGGGCCAACACTCTCATGCCCATGTTAATCCATCCTCATTATTGCATCTATGCCACCATTGATCAATCTCGGATTTGCCTTCACGAGACCATGGAGGACATTGTCTCAGACCTAATAATCAATCTGTAGCGTCCTCAACTTGGCCAAATCAAAAAGCATTTAAACTTATGATCGGGGGTCAGGAAAACATCCATTCACCTCAAGATCACAACTTAAACGGAAAAGCCGTTATGCCCGCTACTTGGATAACCAAATCCAATGAGAGCTCTCGCACTTAGTTCTGTAAATGCAGAGCGTGGTTTAGCTACTATTCAAACCAGAGGGAGCAGCTCTCTTTTGCCCCCCTCGATCTGCTTCCTTTCGTCTTCTTCTTGGTCGTCTTTGCCTCCCTATTCCATTCAAAATATTGAGGCAGCGTGTATTATACCAACGTTTTGAATTGCACACTACTACTATGTCTCAACTGTTGACTGTTTGACGTTCAATCTTGAACCAAATTCTGGTCAACCACAAACAATTTCGTTTGAAAGAAAAAGATGGAAAATTTGCGTAACTGTAAGTCTTTTTGAGGCAATTTAAACTTTTTAAAAAATAGTGATCTCGATGAGCCAAAGAGTGCAACCGTATCCGGAAATAAATTAGAATTGTGATTTCAACAAATGACACGAGAGTTTTAAAAACAACGTGTTCTGGAAACACTTTATTTCAGATTTTACCATGAACGGCTTATTTTTTAAGCTTAATCATTAAAAATTCGAACTTTGTGTCTCCAACAATTTTTCGTTTTGAGTTTCAACAACCTAAAATACAACTGAAAAGGGCTACAGCTTTCAATCAGCAAAAATCATCAGAGCACTCAAAAGTGTGACATTTGTTTAACATGAAAACGTGCATAAAATAATGAATACGTTTTTCCTTAACGGAGGCTCGAGCTCGTATTTTTTTAAAAAGCGTTGGCGTGGTCCCCGAAGATCAAAATTTGTGCTCGAGTTTCTACATTTATTCTTTTGGAACCAAAGGCTAGTATGTTAAGGTCATCAATTACATGTACACAGATCCCCTCTCCCAAGATTTGATGTCTATTTTGAACCAACCTTCCTTTTTTAGAATGATTTATTTTGATATTGCACAAAAAGTTTGACAGCGTCCTCTGACGACTGTTTCGGGAAACTCCATACATTCCCATAGTAGGCATCTATCCACGAGAATGTAGTATCCAAGTTTTGTGGCAAAAGAGCAGTGCTAAAACGCCCTCAAGCACCGGATGTAGCTCTTGATATTGGCCCCTGCACTACAGACCTATTACTACCGACTGAATTCGGGGGGCGACTCTATGTTGTATTGTACCTTACGATTCGTATGAGGTTCACAGAAGCTCAAGTGCGACGTCGTTTTCAACGGCGAACAACTCGGAACGCGAACTTATGAGGAGTCAAGGTGCCAATGCACAGACTCTCGCTTATTGGAACATCAGACATCACACGAGGTCCTCCTTTGGTGAGCGCAAGAAAGTCTAGATTTATTATCCACGAACGTTCAATAATATCCCAAGGGTCCATTCATGTGGATTCCCAAGACTTCTCGCTCTCGGCCCAAAGCACATGATGACAAAATGTGATTTTAATGTCCTCATATATCGCCTCTAAGAAAGCTTGGTTGGCAGGTATGGCTTACGTTTCCTTTTTAGCCTCAAAAATAGATAGATTGACGGCCAAGTGAGAGAGTGAACACGGGAAGCAGTTTTGACGCCCATTATTCCGCATAAGACCCTCTGAATAGCTCGATCAAGTAGAGATGGGACGTCAAGCTACTCATTGGAATCCAATTTCCGCACAAGAGATGCGTCAATTTGCAGATGAAATTGCTTTCCAGAAGCCCTTAAGCATATCATCACACACTACCGAGAGAACCCACCCTCTTGGCCGACGAAACTTGGGGGATAAAACTCATTACTCATCCTGGAGTTTTCTCTCATTCAAGCTAATTTGGGAGTGCTTGCTCCCTTCTTCATCTATCTCCTCGAGCTCGGGCACAATAAAACGAATGAGAAACTCCTCCATGAGTAAGCACCCAATATCCTGAGTCGTTCATAATGAGCTTGGAAAGAAGCTCACTTGGCTTGGTAAACCCTTGACCTCTGAGTTCACTTTAAGAGGAGTGTCATTAAAACCAGGATGGATCCTCTTCTAGTGGACTATTCTTAAGGCACGGTTACTATTATAGCTACTGCCCATGTTGAGACAAGATCCGTCAATGCAAGCTCAAACCATGCATGATTCAACTAGGGATGGTTAGAGATCGAGTCGAGTTCGAGCTGTTAGAATCAAACACTAACCATTGCTTGCTTGTTAAGAATCAGTATTAAGCTAGGTTTTTTAGTGCAAGTTTTTAGAAAATGGTTATAGTTCTTTTCTTAGCTTTTCCTTCTACTCATGATCATGGTGAAATGTTTAACAACTATGTGAGTTGTAACGCTAAGTTTGAAATTGAGTCGAATGTGTATGAACAAGCCTAATATTACGACCGCACCTTTGTAGGGGAAAATTGGGAAATGAGACGCTAAAAACGTTCATTTGGCGTGTGGTTCCATTTTCATCTTTCGTTGGTTTTTGAGCGGAAATGAGAAATTACTTAATTACTTTTTGGTAGTTCATGACTTTTACCATGGCTTCAGGGCGGGGACAAAAGAGCCACTAAAATATAAGAACTTTTTTTCTGTGCATGACGACTGTCTCTGTCGCCTTTTCCACATCTGGTCGTAATTTACCAGCCCGTAATTTTGGCACACGCCAAAGTTACCCATTTACTCATCTTATTTCCAGCTGACATTTTAAGGTTCAATAAACGCTTTGAATCCCTTCAAATTTTGGCATTAAGAGAAAAGTTTCATGCCACATATATACAAAGTGTTCCAGGAAATGATTGATAATGAGAGGCAGGACCAAGATTAATGATGACCGTTGGAAACCAAGATTGATATTAATAATATGTCCCAGCATATACTTAAACCACCAGTAAAGGAGGCGGGGACTGGGATGATTCCAAATCCCAGTGTTTTATGGCATGAAAAAAGCAAGCAAAAGAGAGAGAGGAAAGAAAGACACGCAGAGATTTGTTGTTGGTGATAGCACAAGAAAGATCCTGAGCTCTCCAGTCACAACCAACGCCTCACCTCGCCAAGCCTCTTCTACACTTGATCAACCAACCACAACGTCGAATCTTTTTGCTGAAACTATGCCACTGATATAGCAGAAATTGTAGCTCAAGTATCCAATTGAATAGGCATGTTAAATTTTTCAGGAGCAAACTTATTTCAGAGAGATTTAGTAGTGATATCTGAGGGAGTAGCGAAGTAAATTAAAGTAGACTAACCCTTGTCTCCACCAGAAAAATATTTCGGTCTTTTCAATCTAAGCATAAATGGCACTTGAAAATATTTGTAAATATGTTTTATGGAAATAATAAGACACAAAATTTAAGTTTCTGGACCAGGAAGCAATAAGAATAAAAACAAAGACTAGTTGTTTTTTCAAAGTCCGATGTAGATTAAACATACGCATTTAAAAAACTAACAAATTAAGAATTTTTAAAAACCAATTTCACACATTTCGAGAATGCACTATGATGCCTTTTGAAATGAATTGAAACTGTTTTGTACAGCAATTCAATCAGTTGAACCACCTTGGTTCATTTTGTCCCAAAAAAGTAATAAAAAAATCTGTGGGTGTTTGCAAAGTAGATACTAAACATAGTAAAGCCCACAATTTTAAACGCATAACTAAAAACTGATTTTTTGGAATAGATGAATAACTCTTTGCACATCATGTTGTAAACTTTTGTCACTGAAATATAAAAATAAAACACCTTAAAAAGCTATACGTTTCTCAGTAACATTGCTCATTTTCGGAGAAGCAAATGACACATCTCAGTCTTCGTGTATCTCTGTTGATAAACAAATTCAATTCCTTTTGAATTTGACTGTGATTCACCCGTCGATGGAGCTTGCCACAACTCGAACTGGAATGCATTATTAGAGTACACCTTTAGACGACATCGACAACAACAACAACAACAACAACAACAACAACAACAACAACAACCAAGTTCTCCATTACTCGAGTCAAGCAAGCCTCGTTCGGGTTAAACCGAACTAAACGAGCTCTCAACCAACCAGGAGACAAACTCCATAAAGAAGTCAAACGGGTACAGTACTTGTTGCGTAGGAGATCCATTCTGGCGAGCGATCAAGTGATGCCACTTTTTCATTTGAATTCTAAGGGCTCCACCCATTTCACAGAATGAATCTGCGCAAATCAAAAGGATATGGCAACCATCCGGGATCCACTCTGTGAGTTCTTTTACAGATATCGTCGATATCAAGGCACGCAAGCCTTTGAAAGCAAAACTAACTTGGTGGAACTCCTGATTTTTTTTGTATATTGTCCAGTATTTATTTGACTTTCTGCCTTTCTCACTTTGGAAAAGGAACCCTCTGTAATCGAGATTGACCCAAATCAAATGAATGTCGGTTTTTTTCTTCTTCTTTCATATGTTTTTGGTGGAATTCTCACAAAGGGCGGCTTTTTCCTCAATGGTCATGTCCAACGGCAAATTCAATATTCTCACACGTAATAAGTCACGGTTGTTGGGATTCAAGCATCGAATCCCACTTGCATATTTGATTAGGCGTGCATTCTTGATGCATCCAAAAAGAGCTCTCTTTCTTCTCCCTGTTACCATTTGGACCTATTACTACTGAAACTGAAAGGATTTTAGACCATTTTTATCTGAATCATATATTCCTTATCGGCCTTGATCCAAGAGGATGGATGGTTAGATGGTTGCTTGGTATTACACAATATATGTGAAGAGTGCGGGGTTGGGGATTGGCAGAGGAAGTAGGTTTCGTCGTAAAAAAGTTTGGGGAGTCTTAACGAGCTTCTGGAAAACTGTCAAGGCGCTAAATCCACAAGTCAAAAAATGTCAAGCTTAGGACTACTTAAATCATGAACATTTCAGAAAAAATATAATTAGTCGTTTAGGAATGGAACTTCGTAGAGAAATGAGGATTTTAGGTAGAAACTTCAATTCTATGTTTTGTGCATGGTCCATTGATAGTTCAGCAGTTCAAACTTGAAGCTAAATTTGGCCGGATGTACAGTTGGTTTTGTTTTTGAAAGGTCATATGAGGGATATCAAGGAGGCAAATCGTGTGAATCTGTTAAGCCAGGTCAGATAAAAACAGAGGTTAGGAATGAATTGGAAGATCCTCGGATAATGAGCTGCCTGCTTCAACCATTGAAACCACCAAACTGGTTGCGAGATTCGAAGGCGGAGCCGTTTTCGTTCGCACACACTACAGAGATCGAAACCAAAGAGGGTTGGTTTTGTGCCAATTAACAACTTGTTGATTAGCCGGAATGGAAGTGGAAACGGCCATTCTTTTTTAGGTCCAAAGGGAACTTGAACGAAAAACGGACGACTGTCGTTTTCTGATTACTAAAATCGTTCGGTGGCTAGGAGAATGCGTGAAAAGATATTGATAACAGTTTCAGGTTGAATTTTTTAGAAGGGTGATTTATTGACTCTAGAACGCCAGAGTGAGATATCTTCCAGGTATCAAAGAAGGATCGTCATGGGATCTATTTTAAGGGACACTACCTTATCATTTTCTTGTTTCCTCACGTCAATTTCAATCTGGAGACTAAAAAATGTATTTGTTCTTTGACAGGGCTAAATTCTGTGTGCACATAATACAAAAAGTGGAGCCCCTCTCACGCGATGCCTGCCCAAAAAGTAATGATCAGACACTCATTACTTGGGACGAGTCCTTCTCCATTCAATGAAGATGTCCCCTGATATGACAAAAGACTCATTTTTTTCGATCAGGTTTGATGAATCTTAGGGATTAATGCTTCAAGGAACTGCCAAAGCAACCGAGAATCGATGATTATTATCCCTATAGAAAAGGTCTTTTTCCGACTTTTAAGTAGTAACCCAGTAGTGCACTGATTTGGCTTTTCTCTTTGAATCGCTACGGTTGGCTTGGCTTTCTGAGAAGAAGCGTAATTGAGCAAACATCAACAAATCTTTTTCTTTTCAAATTATCTCCCAAAACCATTGTGCGACCAGTACGTCCGTCGACCATGCGTTGTCGGGTACAATAATGCTCCCCTCACTTTCCTCCCATGTAACTCAATGAAACCCATCAAAATGAATTTCACACAGGTGCAACAAGTGGCAACCGCGGTAATACTCCAGTACACAAGTAACTCTCGATGGCAGAGCCTCCTACTACCACCACCCCAACCAGTCGACCAACCAAACATGAAGGATCTCACATTTGGGATAGCCACTAACCGAGGGTGCTTGTTCGTCTTGATGTCTCTTACTCATGCTCGAGCCTCACTCATTCACTATCGAAACGTATTTTAGTCAGGAGAGGCACCTTTTTTTCCTTTTGGCTAAGGGAGAAATAAATGGTCACCCTGATTGTTCAAGGACAACTGGTTTAACCACAGAAAAGATACTTTCAGATTTTCAGGTTAAAGTTAGTGTGGATTTGGTTCTGTCATCTGTCACAAATAGCTTGCCTCATGTCGAAAGGTTTTAGTGTAATTGTTGTACCGGTTAATTAATGACAACAAACACTAAAGACGTATTTACTGGGCCTTGGCTTTAAACAAACTGTGCACAAATCCCCGAGATAAAGAACAACAACATTTAAGTAAGATTTTCAGCAAGACATTCCTTACAGGCTGTGAGAATGTAAAAGATTAATTCCAAAGGTATATGGACTTTGACTCAGCGTCATAGCAAATAATCACATGAGGAATCACGTCTTAGGGAGGAGACGTGGTGTCGTGGTTAGCGCAGTTTCCTGTAGTGAGAGAGGTCCCAGGTTCGATTCTCCTCCCCGACCTCTCTCAGGGAAACTTTTAGACGCTAATCCACACCCACAGACGGAGAACCAATCTGATACCGGACACGAGATTGCCTATCGGAAATGATTTGGAAGATGTGATGGCTGGCTTCGCTGGCCGGGCGAGGCTCAAACCTCCGACCCTAGCACCCACAATAAAAAAAAAAGAATTGTGTTCATTAGAATTTGCGGCGATGGTTTGGAGAAACCTTGAAATTTAGCATGGGTTGCAACAAAATGCTGTTCTATTATCCTTTGCTAGTTATTTTAAAATTCCTTGGGCTTAAGTAATAAAACGCGCCCAATGACCCATGAGTACACATCAATTAACCTATAGCTCAAAATGCCTACTTTTTCAGGGTGGCTTATTTTAGTTCCCTAAACGTTCGAACACGCCAAATCCCAACAAAGAAAAAAGTGAGTCCCCAACCTGATTCAAGGCGAGATCGTGGTTCTCCAATGAAGAAGCTCCAGTTCGTCTGTGCTTTATCGGAAGTGGGTAATTATCCCCAAAAGAAGACCGAGCTGAAGGCAACGAGAAACAGGGGGGAAAAGAGCCCAGTGAAGAGATTCTCGTCACGAATTTGATCAGCTTCCTTCAAGGAAACACCATGATATTGTCGGCCCAGAATTTGGCCACTCATGTCGAAGACACTACTGTGTCTGTGTGATCATCATTGTATCAATGGTCTCACTATACAACAAGCTTTTCCAAAGCGACGGAGATCGAAAGAGCCATTACAAAGAGACATGGTTTTTTTTATTGCCGAACCACATTGACTATGAAGAAAACTCTCAGACCGATTGAACTGAATGTAGGTGCACAGAGATGGTAAACCTTATTGGGACAAAGATTCTTTCAAAGACGAATCGTGTGACATCAGAAATTTATGAGTTGAAAAACCGTTGGTTAATAACACAATCATGGGGCTTACTACTTATTTCATGTCAAACTTGGTAGCTGCCCGTTAGTTCCTAATGAATCTTTTACAAAACTGACCTGTGAGCTCTCTCTATCCATCCAAGTCTTTGGGTTGTTCAGGCCATCAGGATTAAAAATGGGTTGAAAAATCGAGTTTCTGAATTTCTTTAGAGAGACACTTTACAAATGTTAGCAGCTGTGAACATTTCGGGTTAATCCTTTTTTGTGGTAAGTCAGCTGTCAGAGAATTAAATGTAGCTTTCTAGTAAAAACAACCCTAGAGAGTAGTACTTGTGGCTTTGATCTGTCAAGCCAATTGGTTGGGGATGGAGGAGAAGGCGGTTTTGATGTTCAAAGTGGTTTGCTTGGGCAGGAAGTGGCTATTCATTATGGCTTTGGAGAGGGGGTCTACAGCCAGTTCGTAGGATTGTGGGACAAGCTTGATTTGATGTCAGAGGTAATTTGGAAAATGAGTTAAACACGGGGGTTATCATTAGGTTTATGGGGGACCTACATCGTTCATGATACATCACCTTTTGATGAGAGACTTTGTGAATGAGTGAGTCGAAGTGGTTTCCTTGAAGCTTTTTTGGGGGCGACTGGGAAAATGGTCAGTGTAACATGGGGGAAAATGAACTTTTTACTAATCCTTGCCGTTTTCATGGGATATATGAAATGGGGGAATACATTATTGTTACATTAAATTATGGACGAGATCATTTTGAACATTTATAGATAATAACCATTTTTGGCACATACCATGTTTCTCTAGTGCTGATTGCTATTGTTTCAAAATGCTCTTTTTGGAGGGAATAGTTCAAGTCTTGGATTAGCCATTCTTTTTGATGAGCATTAGATTACTAATTTTGATGATATGAGTATTATCTAATTTCAAGAGCTTTGCTGAACAATCATCTTCTGAAGCCTTGTGTTATTCAACAAAAGAGAATCTAAAAAAGACAAATCCCCTTTACATAACTTTGTCACTTCTAGATTCACATATTCAAAGTTGTTCAATTACGAGGCAGCAGAAAAATAATGACCAGAATCCTTAAAGATCACCTAAATATGATATGGAATAGCATCAAACACTCGAATGAATCAGTCTAACCTACCAATGGTTCTTTGCAACCAATAACCACCCGTTGCACTTCTTTTTTTTTATTAGTCCTCGCTTGAAAAATGAAGCAAGATCGTCTGGAAAAATGGTTCACATGTTTGAGCTTCCAAGTCAGTAGTCGGCGGTGTTTCGGAGTACCAATGGTAATCATGTGTCTACCTTGCGGTTAAATATTCAAGCTCCTGAGAATGCAAGACATGGCTGAATCTCAAAGACATTCCGATCAAAAAGTGATACTGCTTTATGGGTCGGAAACTCTGCTCGCTTCTTCAATACCTCCTGAGGCTTGGTGGGCACTCAAAGAACCCATGACGCCATTCGTGGGAATCAAGAAGAAACTTGTGATTTATTTTCTCCGCTATTTGTCACGCCAAATTAGTCTACATTCCTTATGCACGCCTTCTGATCTACATTTTAAAAAAAACACGCGCCGATTTTAAGTTTTTCCGAGAACCAGTGACTCAAACAACTTGAGAAATGTCCTTCCAAAAACCATTGTCTTTTGTCACAAAGCTCGGTCAAGAGCTATTAAAGCTGGAAAAAATCTCCCTACTCACACGCTATAACTAGGGATGACCGGTTGAACAATTTGCTTCGAAACCATGAACCTCAGTTGAACGTATTTTTCCAATCAAAAGCAAGTTTTTGATATAATTATCCGGTTGACAGTCCCTAATTGCAACAAAGCACCGATACATGGAGTCCTTTTGGCTGAGCAAAGTATGCCTTGAGTGTCTCTTTTTTTCACCTGAATTTTCCAGCCAGATCAATGCATTGTTCTAGTGTTCTCGTCGAACAGAAGCATTTTTCTAGCCCTGGGCTGATTGTGCTTTATCAAGGGGGAAAATAAAGCCTTGAATGATTGCTTCAATAACGACCGTGAACTTGGATCTGACTAACGCCAAGTGACTTCAACGCTCTTTGGAGGCGGTAATAATCATGATGGTTGTTCTCTTGCCTCCATAGTGCTCTTTTTGACGAGTTCATACAATAGGATCTGTATGTGGTACATAGTCAAGGGACATGGCAACTAGTTGTTGTAGTTCACAGGCAGGCACGTGAGGCTGGAGCCTGTCTAATTCTAATAAGTTGGCAAGGAGACATGATCTTGAAGGCCACGTGGTATGATATGCACACTTGTAAGTACAATGATACTTTTCTACAGACTACGAGGAACACAATGGCAAAATAGGAGGAAGAAGGGGTCGTCAGCCACGAGCATTGTGTCCTGTCAAGGTGAACAATCTCAATGAATACATTTCAAGACAAATTTCAAAGGTCAAAACTGTGAAAGATCCATTCAATAATGCTGACATCCGCCTGCAACAATATTCGCTGGTATTTGATTGAGCAAAGTTCGAATTATTTGAAAAAGGCAACTCGGTAGGATTTATTGCAAATTGCAATATGCTCAATTGAACCAGATACTTATATTATTCTCCATGATATTAGCCAACATTTCTATATTCCAGTACTTGTACTAGTAGTTTAAGTGCCGAAACACGTAAGGTAAAAAACTTACACATATTATTTTCATTGAAGGAATTTTCAAAAAAGGTATGTATTTTGCCTCATAACTTTGTTTAGGAAAACTCAACCTGATTTGTGGGGAAACCTTTACCCGCTAATTTTCGCATCTAAACTAAAGTTGCCCCAAAAATCAGTGCATACCTCATCTTTCTACTCCATAACTCTGTAGCATTAATAATGTTTCTTTTTGTTCAAAAAAGTCTTCTGCTGGAAATTTCTGACGAACCTCTCAAGTTTCAATCTTCAGAAAATGCAAAGTAAAAACTAGCCAAGAACTTAGTGTTGATGTTCGTTGTCCGGACATTTTATCTGATCGAACTTCAAGGGTAAAGAAAGTATGGAGTGTGGAAGATTTGTAACACACGACTGACCTCAGACAAAAGAGGACTCTTAATTGAATCCAAATTCCATTACTCGGAACTACGAGGTGCATGTCCATCCACAAACTTGGCCAGAGATGCATCCTACTGTCCCTCCACATTTTTTCCGTTCACTTCACTCAGGATCTACTTTAGATACGTACAAACAGTACTGTACGTATCAATCCACAGCATCATGGATAGAAATTCAAAATCAAGGCGGTGTCTCTTCATCGGAACTGGATTCCGGGGGCAAAAATGGGATGCAACCTGCCACTGGTTACAGTACTTCGCGTACCTACATCCATGTACTGTAGGTTTGCACTAGTTTGCCGGAGTGCTATCTCTCTTGCCATTGTAATCTATCAAGTTTTGGAATCTCCACCGAGAGGATGTTGTGAAAACTGTCGAACCATGACGGTGAACGGCGACCGCACTTAAAATGTGAGTACTACGAACCAACTTTGTTACCATCCATCGGTAGATGAAGGCAAGACAGAGAGTCCTCCTCATAAAGCAAGAGGAGAAATGGGAATAATAAGACGGTTAAGGAACATGGACAATGAATGAATGAATGAATGCCAACCTCGCTTTTTAGCTTGAACACTTGAGAACGGACCTCGAAAAGAAGATGTGGGTGACAGTTTTCTCACCCGACCAAACCGCTGGGCTCAATTAAGTCCCAAATTTATTGGCGGCATCGCCTTTAAGTCCGCCATCGAAGAATGAGTGGTGCCACTTTGAACATATTGGTTTCTGGACAACAATTCCGAGTCCGCACCTTTGAATAGAAACACAGAACTTGGCCATGAATGGATCGATGGGTTGCCAATGACCAAGCCTGCTTTCAAAGTTTGACTCTCATGGAAAAAGGATGCTCAAATCTCTACCAAAGTTTAAAGGAATGGGATTGTTAGCGAAGGGACAAAAGACGAGGGACTTTTCATTTCACGTTCAGCAGTTGCAGCCAACATTTCTAGTAATGCTTGAATACTAAATATTATGATTTAGCAAGATGTTACAACATTGCTTGATAACGTTGCACTTTTAAAAGAGGTTGAAGGAAAGTTACATACATGTATAAGGCACGGAAAAATAGGTGTTATTTTGCTGTAGAGCAGAAATCACAAACGTTTCACAACGTAGTGTCAGCTGACCTCACTCAATGAAACGTCTAGAATCTGTGCTCTACGGCAAAAAAATCCGGGCCCCAGTTCTTATAAAAGCAATCGGTGTTGAATATTTTCAAATAAGGTTACTTTTTTAAGCTAGGATTCTTAGAATGTGGATTGTTGGAGAAAGGACAAAACAAGACTTCTCTCCACTTATCGGTTGCTATCAATCATTACACGTGTTGTAAATATTGGACACTAAATACTCTTACTTGGCAAGCCATCATTATACGTTCAACATAAATTGCACTTTTTCTGAAGAAATCAGCAAACGTTGTGGAATGTTTTCTAATTTTGAAAAATATTAAATATTGGACACTAAATACTCTTACTTGGCAAGCCATCATTATACGTTCAACATAAATTGCACTTTTTCCGAAGAAATTAGCAAACGTTGTGGAATGTTTTCTAATTTTGATATTCCGTAACATCGATCCTAAAGGCTCATTAAAGAGCCAGGTATAGTTAACAAAAATTGTTTCTTTTTCTCAAGAGCAGATAAGGATTTATGAAAAGGACCGAATCCAAAGTATAAAATAAGTCACCATTCAGATCATCATTGGAATTGAACAAGATCCATTTCCGAAAAGCCACCCTTCCATTCCAACTTTCCCCAGGATCGGCTCAGTCTTCCCAAACCAATCCTGGTCATTGGTGTACTGTACCATGTACGTTGTATTGTCTTTCGAACATTGCGTGGGGAAACTTCTCATGGGAGTAACAAGGCAGCAGCAACACCTGCCTTTTCCTCATTAAAGGAGTCTCTGAGAACATTTTTCCCTCCCCGAGAGTATCCATCACCAACATCAACTAATCCAGGTGAGGTCTCATCTGCGAACAACCAACAACCAACCAACCACCGTTGCCGAAAATGGCATCTAACAACCAAATAAAGATAACGATGTCATCGCTTATCCAAATAATCTGCTCCCATTCCAACCAGTCCAAGTGCTCTCATAACGCCCAAACAGTTGTCACGACCTCTCTCGTGTACAGAAATATACAGAGTGAGAATGTGTATGGAAAAATGGACACGACAACCAACCACGCTAATGAGGACCGAGCTTTCAATCACAGCTTCTCATTTTCAGATTTTCCAGCCATTGTGGATATTCTACTTTATAGGCAGACGACATTTAATTACATGCCAATGCGTGACAGCCGACGAAGACATGACATTTGGCCATCATGACCTCTGGTGTGCTCCAAATACATTCACACACCTGTCCCCATTCAGCAATCTATTGTGGATGTATCAGTCTCAGAGCAACAATGATTTGAAGAATTATCCCGTGAGGTGTCTCATATTTGGATAATGATTTGTTAAACCACTGTCTAAAGGTCGTTGCTATTGTCATGTCCTTTAGTAAGGATCGAAACATACCTAGTAATCCCCGTTGATTTCCTCTGATTCGTAAGCGTTGCCCAGCAATGGATACTTTTGAGAACATTTTTAGAGTTCAGATCCGGTGGAAAGGATCAGCAACCCTAAAGTTTAATGTCGACAGCATCCTACCATATTTGGGGGATCAATGCGTTTTCTCTCTGGTTAGTGGAAGTGAGTGGATAATCGATCTCACTTAGGTCTTTTGGGAACCCTTGTGGTCGTCACAATTCAACGATGGCATTGATGAAAACTCGACAAAGAGACAAAAGCGGTTGAAGCCCGTTTTCAAAAGACACGCAGAACTTGAACGTTGGTGAGAATTTGCAAGGTCATTTCGGGCAATTTGTCTGGTTCTGAACTTCCAGAGCTCTATATCGAGCAGCTTGTCTTTTGAAAGGAGAAAAATGCAGAAAAACCCATGCATCTTGGAAGATGACGACCGGATATGGATTCCAAGTCTTCAACGAACCCGGTAAGAGAGCTTTTTTTTCTCTCTCTCTAGGTCCAGCTGTCTCCAGGTTTTCAGGATTTGGCTTGAACAACCAGAGGAATTCATAAACATGTCGGGGGATTTTCGAGCAATGATCTGCTATTTTTTCTGTGGTCTGACGTAAATTTCTCATTGGGGACATTCTTTGGTCGTTGGAAAAAAGACAAACCCGGTCTGTCGTTTTCTCCATTCAACATGTTACAGTTTTCATACTTCACAGGGATGTCCATCTCAAATGCCATTAAGGTCTCTCTCATGACGAACGGAGATCGGGGGAGATGGCAAATAATGATACGCCAAGCTCCCAAAATAGATAGGCTAGTCCCATCTCACTTTCAGACCTGTTATTGAACTTCCCATCTCGACGTCCAACTTCCAGCTTCTAGCTTCCATTTCTCGGTCTAATCAAGCACAACAACAACTTTCGTTCCTTCATTGTGTGTCGGTGAACACAATCCCGGGCAAGAAGTACGTATTATTATGGGATGTGGATGGAGGGGATGGTGGAACCGTGTGCCTTCATCATCATGGTCTGGTGGGTAGTTTTTCATCGTCATCATCAGGAGTACCACTTCCTCTGGATTCATTTTCTCTCCCCTTGTCTCAGATCCGCTTTCTGCCAAAAATCCAGCTAGCTCACCACGGACAAAATGGAAGGTGCCATAAAGCACGATATATTCAAAAGTGAAGTGAAACGTACGTTCTCTACTGTTGTATAAATGCTCTTATCAAAACTCCTCAAATTATAGCAAATGATCAAGAGCTGACTTCAATCTTGAATTGCCAAGACATCTGTTTGATTTAGCATGTCTTTTTCATGAAAAAATCTTCGGTACTTTAACTTATCTGGTACTTTAATACGAAACGACTCGCCCTTTCTCTACCTTTGATTCGAGAGAATGGAGGAACTTCCCACACGTCTATCCTTCCGAAAAGCAACCAAGCAACTGATGCCACAGATTTAAGAAACAAATTAACTCTTCATTCAAAGTTACCCCTTTCTATGCGGTTAGGGTGTTTCAAAATCATGGCAAAAAAATTCAAATGAGTCAAAGTTGTTTTTTCAGGTGTCTTTATTTGATACTTGCCCCATTGACATCTATGAATATGACAATGTTGGACTCTTGCATCGTCACATCCGAAAATCTGGTCTGAATGCACAAATGAATGCAATTCAATCGACCGATCCAGTCCACTTGGCAGATGATCATACTTTAAGTCAACACGTTGTTGGTATAAACACGCCTTTAAGTTAAATACATTTTCAATTGAAATGTATTTGACTAAACGTAAATCTTGTTTTGGAGAATAGCAATTTGAGACGTGTTGGGGCCGCACCGGATGTCGCTTAGAATTTCTCGTGGCGTCTCCGTTCCACGTAAACAAGAAACTTGGGTGAGGTGTCCGGTTTGTAATGAAATGATGCTTTTAAAAAACTTCGTTTGTGAGTTTTAATTTTGAACTTATTGAGAGCTCGTCCTACTTGTTGGTCTATAGGTTAGGTTTTTGTGTTAAGTCAGTTTGCATTTTTTCTCCTTTTGTACCTTGATTGTCTTATGTTCTGTTTTTAGACGTCTAATATACTGGCTTTGTACATTCTAATACTATAATTTTCGCTCGTTTTTTGTCCAATCCACGATTTTATTTGTTGTTGTTTTCTGAGTAAAGACCAAACGATTTTAAAGTTTATTGGTCAAAAACAGAATTCCGATAGGGCCAAATAACACTTGTACGGTCAGAACAATTTGTATTTTTTTCATTTCTAATGCTCTTAAAAATCTTTAATGGATGAATGCTATTTATATTTCATTCAAAGATTTCCCTAATTTCTCCGATAATGAGTCCCTATTCAGTTTCCCTTTTTTGTACGTAGTTCCAAGCTGACCCGTTTTTTGCCTTCCAAAGAGCAACACTGCTGTTGCTGTCGAGTCCAAATATAAATATCCGAAGCACATCCGGTCTTTCGGAAACTGGGCAACCGTGAGAAACTCAAGGCGACGTAATGGCATAAAGCTTGGAACTTTATGAAGTATCGTGGTACTTGCTTTCAACTCTTTTTCGAGTAAATATGGGTCAACATTTTCAATTTTCGTCCAAGGAATGTAATAACTAGGGCTGAATATTTTAGGTTAACTTTTTGGGCAAATTATGACATAATTAGGTTGCCAAAAATTACGTTTTAGGTTTTTTTTAGGTTGTATAGATAACACCTTTTCAGAGGCTATTCAGACCAAATATAGCCTTTTATTAATTGCTCTACAGCAGTTTACTTTTTACAAGAGTAAAAGCAGTGGAGCAGAGACAGAGGCAGTGAAAACTTAATTTGGCAGTGGTGGGAAAGTGGTAGAAATGGCAGTATAGAAAATTTTGTGGTAGAGAAATTTCTGAAGTGGCAGAATATGGCAAAAAGTGGAAGGGCAGGCAAAAAAATTGACCAAAAAACGATATCGTAAATTGTGGACCAAGAAAAGGAGATCAAAAAATTTTGACCTAAAAAACGAGATCTAAAATTTGAGCCCTAAAAAACGAGATGAAATGATTAAAAACGAGAAAAATTCGGCTCAAAGGTGACAGAATGTGGCGTTATGTGACTTCAAAAATGGCAGCGAGCGCCTGTAATTGGCAGTATTTCAAACAAATTTTGGCAATGTCTGCCTGAAACCACCTGGTAACGCTGATTTGGCATGTTGATGGGATGAAAATCATTGTGGCTCCCACTCCTCTTCTCTCTTCCTTTGTTCTCGTGTTTTGTTTTTTTGAAGACACTGGGTTGAGGGACCTTATTGTGCAAATGACTTTAGGATAAGTAAAAATAATAATATCAGGTTGAAAACTTAATTTTAGGTAAAAATTGCCCTAAAAAGGCGAGAAAAAAGTAAATTTTTGACTGAAAACTTAATTTTAGGTAAAAATTGCCCGAATTAGGCGTTTTAGGTTAAAACCTAAGTTTTTATGTAAAACCTAAAATATTCAGCCCTAGTAATAACCCTTATGTTAAGACTTACAACTCGTTATTTCTTTTTGGTATTTCACCCACCTAGTTTGATTTGGCAAGGGGATTGAGTCTTTTGAGGTTAGGCTGGTAAAACATTATTTGATTGACAATGGAGAGGTATAATATTGGAAGCATGATCAGTACTGGGAGAGCAAATTTGCTAATGATATCCTGACGCTGAACGATATTGAGCTACAGATTAAGAGTATTTCAAAACAAATTGGTAAGATTATGCGAGATTTACGGAGGATATTGTGCATAATGGGCTGACCAGTTAGTTGGTTACCTTGAAAAGGAATTTACCTTTGCTCTTTCAAAGTTATGCTTGAATAGAGGAAACTGCATAACTCATCATTCATGTTGAATGTATGGCTCGATGTAATGGTGGACTGAAGTATTTTCCGCCAAGAGTCTTTGGCCGAAACTTTGGCTAAAATTTTGGTTTCGTTTTGCTTGTTAAGAACGAAAGCAGACATGCACTAAAACACTGGAGTTTGAGATAAAGATCAAAGGTTTTTTTCCGTCCCAGAAAAACTCTTAAACGTGCTTTTTAGATCCTTCAATAATGCGATTTCCTTTCTTCAAATACTTGTACAATTTTAAGGTTTTAAGGTTTATCATGCAGGTTTGTCACTGGCTTGAAGAATGTAACGGGCCCAAAAACAAGAAAGATGTACGAAAATAAGTGAAAAACTCGCCTTTTCAGCCTCTTCTTGTTGCCTGCTTCTTTCTACTCCTTTTATTGTTTGCTTGTAATGAACTTTTTGACTATCAAATCCCTGAAATTGAATTATATATTAAAAGTTAGAACAGCATTCCTGCTTTTAGAGAAAGTGCAATTTTTCCGTTTGCTTCAAAAAGTTCGACTTTCAGGTATTCAATTTTGACTAAGATGCTTAACGAAGAAAGCAGGCATATCAATGTCACTGAAACCATTAAAAGCTTAATAAAAGATAAATTAAATATAAATAAAAAAATTGAAATAAAAATTAAAATGAAAATTAAAATAAAAAAAGATAAATTAGTGGGTGGAACAGGCCATTTGCTCGTCTGCTTACCAATGCCAATATTTGGATTTTGCTTTTACTATAGCCTTTTTCAAAACGGCCAAAGCTGCATAGTAAAAAAGTTGGTCAGGGAGAATCTTAACAACGAGGGGCAATCCTACAACCTGACATGAAAGTTTTGTCGTAATTTTGAAACAAAATCCATTCATTATGTAGGAATAGATTTGAGCGACCTAGCATCCAATCTAATCCCAGCTAGTCTCTCTATTCTTGGATATCATATTTGGGATGTTATCGACCAAATTGAAAAGTGTAGATGGCTCAACGTTTTTCTCTAGTTTTTTAGGTGTCTTTCCTATGCCTAAAATGTTAATGAACGGTCGAGATTCTATGAGCTCTTGAATCATGGTGGACAACAATATTTAGTTATTTTTGGTAAGAGGTATTCCAAAACTACTCCCCTTCCTCCCAAACCGAGTAAAATTTGATTCTCGCAATTCAATTCACTATTTTTATACAGCGGTTTAAAGCCAGGTAGAACCGTGCAAGAAGGAAATACTGGACATCAGATTGACAGTTGTTGTTCCAGCAATAATTTCTCACCTATTTGGCCTTAGATTAGATCCTAACTCATTCAGAAATATTCTAGACACTTGCTGGGGCTCACAAGTGGTTTGATCGCGCCAAAGTGTCCACGCATTACCGTTATTTTCAGGTTCAAAGTATGATTACGACACAACTTTCGTGTCAGGGTGTATATCAAGTGAGGTTTGGGTTTGAATGCTTAATTTGGTCAGGAACAAAAGTAATTTTCTTTCTAAACATATTTTTGGTAAGAAAGTTATCACTAAGGTAGCCAGAATAGCCGAGCGTACTAGCTTGTAGGTAGCATAAGTGCTTCCCCAGACGGCCGGGGTTCGAATGCTGTTGGGGATAGAATTGATGTTGTCGGGAGAAATCCTTATTGTATGTCAATCTTCGCCGTGAATAATGTTCAAACCTTTAGAGTTGTAATTCGCAAAAAAGTGTTTAGAAGCTCACACAGTTTTACATCCGAAATAAGTCAAACACGGCCTCCATTTCCGACTTTATTAGATTAGAGAAATTACTGAAAGCAGTTTTCAAGATGAATTTCATAACACATGATTAGTAATGTTCTTATTTACTTTTGTGCTAATGAGAACAATTACAAAAAAAAAACTTTTCGTTATGATAATTCTGTTCCTAAGTCCTAATTACGAAGGATTGACCTGGAACAAAATTAGAACACGTTACGTTATACGCTCGAGTTGGCAAATTCAGCCAAATGTAAGAAGCTTTCCTTCTCAAGGAGCTCAGCATCCAAATTCCTCGATGGAATTTGGAGGGTCATTTCTCCCACGTGATTTTGTTTTGGGTTGGGACGAAACGCCCACTTGAAGAGATTTCAGAAGTTCTTCGGGTACGTTTCAAATGAGTTAAATGAGGGAACTTTGGAAACTGACGTTTGAGCTGGAGGATGTTTTAAGACTAATATTCTCAACATCGACAAGAGCAGAAGATTAGTCAAATATCCTGTGGAAACTTCAAACAAAGTCAGGCGACAAATATATCAATACGGCTGTTTTGGCCCCAATATCTTTGTGTCTATCTATAGCTCGTCGAAATTTTCGCACTTGCCACTTATTTTATGATGTTCATGGGAACCTCTCCCGAAAGTTGGAAGGCGACGTTTATGTCTTTGTTTTGGAGACAGATGCAGGATTTACGCATGCTAATCATAGTTTCGACAAATGGCCATTGGGGCCAGAAACGACTCCAGAGCAATGAGGGGGCATTTAAGTCACTTTTGGACAAATAGTGCCTGGCTTCGTTGGGTTCGTTACGAGTTCTGGGTCCTTGGAATATTGAATATCCTTGGGTTGAGGAGACTGGAGGGGCTCTGAATAAAGTCATTCATTAGATAGAAACATTGAGTGTAAATGAGGGCAAATTTAAGGGACCGAAGACCCCCTCTCAGGTATTAGAGTCCATAAAGTCACCACTGAACGAACCACTTCTCAAAGTGGGCCAAGCCCACCAATAATACTTCTTCTTCTTCGACAGCTACCAAAACTACTACTGTTACTAGTGGTGGTAGTTATAGGGGTGCCAACAACCAAAAAGTGACCCTTGGAAGCAAGGACTAATCCTCCAAATCCCACTGGGTTCACTCACTTGGGGAAATGCTTGATCATCTGGACTCCTTAAAAGTCTATTGTCCAAGGTTGCTTCAAAATTCCGCAGTTTGGCACTCACATCAGATAGTTTTTACAACTTTGCTTTTTGATATTTACTAACAGCTCGAACATAAAAACTTGAAACCAGCAATAAGATGAAAGTATAACATGTTATAAAAATAAAGGACAAGGATATAACTTTTTTAAATTAGTTCGTAAATGTTTGATTATGCTAAGATATGTCAACAGAAAGAGCATTTTTTTCTGGAGTACTATTCCATTTGAAATTTAAAACATTTTTGAAGTCTTGAAAAAAATCAATGGAGACACACAAAACACTTGTAACGCAAGATACCAATTTTATCACTTTGGCTAAATGCAAATTTTTCTATATATAACAACAAAGAGGTCGAACATTTTGACTTTCAAAGTTTACCTCTATTCAATCTTTTGAATCTCATTCATTCACAAAGTCAAACTTTAAGACGCGAATGCATTTCAAGGAGTCCTTGTCCAATCATATTACCCTCTCGTCGCTTATGTGCGTAGAAGGTACGACATGGTGAGCATGTCGGCTTTTGTGCATCTCGATCCCAAACTAAGCCTGACTTGGTGGTAATGTGGTACACTAGGTTAGTAGTAGTATACTCTATGTCGTAGTGGATTGCTTGCTTGCTTACTAGCTTGGTTGGTGGAGATGATTCTCGAGCTGTCGAGTGTCCTGCTAAGTTCTCTCAGTAGGCCAGACACCCTTCGAAGTGCTAAGTTCTCTTTCATGAATAGAGGGTGTCGCTGACCACCTGACATGGAGAATGACGGCTACCATGTTCTACCACTACTTGGATCTTTCAGTCTCTGTGTAGGGCCACAACCATGAGATACGAATAACCACCAAGTTGCGAAGCCCTCAAATATAGAATAAGGCTCCAAAAGCTCTGTACAAAAGAACAACCCACATGACTGAGGACATTTCCAGCATTGAGTATTTTGCAGAATTCTTTTTCTTATTCTGCTTCCTTTGAGAGGCAAGAAGATGTCCGATCTGCTCGGTCGGCTTGAACTGCTCTCATTATAGTTTTAAAAAGATTTTCAGGAATTTATGGATCGCATCCCACATGGTGTTTTACGATCTGGTTCTCCATGCAGACTGTCGAGTCTGACAGTCCGCGAGCAATGTGATGATCAAATAACAATGAACAGGACTACGTGGCATGTCAAAATCGAGAGCTCTTCGCCATTATTGCTTCCGAAGGAACGGGGGAGATGCCTGAGAGACACCAATTGTCCTTCAATTGAGCTCCCATTCACTTTTCAGCCTCTTACAACTTCCAACGGAATAACTTCATTCAAAGGGTTCTGAGGAAAATAGCTATTTCCTTGAGGGTTTCTTTTCTTGCAAGGTTGATTTTCAACATTGGAAATGACTTATTTTCTGAGGAAATTTTGTGAACTCAATTCATGAAGTATTTTACAGTTTTTTAACTTGGAGGTCACCGTACAAATGAAGCTCTCAAACTTGCACCCTGACGCAAACGTTTAACCTATTTTCAAACTTCTGAATACATACTGGATACTTTTTAAGAATAAAATTTTTGTATCATAAGCTCAAACAAAGGTTGCACATATTTTCTATTTCATTGGTTACGCTTAACTCTCAGCCAATGCTACTCAATTGCATGTATTTTTATTTACAATAGAGCAATAAGTGTGAAATCTAAAATCAAATTCAATTTAAAGGAAGCCAGAGTGGCTGCGCGGAATAATGCGTTCTTATAAGAGCCGAGTGTAAGTGGTTCCCCAGACAGCGTAGGTTCGAATTCTGTTGGGGGTCGGATTGAAGCTCTCGGGAGAAATCCTTAAAGTTACAAGGAATCGCATTCCTTGTAGCGGTAGTAAAAAATCCGCAAAAAAAAAATCGCAATTTTTGATGTGGTAATAGGTCCGTCCAGGGTTAATATTTAAAAACAATTAGCCAAATTCAATTCCTAAAGATTTTAGTATGCTTAATTATCACTAGTGCTTATCAAAGAATACTTTTTCAAGAGTTTTACTCATTAGGAGGCTCCTTGGAGTGAATTTTTCTAGTCATGAGCTGAACTGGAAAAAACTACTCAAAAATCCACAGGACAAATGTTTTATCGTGATGAACTTCGGCCCCGAAGTAAAGACACTCAGACCTTGAGTCATTGAATTGTCCAGTTCCTTCATTTCAAACAATGGGTTTCTAAAGTGTCTGTTAGTCAGGCGGGTCAATTGATGGGGCCAAGTGCTCATTTTTTGGGACAACCGTAGAATTACGAGGGGTACAACTGTTGTTACTTTAAGTCCCCAGCTGCTTTACTCCCGATGTCCATCGAGGAGTAGCAAACTCGAGAATTGATTCCATCGATCCCTCGTTTTGCAACATGATTCTGCTTTCTTGAAGACCTTCCGGATCGATTTTTTGAAGTCATGTCAAGCTAGAAAAGCACGTTGTCATTCTTTATTGAAAGCACCTTCAAAATTCATCAGAAAATGTCCAACATAGTGCAGAAAAAAGAACCTTGCCATTCAAAAGTGATACCAAATCTTCACAAAAAAGCCTCTGCACCACAGCTTCCACCAAATCCACTGGATGGAATGACAAATCTTCATACCTCATTCTCAAACCCTGAAAGATTCATTCATTGAAGGCCCTTTTCGGACAGTGTTTGGTTGCCCAAGACGAAGAAGTCTCGCACATGAATGCACATTGTTCTCTTTTGAGTGGATTTGGACACGTTTAAGCATCATTAGATCCAGGTTCTTTTTTAGCACAACACACAAAAAATAACGAATATGGGTGCTCACTGCTCATCTCATCTCCAACGTCTTCCTATATCACCCAACATTCACATGTCAAAGAGCCTGAAAAGAGGACATACCTCGGCAAATCCACATATTTCTTCAAGTAAAGAGATGCTGTTCTTGATTCGACAACTGATATTCTCCTAAAAGATCACTCTTCATTCTCTTCAAGAAATGTCCCAGTTTTACCGAACAAAAACTGCCATGTAAACACGTCCATAATGGTGATCGTAGCAGTTGAAATCCTAAGAAATTGTGACTCATTCTTTTCACCTGTTGATTGACTCTTACCTACATGAAAGTTGTGTAGCTAGCAAGTAGCTTCTGTAAATGGCGTGCTCAATCTAATGTTCAATCCAATAAAGTAATCTGTTTAACGCTTCACGCACCAGCTCTTAAAACTACTGGACTTACAACCCATCGAGGTGTCTAGGGTTCCTGTCTCATAAATCTGTTGATAGTGCGAGCCCAACCAATTCTCTCTCGGCCACTTGAGATCGTGAACACAAGTCTCGGGATTGAATGGGAAAAAAACTTGGTCAGTAACAAGGAAAAGGCATATGGAACACTGGCTTCAAATCAGTCCTGGTCCAACGAAACGAAACGAGGCGAATGAATGACCTCTCTCGTGTTAGTCATTAAATTCTTGCCCTAGTTCTGGATCTGAGAAAGCTCCTTTTGAGCCAGATTTTCTCTTGGTTCCTCTTCAATGGAGAGAATGCCAATTGGCATGAGGCCATTGGGAATGGAATGTAAGATGCTCGATGCTCATTGTCCAGTAGAAACGTGTTGACGGAGGGCGCTTGAGAAAATAAACATTTATCTCGAAGCATGGTTTGTTCAATGGTTTGCCCATTATCGTCTCTAATCGACGATGACACTATCTGGTTGGACCATCTCAGCACACGAGCACTCACACACACACTCAGGAGGATCAGCTACTGTGCAGGGAGCCCAAAGTGATGAATGCCTCAGAAAATGCCACTTAAACACTGAACACCATAGATGATCGTTCTTCATGTAGATGGAAATTCACACCTGACTTCAAAGGCTTGGTATTCGTTTTTTTCAGGTAGTGTAAAGGTTAAATCAATTAGTTCGATGTCTCATAGAGAACATCCTTACTTACGGGTGTTATTCAAACCAAGACTCGTCTCTAGTGACCTTTGCAATCTATGATTTGGTGTTACTCTCACGACGCTTGGACACTAAAACCCATTCAAGTGAGAGAGAGAGAGACTTTTTTTGGCTTTGTTGAGAGTCAAAAGTTTCAGAAATGGTGAGAGCTCAGGCCAAGATTAGCATCTTCCAAAGAGCTCCTCCACTCATACATATAGGTGATGATGGGAGGAGTGAGAACCAAAAGCCACTGCTTAAAATGAAGAACCATTATTACTTTGTAACATTCTTTAAAGTGGATTTCGTTGCTGCAGATTTTCTGTTCAGTGAAGTCGACAAGATTTCACACTTCAACTAAGCAAGTCCAATTTACAAGCTACTTAGCCAAATCTGCTACTGAATTGAAAACTAGATGTATTGATTTCAGTTCTGTGCTGAGACTTAAACCATTTGTGTTTAAAGTATCCTACTAGATTTGTAAACAAATACGAAATGGTCACACATGAAATTCACAATATGACCAAAAACGGTTGAGATAAGTTCTTTGAAACAAAATGCATCGTTAAGAGCACATCAAAATTCTTCTGGGTCAATTTGAGCGTGTTTTTCTTCTAATTAATTTTTATGGAAGCATCTTCAAAAAACGCTTTTTTCAGGTGTGTGTTGTGGTGGGTTGACCAGTTTAGATGCCAAAGATATGGATCAGTGTCACTCTAAATGGGAATTTCATTGACAAGCTTATGCTTTTAGGCAGACTTCCCTAACGAGCATCCACACATAAAACGCTCATTAACCTAAAATGTGAAACTTTCTAATCTGAAACCGAGCATAAATCGGCATTCTCGCCCTTCCAAGAATCACCGTGTTTTATGCCTATCTTTTACCTTTAATTAGAACCTGTTTATATAGCAGACGTACATCAAACCATTTATTTGGTTGTACTTGAGCTCATGATTCTTGCATGTTTACACACGTTTGATCACCATTTTCCACGAATTCAGCAGGTTACCTATTCGTGACGCGTTCTTAGTACATAACCTTCATGATTTGAAGCTAGTTTTGAACTTGCCCTGAAGGCTCATGATCTATGATGTGTCTATGTTTCGTGAAAAAGGGGGAACCAGATTGGTGGTCCTTCTGTTGTCCGGATATTAATATGTATTCCAAACCAGATGTAATCGTTGGAAGTGCAAAACGCCACCAGTACTATTTTTGTTTGAACGCTTTTATAGGCTGATTTATAATCAAACCAGGAGGACTTGATACCTGCCTGGTGTTTGTCCTTCGAGCGTGAGAAAACACCAAGTTGTTGCCTTGAGCACTATTCTGGTTGAAGTTGTCTTCGCTAACTAATGACTGCATTGAAGCAAGCAGACAAAGACGCAAGTTCTCGTATTTGTTTCCCTTCCGTTTGAATTACTAGAGTTGCTTTTATCGTCTTCTTTAGCGAGGGTTCAACCTTTCTTTGTTGGCATGTGCCTGGTGAAAGAATTTCCCTGACTCTTCTGAAGATGGTGTCCGTTTGTGCGTCGTCCACCCACCGTTCACTTCCCAAAGTCATTAATATCAATCGTCACTCTCCTCAGAGATGGACAGGGAAACAAAACGGTGTCCTTCAAGGCGAGTTTCAGGAACCCCTACCACGCCAAGGAATCTTCCTTTGGCGTTCTGTGACAATTTTTGTTCGTGGAAGAAATGTCGAGTATTGTTTATTTTATTATGCACGAAAGCAACAAGAGTTTTGGCGGGCTTAGGGATGCTCATCCGTCGATCCGCTCATGGCCTAGCTTGAGGCACATCCGCACCTACTTTCCACTTCAAGTTCGTATTACGACTATACACTCAAGAGTAATTTTCCTCCTCCTCCTCATTCTCAAATCTTCACAATTGCCTCTCTAACGTCTTCTTGACTTGAATGAATGAATGGATGGATGTGTTCACGTACAGAGCGAGTTGGGTCTGGCTCTCTTCCTCACATTCAACCAAGCCTCAGGGCCAAGCGAACGAGTCTTCCAAACACAAAATCCCCACTTCAAGTTGGAGAGCATCGCGCCAAAAAGCTGCTCGTTTTCTCCTCTTGGTCTTTTCTTTCCTCCGCCACTCCCGCTTGAATGGGAATCTTGCCCCAAAAAGACATCTCCGCCACTCTCGAATGAGGCTTTTGGCCTCTTGCCTCTTGAGCTTTGGCCCTTGGTTGGCTTCCATTGGGGATCGCCCGTTGTTCACGTATGCTTGGGAAAAAAGAAGACCCATAGTGCGCTTGGCCAAAAAGTAGGCGGAGGCAAATAGAGTTCAACGCCAGGTTGCACTCCGTGATCTAACAAGCAACGGTGGTGTTCATGGAGTACCAGGTGCTCGACATAATCATGGCAGGTTGACGACGGTGGTGGTAGTAGTAGTAGTAGTAGTAGTAGTAGTCGTACTACAGCTACTGGAAACTCCCAGGCAACAACAGATCAGGCGGTGGTTTATTGTTGAGTGTGAGAGATCCATCTCTCTCGACTCCAGACGGCGTGAGACTCGCTCAAACGCCAACATCCCAAAGCTCCTCCATCCTTCTTTCTTTGGGGGGAAGGAAAAAGTGTTGTTCAACGAACGAGTGGCGACGAGAGCGAACGACCGACAAACCTGGGTGGGGAATTGATCGGTTTGGCCACTCTCACGGACGACTTTCTGACTCAGTATTCGTTCGGATCTTTGACAAACTGGACGTGTCCCACAAAGTCCCGCGATTGTATAGATTACTCATTTAGTGTGTTGTTACTAGATTGTTTTCTAAATATCAACAATACCTATCCGTCCACGCAATCCCCATCTCTCAACTAAATCTCAAGTGCAATGTGGTGTGCATCAGTTCATATCCAGTGAATACCCTTTCAGCGTTTGTCCTCCGACACCAAGAAGAGCCCTTAAGCAACCTTCATGATGTCTGCCCTGGAAAACCCTGCCTCCATGGTCTCAGCTTGGCACGACCCTTGGAATCCGGCCTCTAATGGCGGTTCCGTCCTACCGCCTATGCACCATGTGCATAACATGGACTTCTACGCCCATACCAGTCTGCATCAAGCCACACCCCCACCTCTCATTCACAAGGATAGCTTGTCGGGGAGCAACCCGAGCTCCTTGATGAACACCTCCTCGGATTCTAGCAACGCCTCGACATCCGGAGGATCCGCCGGAACTGGCTCCTCGTGTCAACAAACGAACAAGAACAATAATGTTCGATCTGGCACCAAAGGCCGAGTGAATTTCAAGTTGGAAATCAAACATGAGCCCGAAGACGGCAGTGCAGTCAATGGAATGCAAAAAGTTCCTTCCATCAGTGATCTCTCCGACCAGGAATCCAGCATAGACATGCCACAACAGGTAATGATTTTGGACATCATTTCCATGAAGAATATCGAACTTGCAAGTTGAGAGATGATTCTTTTCGTCTTTAAGAAAAGTAGTGGAATTCACCTCATGCCATTATTTTTGTTATGAATTCTTCATGAATGAGCTGTGGGCGAGAGGAAATGGGAACGGACCTGACCGACAGGAAAAAGAGATGAGAGATATTGGATGTTTAACACTTCAGAGTCAAATTACATCTTGGCTCACCCAAAAAAATGCCAGCAATCTGCTGTCCATTGACATCTCTTCAGGGGTTAAAATGAGCAATGAAAGGAGACGGCGAGAAGGGAAGCAGAGCGTCACTATGGGAAGTGGGAGGGAGACATTTATTTTTCTTGAGGGAAGAATCAGCGACCATTTTTGATCAAACTTCGTGTCCTGATCATCAACGTCTCGAGTTTCCTTCTCTTGAAGAATTCTGACGGTCCATACTTATCTCTTTTTGCTCCCCTATTTTCTAGGTCCCACCACTCACCCCCAGTACAAACAAGAAGGTGAATGAAGTGCTCAAGACAACCTATGCTTCTTGGGATAAAGATTCAGAGCGGTTAGCCGTTCCTCGCGATCCCAAGATGTGGAGCAAGGACCATGTGGGACATTGGCTCTCGTGGGCTATTCGAGAATTCTCTTTGGCTGGGCCCAACTCATCTCATTTTGCTCAGCAATTCCAAATGACTGGCCGCGAAGTGTGCTCACTCTCCAAGGAGGAGTTTTTGGCTCGAGCACCACCATTTATGGGCGATATTCTGTGGGCTCATCTCGAAATCTTGCAAAAAGACGTGGAAAAGGATCGGGAGAACATTGAAAATGTTCCATCCAACTTTTCTGAGGCATACAATGTGCCTACCTCCACTACCAGTGAAAATGGCAACTATCCACCCCAACAGCAACAACAGTCTCAGCAGCAGCAACAACAACAACATCAGCAACAAATGAATCAACAACAACACCACAACAACATGGTTCAAGCTCAACAACAACAACAGCAGCAACAACTGCAGCAACATCATCAGAGAACTTACACTCAATTGGAGAGCCCACCCCAACAACAGCAGCAACAACAACAACAGCAACAACAACACCAAGTCCATCCCCAGTCTGTAGTCAACCCCTCGTCAACTAGTGCAATGTCGATCAACGGCAACCGTCTTCTTTACACTAGCAATTCTCCTCCTTGTGCTCCATCCCTTCATCAAAGAACTATGCCGGTCAGCTCCGGATACGGGGTGGACCCCAATGTTATCCCTTACAACGGGTCCACCGCCGGATCCACCGTGGACACAAGTAGTGAATACAGTTACCATGGAGGTATGGACAGTGGCGTGCACAAGTACAGTAGCCAGCCTATGGTTGGCGGTCGGGTCCCATCCTACCATGGTGGTTATGGTGACCAATTCAGTGATTGGAATTCAGTGAATGTGACTGGATACCCACCGATCTCATCTCAGCACGACTCTTGGCACCAACCTCCGGATTTCCACCCCGCCGTTTCGTCGGTAGGCATTCCGGGGATGCATCATCATCCGGCTTTTCTACAGGTAAGAGGGAAAGATACACATCTAGGGCGATTTGTTCTTGTTGAAGGTTTGCAGAGTGATCTTGAATCTTGGTGATACTTACGTGCAAATGTGTGGGCTGGATCAAATCCAAATGTCACACATTGATCTTTGGATGTCATAAAAAGCAGTAGATTTCTGTCAAATCATGCATGACTCTATTGTATCGAGTGAGTGAGAACCTTCAGCCTGATTGGCAGATTCTTATTTTTAACGCAAAAAGATAATAGATGGAGTTTTTGGCGGCTTTAGTCCCCCACTCATAGTGCACCGACATCAAGTAGCTAAGGCAAATACACTCACAGAAGATTTGTATCTCGCCCATTTGTCTTCATTTCACTCCGATTTTCAATCTCAAACATGTTTTTGAGGCCAACTCTCCTGAAACAACGAGTCCGCCGCTTGTAAACCAATTATCTTTGGAAAACATTCTCCCCAGAGGAATAAACGAGTCCCAAAATGAAGCTTTAAAAACAGAGTCAAGGAAGAAGAAGGAACTCTCTCATAGTGTTCCAAAGCCGATCGTAAACCGATTGATTGCTGGATACTAATTTGTACGGTCTATTTTGATTCACAGAGCACTGCAACTCGAGAGCCGACCCCACCTGGCATTCCCCAACCTCAAATCACGTCGCTCTCTGGAAACGGCGATGTCATTAGTCAAAAACCTCTCATCCCGGCTGCCATGCTCACCTCATACGGTGCCAATCCCTCGGGTGGACCCTCCGGACCTTGTTTCACCGGATCCGGGCCCATCCAACTCTGGCAGTTCCTCTTGGAGCTCCTTACCGACAAAAACTGTCAGCATTTCATTTCTTGGACCGGCGACGGCTGGGAGTTCAAGATGACCGATCCCGATGAGGTGGCTCGTCGATGGGGAATCCGGAAAAATAAGCCAAAGATGAACTACGAGAAGCTCTCTCGTGGGTTGAGGTGAGTTGATTTGATTGAAGTCCGTGACCAAACTATTTTCGAGACACAACAGTTTGAGTTTCAAGGACGAGTGTGAGCCGCCAAAACCTTGATAGGTTTCCATTTTTGTTGTTGCAGGTATTACTACGACAAGAACATCATTTTAAAAACAGCCGGTAAACGTTACGTCTACCGCTTTGTCTGTGATCTACAAGGGCTTCTGGGCTACAGCCCCGAGGAAATCCACCAGATGGTTGACCTCAAAATGGAGAAGAAGGAGGAAGACTAAAGAGACACAGCCGCAGAGTGCAGCACCTCACGCACCAACACCCGATTTTCGGCTGTTTATTCATTACGAGCCTCCTCAGCCCTTCTTTCATTGTTTTGATTGTTAGCTGCCAAACTCGTGGTAACAAACAAGAGCGGAGAAACGGCTTAAGACGTCGCCGAGAATCTCGCATCCCGCTCGTATTATGGATCTCAAGTAACTTGCTTTTTGTGTGACGAAAGCCGTTCAGCGCCACAATCACTCCTCCAACGACAACAATTATATATCATTTATTATTAGCCCATTTCTTTTTTTTCTTTCTTCAAGTACAGACAGTACAGAAACACGAGACTACTTCTTGTCGCGACGTCGTACCTGGTGTTAAACAGAGTAAAAGTTTGTTCGTAAATGTATGAGTGTATGCATTTGAAAAGGAATTATGGACCAGGCATTCCGGGTCAATTCTCATTCCCCTACCCCCCAAAAAACTCGATTGATTCCACGTGAGAAAAAACCAACAAAACAAAGTTATTCAAAAGACTGTGATGACATCCCGATAACTATTGGCAATTTTTGCGTAACCTTGCATTTCTAGATCCAAACAGCCCTGCATCCTACAGCTAAACACAGTTCATGATAAATGAAATAATGATAGTTACGATGATGATAATAAGTCAACAACCCATTGTTTTGCTATTGTGATGTCACTGATGTGACTGATATCTCTCCTACTAAACTTTGAATTTCCTTCTTCCCAATTTCTATAGTAGTTAATTATTCCTGTCCTTGACAAAATTCAGCTTTATATCTTCGTTTCCTCAAGAACACAAAGTGATCTGCGGATCGTTCTTGAAATTGCAGCGCATACCAAATCTACTAGTTTTGTACATAGCGACAGTGATGATCATCAATATTCTGGTTGCCATTCATCCATTCTCATACAATTGTTTGGGCATTTTCTATCAAAAAAGCTATCCTCCAACCATGGACGACATCACTCAAGTAAAACATATGCAAAAATCTTCTTGTTCATTATTAGTGGCTGTTATATGACACAAAAATCATCCAGATCTATCTTGAAAATAAACCTCTATTTGTGACCAAAACTTTCCGGGAAAGCTCAATGCTCAAACTGACGGGTATCGCACTGAGTAGAAAGCCTTCTTTCATTCAGTTGTGAACACAAAGAATTATAAAATGGGGAAAAAACACCAGAAGCTCCGAATCGGTTGTCTTTTTTTCTTCTTCATCATCATCATTCATGGCCAGCCATAAAAGAGGTGTATTATGTGTGCTCACCGGGCATTCACTCATTCAATAACGAGCGCACTCTCAAACACGTTTCGGATCGAAGTTCTCCACCTTTGTCATTTTAGGCCGATTTCGGGTAGACTCAATAGTAATGTTCCCTTTGGATGTTGATAGTGTGGCATAGCTTACAGAGAGCCTTCTGATTGCCTCTATTATGATCATAAAAGCTACAACTTCTTCGCCTTGTTTCCTTCACAACCTTCACATAATCATCTGTGTGATAGACCTCTATTCGGAAAGGGACTTGTTTGTCTATCTAATTCAGCTTCCATAGCCAAGTCAAAACAATCGAACCCATGGAACGGATCGATTTCAATGTTCAAGACATCCGAAAGTGACTTTGACTGGAGAACTTAGGGTTTGTTTTAGGTCGTGATCTTACCGTGACAACTTCAGAAGTCTACCGCCATAACAAGCTGACGCATGTTCGTTCGCCTTATCTTAGCTCTGAGTTGAAATAAAGACAGTGAAGCCTCACTGTCCCATAAGAGTCTTGGACGGATTAGACATTTGAGATGGGAATAATGTATGTGAAGGGCAATCAAGTAATTGAAGGTTTTGATGAAAAAATCTTTATGATGAGTCTGCTCTAATGAATGTCCCTCCTTAGTTGGATCCAGTTCTAGAGGGAAAAGAAAAATCTGTCGATCAAGGCATGTTCAAATTTCAAAAGCATGCCATGATTGCGTTGGCATGTGGTCGAAGACAGCACGGTCCTCTTATCACTGTTGTTTGAACTAAAGACTTTGTCTTCGACCATTGGTGACATGCCCCACCCTCCCACACATAAAAACCCCTAAAGCGCTTAGTGACAACTGGAGCGCTTATGAAAAAATATCGAAATGACGATTTTACCCCACTTCAATAACTTTATTCTTTAGCAAGTTCAGATTTGCGCAATAAAAGAGAACTCATAGTAAGTTCGCCATGTCGCATGGCATGATCTGAAGTGCTTTAACGTCATCATGAATGATCCTCGGTCCACACTATTCTGGGTGTGTTTGTGTCATTTCATGTGTTTCTAACTTCTGACATGACCATTAACACCTCCTTCTCCACTTCCTGCCCATGTTTATAAGCAGGGAGGGATTCCCCTTCAAATAATGGGCCTCTGTTACTCGACGACCATAGCCTCAAGACTGCAGATCATCTCGTTGGATGTAAAGGCCATCCAAATCAAGTGACAATCATGAAAACACGTGGCGCCAATAACATGTCATATCCTCTGGGTTCTTCTTGGAGACTAGTAGGAGCAGTAGTAGTAGTAGTAGTAGTAGTAGTAGTAGTAGTAGTAGTAGTAGTAGTAGTAGTAGTAGTAGTAGTAGTAGTAGTAGTAGTAGCACAACTAGTGACATGTCCAACGGAGTCGCTTTTTATCGAGGTCTCGTCACATCCAACGACGTGGTGTGTTTAATTCAAACTGACAAAAGCTTTTAGGACCTGACTCTCCCCTGAGACACATTTTCACGGGTCTAAAGTGCTCCAAAGTGTGGATGAAGAGGTTCTCTTTCTAGCCGAAAGACACCCATACACATCCTGTCCCCATATGTCTTGAAAGCAATTCACACCCACATTGGGTCTCCAAGGACACATCTTCTAAGAGATACTGCCTGCAGCCATCATAGGTTTTATATTTCATGCCAAAGCGCAAAACAGCCTAATGGAAGCTTCTCGACCGATTTCTTCTATTCCAAAGGTATGTCATGCTAGTGTGAGTTCTCCGTTTAATTACGGCTTTCCAAGCTATGATTTGAGCTCCTTTTGTCAGATCATTTGCAAGTCAACCCCACAAGATCACGTTCACCGCCAGAAGCTCTCCATCATCATCACCGCCACCGCCAATATTATGATGATGATCATTATCCTACAATTTGACCACATGCACTTCTCAGGTCTCATGTTCGTCGAGGCTCTGTTCCATGAATAGATAGAGAGATATGCATGGATCGCTCGGAGGTTGAAAATGAATAGCTCCACGGAGAGAGAATTGGGAGGGACGAATAGACGAATGAAGCGAATGGCGCTTGGGGCGGATCATCTGGATGATCATTTCTCATCTTTAGAGGAATTCTTTGGACATTTTTGCCAACGGTTCTGTTCCGTTTTTCTCATTGAACATGAATAAGACGACGACTGGGTCGGACTGGTTCTTGGTAAGTACTCGAATGAGTCCTATTGGTTGATGGGTTTGAATCCTCAATCTTCAAGTGGTTTCAATTTCATTGTCAACTGATGAATGAGTTTTGGCCCGATGACGACTTTGTCGCTCGGTAGAGCTGGCAAATGGATGACAGGACCTGGGTAAATAAACTGCAGAGTGTGCAAATATTGAAGTATCAATCAAAACAATCTTAAGACAGTTTTTGATTCCCACGCAAATCGTCACGATGAATGAATGGATCAAGATTCAAAGTATACTGATCAAATCCTACAGAAACGTTGGTAAGATATTTTATGAAAGTCTTCAGGCACTTCAATTTTGCCTAATAGCTTGAAGTGGAATCATCATAAAAGTGTTTTCACACTTGAAATATGCTCCAGAAGTGAAGAACTCATCATCATCCAGATGACTACTTTCCTCTCTCTTTCCAAGAAGAGGGCATGGACGCTAGAACAGCTCCTTGAAGGACTCCGTGCCCCTAAAAAGCAGAGGAAACCCATCCTAATTTTGAGGTTACACGGGTGAAAAGTTGTAGCGTTGTCGTCTTCGACTTGGAAGCCGTTGTCGTCACTTTTGGTTGTCTTTATGGCACGAGTCGTCAATGTACCACTCATCATGTCATCAAGCTTGGAAAACCGTCAAAATGTATAGCTGAAAAACGGTCATATACTCATTTCCTCTCAGCAGAGACCACAGATTTTAATCGTAGATGTGCAGTGTCCAACATTGTTCCATGACCATGGAAATCTGGATTTACACTACAAGGTAAGGAAAAGATCAAGGATGAAAAAAAGGTTCCTCTTAGAGAAAGTCATTGGTTAAGGAGAAAAATGTCGAAAGTCATCTACGAGTTTCTAAATCTGTGGATATTGTTTTTTTCTTCGTCAAGCCATTCCTCGTTCGTTGTCAAAGTCATATTGAGTTTCAACTGGAGAGTTGAAGAGGTCATCAGTGAGAAAACAGCTCTCTTTTCTCGATCAATCGTGTCCACACATCCTGTCCATTTGGAAGCTGTCGTGATGATGCCCACTTCATATATGATGTACATGTGTTCCAAATTGAATGCAACAAGATTCACGAACCTCGGTTCAATTTACATGCCTTCATTAACCATGGTTGTTAGTTTCCTTTGTTCCCGACCAAAGAGCCGAGGAGCCCTACTCGACGCTCCTTCAATTCAGTTCTCATTGTACTGTATGTAGCACACGGTGATAGTAGTACCACCACTACCACTCCTACAATTGGCTTATCGGGTGCATGGATTGGTCTGGGGCTCTCAGCACTGAATACATTTGTATGGCGTGGTTTGGTATTATCTCATTGCTCGAGACAAGCAATATACGCGACGACTATATGAACCCTACTTGGTGCCTACAAACTCAGATAGCAAAAAGTAAGAACCAACCTGTATGGTTCGTATTGGGACCACGTGTGATATGGATGGGAGCATTGGAGCACATTCATGAGAAACATTCTTTGGCTAAGGGTCATGTCCATGGTTCTTGAAGTCCATTGTTTATTGCTTTGAGTGGCTGGTTGGTGGCTTGCAATCCAAGCTGACTAGCTGGGCTCATCATTATCATCATTATTTGGTGGAGAGCGTGCTATCTTTCAACAACAGTAGCGTTGGAGGTCAAAAGGCCAGCGATCATTGGACGCAATTTTAGGGGCACCTTTGTTTTTTTCCCTTCCACGAAACACTTGAACTAGCTCAGAAAGCAACGATATTTTGAGGTTCATTTCAACCAAATCTGGAAGAAGCCAGCCAAAAGTCAACGATCTCAACCAACAACACGTGATTAATCCAATCTTCTGCAAACAGATTATAATTTGCCATTCCAAGGAATTGTCAAACAACAATGACACCACCATTCAATGGACAAGGGGCTCTCAACTGTCCAATCTGAACCCAATCTGCGTCAGCGAAATAGAATGGGATTGCCAAAGTTCTGAAAAGGCATTATAAGGTATTGAGGTTTTCCAAATCATCATAATCTTATTAAGGCTAAGTGTTTTTTATTAAATGTAGCAAAAGTAATGTCCAAAGTATCTTCAAGTTGAGTTAAGGCGAGACCGTTGAAACCAAACAAGCTCAGAGCAACGAGTGCGCGACCATTGCGAACAAATCACCCGGACAATGGGTTTTGTGAAATCACCATCTGACACCCTGGCTGTTCATTTAGAAACCATTTGTAGGGTCTCTCTCGTGCTCAAGAGTCTTGACCTCAACCACGAGTTGAACGTACAGTTGATCTTGAAATTGAACGAACTGTTCCCCTTCACATAGCTGATTACTCAGTGCGAACAGTAACTAACATTTACAGTATTTGTGCTTTGATATTTTTGCTATTACATCCCACGAAGATAAGGAAATCCAATGAACAAGATGAATTTTAATGTACGTATTTGAAAGACCCTTACCCATTTTGAACAAGAATGGAGAAAGATACATAAGTAATGAAAACGTCTCCGATCTTTTGTGCCATGGAAAATCTCCTATTAGAAGGTCTTTAAATGGTTGCAAGTCAATGTTTTCATGCTTTAAGGACCAAGCTCTTTTTCTAAGAATAGCTCTTAAAGATCTGCCAAAGTCAGACGAGTGCTTGATTACTAATTGTTGAGTCGACACACAACAGCTTTCACCTTTCATAGAGCTCTTGTCCTAGACAAGAGCCGTCCCTTCGAACTCCATCAAACTCTGCTCAGATTTCACCCGAACCCTTTAGCTAGTCCTCTAAACCCGATCGTTGGGTCACCAATCCCTCCCTGTTTCAGAGGTAGAGTGAAAGAAAGACCACCTTGCAAGCCAAGCTGCATTGGCAGCACCCCTTGTGATTAGTGGCACCAGGTTGGACAGAAGATTGAGAGAGAGAATCGAGGACCTACTAAATTGGGCCGAAGGAGAAACATTTGGTAATAACGTCATATTGGCAATGACGACAACGACGGCCGTGATGATAATCAACCGTCTCATCAGAGCTCAATAAGCCCCGACAACGAGGACCCGTGCCAGGAAAATGGTTCCCGAGGAGTAAAATACAGAAATAATGATCGGGACACCCCTTCACATCTATTTTGAGTGGGTTCAGACGCGCTTGATGTGCGCAATGTTGTCTTTGAAGACATACCGAGTAATTGCTTTGACCTTTTTGGCTCTGACTTTAGACAGCTAAGTTGTTTTGAGCCCCTGCAAGCTGCAAATTCCAGAGCAACCACTTGACTCTTCGGCATTCAAATTGGTCGGATTATGTAGCTTGTTTGGGAACCACAACTTCTTGTTGGTCTTCTTTAAGCAGCAACTTAATCTGAGCATTTCATTCGCTATTCAGTTGACGAGCCATGAGCAGTCGGAGGTTCCAAGCTTGGTTAGATCTCATCGAGTTCTGCTTCAATTAATTTAGGGGAATATTCCGAGAATTTCAACCTTGGTGGACTCACTCTTTATCTGGCTCAAAGAGAGTGACTAGATTTGGCAAATAAATGTGTTCACTCCGCTTCGAGTAGAGAGGAACAATAATTAGCATGCATGACACTGTTGCACAACACTGCAACGGCATCAATAGATAATAAGTAAACCAGAAGTTACATTAGAGAATAATAATTATAGCCATTTCGAATCTAACTTATAAAACCGTTGTTAAATAACATATGCAATCACACAATGAGTGCAAATTAAGTATTCTCTGTATTGTCTTTGTTTGAACACCCATGGACCTTGAAAACTTGTTATGTGAATACAATAAGAACACATTTTCATTTGGCCAGCCTTCGTTGAAGTGTTTCTTTGACCTGAAAAACAGTTTGATCGGTTTGGCTCCATTGCAAGTTTCATGAGATAACATTCTCTGGCTTAAAGTCATTGTAAAACACGCATACCTATGCTTTTTAAAGCGACCCTCTAACATAGATTAACATGAACAATTCAATATCACATAATGCAAAAAAAAAATCCTGTACAATGAAACATGATAAACACCATGGGCAATCTAGTAATCTCTTTGAAATCTACTCTTTCTACCAAATCATGTTGCAGAGCTCTATTCATGGCCAAAGCCATGATCATACTGAACATTTGCTTAATGCTCCACTAGGAGTCCAAGGCGGTCTGCATAATGAACAGAAATAACTCGGGTCGTTGTCTTTAGTCCTCATTACTCCAAGCCCCATCCTCCATCCAGCAGCTAGTAAGACTCTTTTAGGCAGAGCAAAGGAGATCCTCCATGAAGATGAGATGACCCTCCCTGATGTCTCCTCTATTTCCGTTGTCATGATCACATGTTGCTTCCAAAAAATTCACCAAAACTCGCACATTAGACATTGCCAACGGTCGGAGAAGCCTGGTCTTCATTTGAGGCAGGAATTACGCACCTTCGACCACGACCACCGACATCATGGATGGTTTCTGGACAGGTAAGTCCAAATCCATCATCGTGTCAACTGTCAAGGTCAGTTTAAAATATGAAAAGTAAACAGAAGGACTGTACGGATGACACCAGACCTGCAGGTTTTGGTGGTGTTCCCGCCAAAGTCAGCGTTGCACTCACTCGACTCATTTTAGCCCTTGATATGGAGAATGACTGTTGTACTATTGGAGCCCCTAGAAACATTGAGGGTTTGTGGGGGACGCTCAACACCTGTCATTCATTAGGACAGGCGATCTGTGGCTTTTTTTTCAACCACCGAATGCTGGCTTTAGGACATCCCAGCATCATCACGATCTATCTCGTAGACAAGTAAGTTTGAGGCTCCCCTCAAAGCTCATGAATGATTCCCGAAAACCCAAAGTCGAAACATTGCAAACGAACTTTGAAGATTTGAAGGTACGGATTGATGATCCAAATCTTCTTAGGTCATTTCTGTTGATGTACTCAAATATGAAATCCTCCGTCAAGCGGACATCCTCAAGAAGAGGAATCTTGAATCTCCCAATTATGATCTGATTCTCTCATTCACTACTGAGAAGCGACATCCAATTCGTTAACAAGTGGTGTCAAAACCGGTATTGTTTCCGGCATTAAGGCCTTTATATCTCCTTTGTTATTTCTATTTTTCATTGTTTTTGATTGTAAACCTGAGTCTCTGGACAAGCATCATCATCATCAAACGAAGTGAAAATATCCATCTCTATGGTTGATGACATAAATCGAACCGTTATTCCCAAGTTGCAACCCAGAACACATGAAGATGCGATAGATTGTGTTGCATTTTGGGTACGGATGACCTTGGCCCAGAATAGGGGATTCCAGTGCTGGCATGGCATTGTAGTTCATGTGTGTTGGTAGCTATTTTACTGCGGGACACGCCAATTCTCCTGACTTCTCCTTGGTCTAGTTGGTTTGAAAGAGGGGTTGAAGGATCAACTGACACTTGTGGGCTTTTGGAGAGGTAGCACAGCGTTTGAATGACCGCTCGGTTGCAAGATGTTTTTTGGGGAGCCAAGAAGGACCGTGTATGCACTTTCTACTTGTAGCTCAAGAGATGATTGCTTAGTTAAAAGAGGTATCCGCTCAAATCTTGCTGCAACGAGAATGATTGTTTTGGTCAGGATCCGTCTGGAGTGGAAGCATGTTCTTCCGTGAACCTGACATCTGCTCCCTTGTGTTTTGAATGTCTTGTGGCGGAGCAAATTAGTGAAGATCTTAAACTTCGATAATTTCCTAAGCCGCTTATTAGCTCCTCGTTGTCGGAACAAATTTATGGGGACCTGCAGACAACTTGATCCCTTACTAGCTTCGACAGATATGGGTCAAGCTAGGGCCCTTGAATCATATCCTTCTATGGAGGGACACGGGTTAAATGTTCTCCTACGTATATATGATCTGTTTCAGTATCGAGCTGGATTTTTTCCTCTCTTACGCCCTATTGGAGACGGTCATGGCAAAATGCTCTGAAAAATATCACTCCATGCCAGATTGTTGTAAGAGTCTCTTTTTCAATTGGGTCCATTGTACTTGCTTTCAACAGAACGAGGAACAACATAGTATGTTCTCAGACTCTCCACCACCAGTCCAGTCCAAAGCACAGTGTTGATATTTCTAAGCATATCCTATTAAAAAGAATATTATTCCAGAAATTAATCGGCTTAACCTCCCTAAAACTCATGGTTATCCATGAGTACATATAAGACTTAGATATACCATTGGTTATTGCGAAGGGCTTGGAGGGATGTGCCCGTGTATGATCGGTTTCCTCTTCTTGTCCACCAAAACACTTCCATAGAGTTCTCTCCATGAGTCCATGAAGAAGACGAAGAAGACGGGGAGTTGGAGGCCGCCAAGCAAGCAAGAGAATTTCATTCATTCACCGAATTCTGAGTTTCAGGCGAAGAGGAACCCAACAACCCCAGCACTGATACTCCGGCTACGACGAAACGACGGCTACAACAACAACAACAACAACAACAACGTACCTTCCACACTCGAACAGTATACTGAGGAGTAGTTCTCGACGGCCAAGTAGATTGGAGAACCGATCTCGACGCTCCATCCAGGCTTGAAGCAACGAGACTCGAGCTCTGTGAAGAGTTCAAGCGATTTCCGGTTCAAAAAACTGACGTTGGATAACAGTGCTCCTCATGGCCGACCGACTTGTGGAAATTTCCCCATTTTCCGAGAGTTTCTTCACTTATTCGTCATTCACCGTTGGGACTTGTTTCTGTTGGTCAAGTCCTTCGATTGTTTGATTGGTAACAACTGACGAAGTTAGGGATGGGCCGATGCCAAACGAACGAGGTTGCGCAGACAAACGCAGTATTTTTAGGTGGGCAGAGACAGGCCAGAACATTGCACACTTGAGGACTTTGACGACCATAAAACACGAAACAAATGTCGGGGTGTCAATTCTAGGTCTAGCACTTCTTAACCTGATCCTGAGAGTCCTGAAAGCCCTGTAGGTGGTCCCAAAATTAAGCAAAGAAATCCACTTTTATGAGAGACAGGAACAGAGGAGAAAAAAAAACCGCTTGTAAAGGCAGTGTGAAAAAGTGAAATACAACTCCAAGGTCTCGTTGTTCATAACGTCCTGTCCTAGAAATAGGTGACGAGATGGTTATTGTCAATCGTGTTTGGTTTTGGTTGGTCTCTGTCGCAGTTTTGGTGTGGTTTTTCTGGTCTTCTAAAGGGTGAATGCTGCTTGAATCTACTTAGGGAGCCCATAAAATTGAGCAAAGTGCACAGGCATTTTACAATGTGAACCTCCCAATGGTCCAACTTCCAAATTTTTGAGGACATCTTGAAAAAATAGTCTAGGACATGACATAGATTTTGGACGTACGTAATTGACCCCTTCTAAATCTCCCCATTGTTGCCCAGGATTCCAGGCACATTTCTGGTGCTGTATCCATTTTTATGGGAGAGCTCATCAGATCAATTGTTCTCTTTTGACATCCACTTGACATCCCTTATCCACCAAAACCAGTCGTGATATCTAGAAACAGAACCACAACTCTGTCTTCCTGTACAAAAAAACAGGTGAGGTTCAACCAATTTGAAAGATAAGTCAGCTAGAATTAGACAGCTCATACGCCGAGATTGGACCCAAAATGCTTATCAAACTTGATTGAAGCACGTGATTAGAAGTGTTTATAATCACCTCTTGGAAACGTTTTTGGGTATTCGGGTAGCAAAATGAGAATACAGCTCGTGCGCGCTGAGTTATTCAATCAATTTGCTTAAGTTTGACTCAGGCCGGAAATGAAAACTGATAGCAAATATGGTGCAATGACAAGTCGGTCAGGCCTATTAAGACAAACCTCGATCGTCAAGTGTGGGTGTTTTGTGCATATTTGAAATGGGCTTGGCCCTGGAAGAAGCTCTTGAAACATGAAAGGGATTCGTCGTCACGCATTTAGAATGCTCGAACTGGATTGGACACAACGAAGAAACGGAGTTCATTTCGAATTCAAGAGGTGCCGACAACAAACGCGATCTCGGCTCAAAAACATGTTCTTGAGGCGGGGCCCATTTGCCCACAACCCATTAGGTAGGTATTCCACGGTTCCCACCGATCTGTGATTGGCGATTGTTCTAGCGTTCCTGGTTGACCCCTGATTGGATTTGTCACAATCGCTTCCTGGTCCGTGACAACTGAACAACACACAATGCACATGATAATCATTGAACAGGGTGAAGGAATTTGCATCCCGGTCCCGAAACAATACCTCTGACAATTATGACGAGCTTGCCTTGGGGGGCTTATGATTCAAAATCCCATGAAGTCATTTGAAATTGATGTAGTTTTGCTCGACGCTGAAATATTTAACTTCCCTCCTCCGCTGTTTTAGTTGGAAGAAGTCAGGTGAGCAAATTGTTTTGTATTTCTCTCCCTCTTCTGTGAAAGAGGGTGTTGAGGCTCTTTTGGGTGTGACACGCCTTGACAAGGGGGGCTCAATTCAGGGTTGACAGATTTTCCTGCGGGATACCGTGCCACTCTTCTGTGAGGTCTCACTGTTTGCACCTTTTGGACACCCTGCCGAGATGATTGAAGCCGTGATGAACTTTTCTTCGGTTTCTCCCATGAACTCCTCCATTCTGGAGTTTCATATATTTAGACTCTTGGCCCCTTAGCAGCTAGTGCATATCGTTAGATCATTCTCCAGCGGCCAAAAAAGAGGTGCCAGTTCCAGATCCAATCCTAGTCACCAGCGAATCACCTTGAGTGAGTGAGTGAATGAGCAATTGAGCACAGTTCGTACAATGGGTGTGCAGGAACGATCCCGGCAAATGAGTCCTGAACAACACATGGTTTATCCAATTGGCCTGACATTGAGTAATCGATTAATTCCCTCCAAAAGCCAATTCAAGTGCCACAGACCAGGTTAGTCTCCATTGAAGGTCCAACTCCCCTGGAGGAGAAGGAAAGAAAAAAAAATCCCGAAAATTGTCGGAGCATTTCACGAGGTGAACATGACAATTGACGATTCGATAAGGTCAGGGAACAATACCAAAACACAGCAAATCCGGGCACACACCCTTGGAAGTGAAATTTCGCTGCTCTTGACCTCTCCCCAATCGCCCAAAGAAACGGAGCAGCCACGCGGCCAAGACATCCGAGCAATCCAATGATTACGGGTGTAATTTGGACGTGGATATGCAGCTGCTCCTAGGATTGTGGTACGCTCATTTGTGAACCTGCTCGGACTTCTAATTTCTTGCATAAACTTCAAGGAATAAAAGGCGACTGATCAAGTTTCAAACACCATGTGCCGAGCAGTGGCTCACCTCAAAGAAGTCGCACTGAAATCAAGAACAACGACGCTAAGCTTCAAGCCATCGTGTGGATACGGAAACCCTCTTTTGTTGTCCGGACACAATCCCCCACACCTTCTTCTATCGAGAACTTTGCATTCACAATGAGCGAAACGACCCAAATCCGGTGTTGGATTTGGTCGAAAAATAGCTTTTTTCCCCGAACATGTATCTAGCTAGTATGTTCAAGTAAGTCTTCCCAAGATTTTCCTATCCAATCGTCAACGTTATTCTGGATCGTGAAATCACTGAGAGATGGTAACCTCTCAAATCCATCCAAGGCTTTATTGTAATCCTGTCTTCGCATGTTGCAAAAGGTTTGGTTAAAGTCAACTCCTCGCTTCATAAATGAGCCTTTTTCGTTTGCTTTATCCATGAAAATGACCCCTAATTATAAACGTATTGTAGTTGAAAACATTACGTGGGTTTCTTCTTAAGCGTATTAAGTTGAATTCCGCTTGAAAAGACCACAATTGATGAAAACGAAAGGATGTTCATAACCTTCTTTTACTAATCGAGGTAAGCTCAAAGGAACTGAGGCAAGAAATTCTTAGCTCACTGTATTATCTTTTTCTTGAAACTGAACGTGAGTCCCCTTCATTCAAATGAAAAAAGGGGCGCTTGAATCATATTCCAGGCACTCTCTTTTTAGATTTGAGCACTTGAACAGGCTTTGGGAATAAAATTGAAATCATCCCGGTCTCATTTGCAATGTTGGAGGTCCTCCTCTCTGGTGATGTCTTCAAAAAAAGCCCAATGGTCAATTCTTCAGACTTGATGCGTGTTGCCACCTATTCAAATTCACAGACATTCAACATTTACGTACATTTTTTTCATCTTCAAAATTTCCTCATTGGTTGATCCCTCAAATACTCTAACTTAGATAATCCCAAATCCAAATCTGTTATCATTATACAACAAGATGGCCCTCTTTACTTATATAAGTCTTTGAGTGCAGTTGGTCATGTTTCCCACCCTCGTTTGGTCTAATTCTGTTCAATCATGGTACCTGAAAAAAGTGGTGCTCAAAACACCACCATCATCATCACCAAGAGGTGCGATTCATTCAATGAGGCATCAAAGATATTCTCTCTCTCTCAACGAATTGGCTACTTGTGCGGTCAAGTCGAGATGGAATGCCTATTCATCTTGGAAGGTGCTTTCAACCGATTTGGATTCAAGAGCTCTTGCTCGAACAATGTCCGATCAAACTTGTGGATTTTGGTAAGTTGGAGAGGGTAGCTGCGACGGAAACCAGATGATTGAAATGTTCCTTCAAACTGGAGGGTGATTAGTACATGTATGTAATGGATATTCATTTTCGTTAGTTTTTGTGGTCTTCTCCTTCGTTGGATGGAACGAAGATGGAGGTAAAGCTCATCGCCTCGAAAAACCACAAGCTTGGTGCGCCATAAACTTGAGCATGTTCGAGTCACATTTGGACACAAGTTTAATGCGTTGAAACATCTTTATCTTTTTCACTCCGGGACTTTTGCCGCCAAAAAGGGCCGCAATCGAGGCCAGTCTTCTTGCCATTACCAAGTACCATCGTGGACCGTCAAGTCTCGGCGAGACACCCGATGATGATCCCCATCATCATCATCGCCATCTCGTCCAGCCACGATTTTGAGTCAGGTTCAAAGCCTTTCACGAGTCTGCCATCCAAACATATTTGCTCATGCTTATAAAATACGATGCAGATCGCTGGAAGGATCTCTTTTTTTGTCTTGAAAACCTTGTGTGCGCATGGATGTTTTCAAGTGGCTACTTGGTCTACGCGAAACATCGTTTTGAGTCTTTTGTCTGTGGTTGAGATGTTAAATTGCTTGCATACGAGATACGCTCCGTTGTCTGTCCTGTGTAAAGGAGGCAATGGTGCCCGAATGAATGGCCGTGTATATCTTAATGAGCTGTCCAGCAAGCGGTTAATTAGATCCTTTGAGAGGATGGCCTGCCCATCTCGTGATTCCGAGGCATCTTCAGAGACTTAATCGTACTCGCCATTTGTCCATTTGTCAAATAAGCCCAGACTGACTGGCTCTTTCGCCAATTCCACTTCGAAAGATTCATCTCAAATAGGCTTGGACAGTTGGACTCGTTCTTTAAGCGGATTTTTCTTTACCATTGGCCCCTCGAGGCCTGTAAATGATTTTGGGGTTTCGGGTGTGTGGGTATGAGCAGAAGTCGTTAGTGTCAAAATGAAACATGGCAATTAAAAAGCCTACAAAAAAGTGAGTAACAACTCAATCTGCCGGCTTTGTGTCCAATGGCTCCATTCATGAATAGACAGACGCATTTGCATGTGGATCACCGGCGACTAAATGGTTGATGGTCGCTAATGGTTGTTCAAAATTCGCTGCTTTTTGAGGCTGCGGAAAATTAATATTTCCGTTGTTGTGATTGATTCAAGATCACCATCAACACTTTCGAAACAAATCATCGATCCTCCCGTGGAGATAGTCCCACTTGGACAGAGAATGAATGAAACCCAGAACAGAGGAACATCAAATTTGAGCACAGTCCTCAATTGTTGGAATTCAGAATATCCAAAATTACATAACGCTTTAAATGAGGTTAAAAAACACTCGTGGGAGCATAAGTTTATCCAACGAGTTCTCGTAACTTTAAAATTATGAAGCACCGTGTGACCAAGTATGAAATAAGCGATTGGAGGTGACTCTCTAATGAGTCTTTTCCGATTGACTGGAGAAGGTTAGGTGCAGTCTCTATTCCAGAGCATCCAAATTCACTCTTCAAGAGTAAATACAAACTCTTTCATCCGCTTTGGAAAGGTCCGGTAAACAACTGTGCCTCATCCCCTCAAAATGCGATACTACCACCCTACATTAGTATCCCACAAATAGAAAAACATAATCCTCTCGCTTAAACATTAATCTAAGTCTCTCTAATCCAATTTTCCCCAAAATATTATAAATCAACCATCTGTTTTCCCACTTGTTCAAACACGCTGAAGTCTGAAACAAACCGTAGTTTAATACGATATCGAACTGTCCAATGTCGTGATGATGTCTCGAAGACGAGACCAGATTCCCAGAACTTTGGGGCCAAAGGGCCAGTCACTCACTCACTCACTCACTCACTCACTGAGTGTTCTTTTGGTGCGGAAAAGGGGGGACTCTGTAGTCATTCATTCATTTTCCCCGGTCATTTGGGTCTCTGGTCTCTGTTCATGGCGTTTATCCGTAGTGGGCTCTTGGATTCCCTAATTTGTCGGGGCTCGTGGAGATCCGCTTTCTGATACCAATCGGAGTACAGTGTATGGTATAGGAGTATTTCCGGCGAAAAACCAACGTTGTACGTTGTAGTCTCTGAGTATTTGGTGGTAGAGGTGGTGTTGGCCCCTTCAAAGCAAACATGCTCATTCTCTGGCAATTTAAACGGATGTGGGTGGGTGGGCCAATGTTGACCGTATTTACAACGGATAGTCCATCAATACTGGTAATTTGAACATCCTCGCCCCGTTATGTCCACTCATTCATTGGCCAACAGGATAAGACAAGATCCCTTTAAAGCAACGCTCTAATGAGAATCTAAAGTATCTTCAGGGTTTTTTAATTAGCATGGGACTTAGGCTTCCAGGTAAATTTGTAGCACTTGTTTACGAGGGTGCATCTTTCTGACGAAGTGACAAAAACGTTTTTTGAGGCCAAAACATAGATATGTGCAAAAATGTTAGCAAAATATTTAACAAAAAATATGAATCAAAAACGAAAAATGACAGGGTAATCGAATGGTAATTGAACACGGAAATAGTCTCGTATTTTTTTAGCTTTGGGGTTTTAATTCTTCTCGTCTTGTTGACTTACAAATTTAATTTTAATAATATGACACGTTGTTTCAGTCAGAATTGTTTTCCTTCATATTTTTTTTAATATTAGGTTTCAAAACCATTAATTAGCCTGTTCGGTTATAAAACAAACTTTCTTGGAAGAAATTAGCACACCCAATATTAAGATACCAAAAAAAAGCTTACTAATTACATTATCGGAGACAAATAGCATTTGAGTCATGGCTCCTTAGCTCCGCCAAATTCTCACGATCGGACTTGGCTTAGTAATGGTATAACAATCATTATCAAATCGTTCTTGTCATGTCACCATCCTCCGGATTTGAGGTTGGGGAGTCGGTTCGTTCATTCATTGTCCACGCAATGTGTTCAGAATGACTCAAAGCCATCCCACTAACAACATTACTTACCTACTAGTACGTACAGTACTAACCCTCCCAACGGCAATTTCTCACTCTTCTCGCCCAAAGGTGAAAACTCCCGTCTTCCTTCCCATAACAGACAGACAGACAGCACACAGGCTTACCTTTCCACCATTGAGTCCAGGTTCTGACCCGGGTGACCTTTGAGCTACTCGAAGAATGTTTTTCCCATCATCATATGGTCATTATCAAGCGTGAGACTCTCTACCAACGAAAGACACCAACAACGAGAGCAAGAGCGAGAGACGACAATTGGCCACATTAGGACCAATGAATCTCAATCCAAAGACCTAGATTTCGCCCCCCAAAAAGACATATGGAGAGGGGTTATTAGAAGGTTTTGGATTCAGAAGCCACATTGGATCGTTACTGGAGGGACTACCAACCATGATGTCGTGCCATTAAAGCTTCAAAACCACTTCAGACAAGATGGCTACCCTTGCCAAATTCGAGTCGACAAAACCGCAAGTTCCATGGATCTGCAGTACTAAAGAAGAGCCCACCAGAATCATGGGTCTTGTAGCCCAAAGTCAACCTTCTTCCCCCTCGAAATGGATGATGATCTGTATGGTGAGAACTGGCCTGAGGGCAATTTCCAAACAGATTCTTCTTCATTTCTCATGAGCAGAAGAACAATGTCCAATTGACTGTCGGCGTTGTCGTTGTTATTGGGCAATAATAGTGGATGGGTGACCCCAGAAGTCATGATGTACACTTCCAAACGATATTGGCATCACTGGGATGGCCACTAACCAAAAGCTCTTGATGAGTAATGACATCAATTGCTAGTCAAACAATTATGAGCTCGTCTGAGAACTTTGGACACAAGCTCTAAAAACACATCTAGGGTAGAGTCTATTTGTTGCCTTCATAATGGACAAAGGTCATGAGAATCGAGAAGGTTTTAGGTTCTTTCTTCCTATTGCCATTGAAGTTTGCCCACTGTTGGTTCAACAATCAAGCGAATTTCACGGTGGTTCCAGAGCCACTATGGATGGATCCATCCACTGGGCCCCAAGAAACCAATTTCCTGTGCTCAATCACAAAAGGATTTGCTTTAAGACGACCCCATATTTTAAGAGTCAATGCCAATAGAGCTCTGAGGACCTCCAAAAATGACGTTGGTGAGAAGAATTCTAGGTCGACCTTCTTCCACCAGAAATCTTTAATGAGGAACAAAAGACAGTACAGACCAACGGAGTCATGTGATTGGGGTCACCCAAAACTGATATGCTCAGGCGATACCACTAAAGAAAAATCCTTGTAGTGGATTGTGTAATCACTTAACTCAATATTAAGGGAATGATAGTCGTGTCATTACAGCGATAGCGAAGGTTTTCCTGCCTTCAGATTACTCCGATTGAAGCAAGACGCTCATTTGGTACTCCTCGAGTAATATCTACGGTTTACAACTTGCACGAGACACGCGCCACAATCGTGGATGGAAGATGGAAGCAAGCCGACATCTGGCACCCCAAATCCAACCACGGGCAGATGAACCCAAAGAAGCCAGCCAGGCTGCGGAACATATATTTCTTTCATTCTTCACTTCGTTTTATGTCCTTTGCCCTTTACAACTAATTTTGCCTCGAGGGCAATTCAAGTATCCTATTTCTTGTGAGTGGAAACCCACATGCGAAAGTGGATGAACATCGCCTTAGTTGAGAGGTTTTAATATTACGAATCGATCACCAACGAAAGAAGCGACCAAATGTCAAGATGGTGGACAAATGGTCTTCTCACATACTTTTCAGGACTTGGAATGTGGAATGTTGACCCTTATGGGACCAGGACCATATGTAGGTGCTTCTTAATGATAAGGGTGACATATGTTATGGTGAGAAAAAGCCAGTTGGATCTCTCAAGAGTCCAGATCGCGCTAGAACAATTGAAAAGCCGCCAAAAAGATCCATCCACTTCTGGGTTTTCCACCCTCGATGGAAAAGCGACGATTCTATGGACCAATTGTGGCTTGAGGTGATCTTTGACCTGAACGTGTAACAAGCCGAGAAAATATATGTCGATTCCAGTTAAGTCGGGGGCGGGTCTTTGGTAAAAGTAATTTAACTCTTTGCAACATTGGAATGTTTTGGTGCTTCTCATGGATGCATAAGTATCCATGGATAGACTGTAAACTGCATCAATCTTGTTTCTGAATACATGTACCTGAATACTATTAGTTAACACGATGTTGAGTTTGAAAAGTCAATTTTAAAAGATAGGCTTTTGAGAGCAGCTTTGAGGTATGAATTCAAAACCGCATATGAAATTGAATTGTGTTAAGTAGGTCACGGAAAAAACTAAAAAAGATCACATCCATCATGCTTAAAGACTTTTTGGTACATTTTCTTTTAACCAATGTTTATGCAGTCTTATGGCTGTGTTTATCCAAAATATTGTCGAAATCTACTCTGTCGTTAGTTTAAATTGATGTAATGGTTCTCCAGTTTGGGCCTTTGAGAATGCTGAACTTAAAGGCCGCTGAAAATAGATCGGTAAAATAGATTTCCGAAATAATTTGAAAAAGCAATACTCCTAATACATCTCAGACTTTTGTCGAAGTAAACTTTCAAATAATTTTTGTGAAGCAAGTTTTAAGTAACATTATAGAGTTTTTGCCCATGACCTATATAACCGAATTCATATATACTTATTGAGCATTGCATTTACAACTCAAAACTGGTGTCAAAAGTTCCAAAAATTCAAACGACTTCTCCAGGCTAAAAAAAACACCGTGTTGACAAAATGTAAAATTCCAATCGAGTGGATTTATGCGCGACTGAGTCATGGTCAGGTACTTGGGTTCGATCCCAGGTTCCTCATTTTTGTCTTATTGGTAACAAAGTGTTTTTAAGAGAAAAAGGTTAAGAACATCTTCAGAGTCTGTAGCCATGAACAATCATTTTTGAACTTCTTCTTCAGATCTGCCTTAATTAATGTAAAAGATAATCTGAGTGTTCGCTCTAATAACGAACCACAATATTTAGCCCGGATGTTAGGTGGACTAATTCAAATGGCTCAAGTATACCAAAGTAGAGTATAAATAACAATGCTCAAGTACAGGGTCGGCGGTCCAAGTGTAGATTTTGGCGTTTTTTCACTTAACCAGTGTCCGTTTTAGGTCTAATTGAGGCTTATCGACTTATTTACTTGGTAAATCCTTAAATGTGAGACATGCTGGGATACCAAAGAATCCATTCCAACCCAAAATTCTACCCTCCACTCCTTAAGGAATAAATGCAAGGCACTGTGACAACTGTCCCAATTATTTCATCGATGTCATGATCTCATTCATGCCCAAGGGTTTCAACAGGAATATATTTAACATAACTTCTATTCCTTAATACATTGGGATTCTTAGAATGTAAATTTGAAAAAGATCTATCAAAAACTACAATACTTATGATGGTCTTAAGAAAGGCAGCTTGTGTACAGAGACTACTTACTCGAACATTGTTATTTATACTCTACGTTGGTATACTTGAGCCATTTGCATTAGTGCACCTAATATCCGGGCTAAATATCAATAAAAGGTCTTGTTAGTTATTCTTGATATTGAAATCCTACAAGCAATGTATAGGACCTTGCACATGTGAGTTACAAGCGTTTTACTGCAATATCTACTCACGTTATTGCTGTCAATGAATGGACAGATTCGTGTTTTAAAGAGTTCGTAAAAAAACCTGTGTCTCGTCCCAGTTCTTTTGGTTTGGAAGTGGTAGCTTAAATTTCAGACTGAAGACAATTCATTCATGTTCAAAGAAGACACAAACCATAAATCCCGGTTCTGTCGAGCCAGACAAATAGGATTAGACATTTATTGAGACCACTTCTTCAATTTCAGGAGAAAAAAAATCACGTCGACCAGAGCACGGAAAAAACGCTGAACCTGAGACTACTGGCAAGCCGTTCCAAATTCATTGGACTTGACACGCTATGGCATTTGGTGACCTAAAAAAGTGTCCTCCTCATTCTTGTCGTCACTGGAACGAACGAACGAACCCCTTTCTTGCTTCCTCAAATTGGCATGGAATCAAATTCAACCTATTTTTCATGAAGCCAGATTTATCGTTTTTCTAGTAACCCTTCTGCGCTCCATTCAAATTGGCATTTTCAAAGTCGATTTGATGCAGTTCTCGTTTTAAAGACGAAGCCTGTCTGACATGAATTATCTTTTTTTCCCCGTCTCCTTCCTCTTTGACTTGATAGTTTGAAGCTTGCTTGCAAATGAGATTGGCGGAAGCGCAGGAACGTCCGGGAGAATTTGGGAGAAGGTCAAAGGTCATTGGGTGAGCAGCTCACTCACAAGCATTTTTATTGTGTCATTACTGTCATTCAATAGCCAAATGATGCCACAAAACAATTCAGCAAGCACGGCAATCACACAATTCATTGCCTGATTACTTGTCGACTGGATAATCCGAGTTTGCTATTATCCTGCGTCGTATGCAAACTTCCTTTTTAGAGCTCGGAATGGAATATACAGGGTTGGTCAGTTATCATGGACGATGGAAATAATTCCAATTAATGAAACGCCTTGAAAATGATTGGAAAGCGTCTTTAAACATTTAGGATCGGAGAGTGGCTTTCTTAGTATCTAAAAATGCCGATTTTTTGTGCCAATACACGCCCTATCTATGAAAGTTCAAGTTTCATAACCAAGATTTGAATTTGTGTGGAAATTTAGATTTCATCAAAAGGCAAAAAAATAGTTATCATGCACCATTAATAAACCGGAACCCTGAAAAACACTGAAGAGGTGTCACCCTGGCCAAACCCTTTCTCCAGCTGACAACTAGAGGATGTCTGATGTTCATTTATATTCGTCGAGTTACACCCCGAGTGACACATTTTCTCAAGACTTCGGGGCATCTTATCTAGTTCTCATCTCGTGAAAATCAACCCCCAAACGTGGGTAAAACATTCATTTGTAGTTCAGATCGAATAACAAGCTTTGATTCATTGTAGCGTAACACGGTTTTGAACAGGTTCATCATGGCATTTTTGTTCTATTCTCGTTTTCTGCCGATTGGTTATATAAAAAAGAGCACCCAACCCAATCACGATGAGTTGGTTCTTTCCAATAAAACGCGCATACAACGTTCGTATGAACGAAAAAAAAAGTTTGAAGCACGTAGGAAAGTGCAGTGAAGTGTGAAGCAGACTTCTTATGTAATAGGCCGACTTTTCAGAGACCAAATGCGAAAAGTGAGGTTTGTGTTGTTGGCATTTGAACCATTATTACACAAGCTATTCACATTTAAACGGTTGCGTCGTAGCTTTCACCCTTTTCTTAAAATGTGAGAGACCTTTAAGTGCGTTTGACGGTCCTTGAATGAGCCACATGTCTTCAAGTTTACATAAAAAAGGAATCAATCATGATTGATATGAGGGCAATCGCTTTGGTCAAAATGATTTCCGCCTTGCCCCTTGGCCTTGGGGCGTTTTTGAGGTGAATTCAAATTTATTTCAACCCCCTGAAGGGGTTAGTATTGTTCAAATTATTCATCATTCAAAACGCGGAAATGTTCAGGGAGTAGTTTTGTTGCTGCCAAGTGCAATATCGCACGCTCTCAAGTTCTGACATGGTATGATTAATCAAATCTTGATCTCATCCGCTTTCCTCAAGATCATCAGGCTGTATTTGATGGATTCAAGGTTAGGCAAACAACTTTTTTCTGCCAATTTCTTAATGCGTTTTGTCATTGGAGCCAGAACTGAGCAACATTTCTATTGTTTCAAAAGGACAGGAAGAAAAAAAGCCGTTTTGAATTTGATTGAGATTTTAAACAATCGCTTTGGTCATAATTTGAGGCAAATTGCCATGATTTGACCTTCAGCTCAGAAACACAGATTAAACCATGATCGTTTGTTGATTTTGTTGCTTGGAGAGAGAGATTTGCTGTCTGGAAAAATTATTCGCGCACATAACTGATCGATATCGCTTTGAATAGTCCATAGAGGTCTGTAGAGTGGAGATACTAGAGCAGGCCGGTCGTGGAATTTCATTTTGGGCAGCAAGGGCTACTTATCATCAACGACTAGTTGAAACTTGCCCAAATATGTCCAATACACTGACGTTTATACTATGATCTTCCACTTACATGGGCAAGTTTTATGATAGTCTTCGGAAATATTTGCTTTTTCACGCAACTTATGGGCAACTTTGGCCAGTATCAGCTGCAAACAAGGCAGACCAAATGACGACAATGACTTCTCTATACTCCTCTAAGGAATAATTTATGTAGTGATGCCATTTCAGACGAAATTTCGGAGGTCTCTTTGCTTCAATTTAGACTGGCTGACCTTTTGAAATCATGAGCAGCTATACAAATACCTTTGAAAATGGACTTGGGAAAAAATTAGACTTTCATTTGGTCCAAAAAGGTCTTAAGCAAAATCATTTCTAAATTTTCAAATATTACTTGAAGTACTCCTTCATCGCAGAAAAGATTTTTTTAGATTTATCTTATACTTCTGGTACAAAATCTGTGGATTTTTAAATGAACCTAGAAAAAAATGAATGATGTAAAATTAGGGGGTTTCCGAATACCTTGCATAAAATATCCGTCAGAGGGAAAATAAAAGGGAAATGTCTTTTCCATATTTGACAACATTTCATACGCGTTTGATTGGCTAAAAACTAGTCCAAAATTACGGTTTTGGTTTCGGTTTCGGTTTGGCCCACCGAAGCCGAAAGTAGACATGTCCCATAAAGGATAGAGTTTGACATCAAAATCGAAGAGTTTTTGGTCCAAAAACCTTTGAAATTAAAGTTTCCGACTTTTTTAAATTTGTGTTTAATCCAACATCGAAAACATGAGCGATGTACTTTTTTAAAGTGAATTTTGCATTTGTTCAACTTTATAGTCACTTGCTTTCGGTTTCATTTTCGGTTTAGCCCTGTTTCGGCCGAAACAAAATATTTATGAAACATATACAATACAATGAAATAAAATCCAGTTCTTTAACACTAGAAACTAAAAGCGCTAGTAAAATAATAAGAAAAGAAATAAAAATTTACATTTTCATGAGTTAGCAAAATGTCCCCTTCTAAAATTTTCTTCGTATCATGTTTGACAATTCACCACATGCCACGTGTGTTTTAAGTTGGTAATTTTGAGTTATATTTTAATATACGTAGTGTAATCATTAAATGGCACTACATTTAGAAATATTTGAACATTTAGAACGTTGCCTTTTTTTGTTTCAAATTCAAATTCAGTCCTCTTGCAAATCTTAAACGAACTGTACCACAGGTAGCATTTGAGTAACGAAGATGAATAAAACGATTATGAAATCTGAGGCAAATTTAGCCATAAAACTACGTCGCAAAATCCTCATATACTGAGTACTGAATACACTAAAACGATCATAACTTCATCTTTGATGGCACTTGAGAGGCTTATTGGACTTGTTTCATGAATCACCATGATGTCATTGTTGGATGGAGTCGGTCCACTCCACCACAAAATAGATCCCCTCGCAAATCGTCTAATGGAGCATTATCGGACCCAATTTCAAATCCCCTCAATTTGAAAGGAGTAGGCAAAAAATACATACATCGCAAACGAAACGAGTCGTTACCCAATACACAAATTGTTATTTTACATGAAAACCTTGAAACTAAGGCCTTACACCTTTGTCATTGTCTTGGATAGACGATGTAGAAAACGTACTGTGGTGTTCATCAAGTTAGACTCAGTTGGAGTCATTGTTTGGCGGTGTCTGGAGGCTACAGGTTTGAAGGCCAGCTTTCCTTGAATTTCCCACGGATGAAAAACACACCAGTGATGATGATCATGATCATCATAGTCAAGAACAATATGAACCAACCAGCCAACCAACGAATGTGTTGAGGAGTATTGTTCAGGGAAGCAGGTTCCATCGTAACCACCGTCGCAACCAACATTACAATGATCAAAGACAGACTTGAGAGCCATGACCATGAACTCACCTTTAGGGTATTTTTGATTTGCTACTGAAGAGAAAGGATCGTATGAAACACATTCATTTGAAACAATTTGGGACTGGAAGAATTCTTGGTGCCTTGTTGCGATTTTTTTACGTTTTTGATGAGTGGAAAAAAGATTTTTGAGAGTGCTTTGGGTAATGTGGTCAGGTGATCAATTTGTCCGACTAATGATCGAGTAGAATACAGAGGGATTCGCTTTTAGAGGAAGGCCAAAGGGTTAAGGCGTCGTCAATTCCAGAAGCTCATTTCTGGCTCATTTTCTCAGCAGGTTATCATTAATGTGGAGCATACACGATCAAGCGGACAAGAGATATTCTCCAAGTACTGTCCATTTTTTGGATATTTATTAGATCATTTTTAAAGATAAAAAACCAAAGACAAAAAAACCTTCCTTGGATGATTTCTGTTCACTGAGAAATCAGCATTTTGATAACTTAAACAAGACTAATAAAAAATATTCGAATGTTGAATTTCTGTAGAGACTGACTTAGTTTATACTGTTTTGCAAAATCATCTTGGCAAAAGTTTTCAAAAATGAGTCGAACTATTTTCTGCAAATATCCCATTTTTCCTTTAAATTATCGACGAAAAAAAGTCATAAGAGTCCCAATATTTCAGGAATTCTGGAAGCATTGCATTTTTTTTGTTCCAAATCCAACCCTTTCATTCCCACTTTTTTGTTAAAATTTGCAGGTTTTCAAAATCATGCATAATACATTTTTCATGCTATTCAATTTGAAAATTTATTCTTTTAACATTTTTAATTAAAGATATCTTCATGCCCAATTGAACTAGACCGAATTAACAAAAAATAAGTCCATTCGCCATCTAAGAATTCATAAGTCATATTTTTCTCCGCCGCTTTCTGGCATATCACTAAAGCAAACTGAATAGGAGCAATGCTATTGTTCTCAGACTACAGTATTTGGGGCGGCATTTTGGGGTGGTCGTTAATTGTGGTAACGGCGAAACAATTTTCGGTTCTTAAGATAAGCCATGATGCATCAACAACTGTTTTAATGATCCCGGCTATCTTTTTCAAAGCCATCCACTCTTGTCTCCTGCCGACATTGCACTATTATCCCCACCACCCTCAAAGCATGTCCCCACAATGGCCTTCGTTAACTCTCTGGTCTTCTGCTTTGGACTCAATCCTCACAATCAACTGTTGATCGAAGGCAAAGACTTTTTTCCCGCTCGATTTCGATCCTGCTCAAGTGACCTTGATCCTTCTGAACATATCATGTGTGAGAACGTCGTTGTTGCATCTTGTTGCTTTGCGAGAGTAATGAAAAGCTCTCCGTCCATCGGATTCATCCAACCCCCTGAGCTGCATCATCTCCAACCACTTTGTCTAAATTAGTTAACCGACTTTTATCCACTCCATTATTTATCATGTCGTCTGATGATGATAATGCTGAACGATGGCACCGCCACACACATACAGTACACAATGAAAATAGCCTCTCCCTACCCTATCCATCTTTAGCTTGGTAGAGCTCTATAAGGAGAGTGAGATCAAGGTCAGCTATTTAAGCGTTTATTTCGGCCAAGTTGTTTCTATTTTCATTACAGAGCTTTTTTGCAACACACAAACACCCTTGAACAATGAGGGCATCATCATGGACAAGTGGAAGAAGCCTCCAACCCCCGATTTGAAAGACCTGGTTTGAAATTGCGATGAAAAATAAATCACTCGCCTGTTCTCATGACCTCAGCGGCAAACGAATTTTTATCGGTTGAGCATGCCCTTGGCACATCGATTTTATGTAGCCTCGTATATTTGTTAGAAAAAATCTACTTATTGATCCTTTTTATAGAGGCTTTGGAGAGTAATTTGATTTGGATTTGTAGAATCAGTCGGGTAGAATTCATTCATTTTTGATTCGAGTTTTACCATTTAATTGAATGAAAGAGCAGGTTGTCAGCCATGATTTGTCACTATTAGGAGATGAGAATCATCCTCATTTGGTCCGTAACCCGAAAAATCATGACAATTATTGTCACAACACCAAGTTTTATCGACGTCGTTTACCACTTTTACCACCAAGACCCGCTCTCCTAAAATGCTCTCAATAGACGATGATGACAAATTTAAATCAGGAAAGCGGGAGAAAGAGAGACTCCTGCGGCCTTTGTGTCCTACTTCAATCAAGCATAAGTGGACTTCTTATTCAAGTTAAACTCTGAATATCCAGACAAAATGCTCTTTTTGAACGACCCGAGCTAGAACTTAAGTACTTCAATAGCAGCTATTTTCTAATTTATTTTTTAATAAGTTGCAGACACCTTGACCAACATATTGTGCTGTGATCCTTGATTCACATCATTGTAGATTCGTTTAGAAGTCCTCAACTTGTCAAATGTGACTTGAGTATCTTTCGTTTCGTTCGTTAGTCGGCCCTGCCCTGTTATACAACTTGTTAATGATATGACCATGTATAGGAAACACGAAAATAGAGGTTGTCATCATGTTTGTGGTTCACCATTCAAATCTCTCCACATCTCAGCGGGATCTCCGAAAAAGAAGGATTTGTTCGTTCAGCCCACATTCACTTCATTCCACTGCGCAAGTATCAAGTACGGATATCATGTAAAGTTGAACCTTGATACACTTGAAAATGAGTCATTCCTCATGTAGGGACGACTTCGATTGATAGATTATACTCTCACTGGCCGGATTTCGTTTCAAGTCTCAACATGGGCGATTGCGTGATCCGAGCTCCTCTTAATGAGTGTTTCGTGTGGAGTTGAACTACTGTTTTTCCTCGAGCTCTTAATCTCTTGTTTCATGCAGTGTCATCATTGAACGGGTTTCAATTAGAATCATCATAAATATATCAGTTCTAGCTCTCTTCCATTGATTCTTCTGCTGTGCAGCTCCATTGGGCTCCTCATTGACTCTTATTTATGGGCTTTGCGGATCTCTCGCAATAATTGAGGGAAAGGGCGTCCTGTAGGGGCTCGTTCTCGCGCCTTCCATGAAAAGTGTCTGCGTAATATCGCAAGCATCTTTTGTCGATCGACACCCTCTCTCGAGATGATCTTGATGTCGATAGCAATCAAGGAGTTTGAGAATTACGTTAGAATCATCCAATACAATAGGCTTCTTTACCGGTCTTTTCCATTCTTCTTCTACATCTTCTCCTAGTCTTTCCTTCTCACCTGGACTCATTATTTATCTTACCAAATTATCCCAATTTCTCGATCATTATTTAACGTCTTTTGATCGCGTTGATGATAGGCTCATTTATTGCGTTTTGGTGCCCGCCTGTCTTCATCATGGAAATCGATACAGCTCCTCATGTGTCTAGTGCTAGTGGTACGGATAGATCGGCCACTTTTGGTCACACTTTAATCTCGCCCCTTGATTCATCTCCGATATCTTTGTTCGTTGAGGTATCTACCCCAAACCCTGAGACAATGTCCAAAGAAGACAAAAACACAATGTTAGATTATAACTAGCGGTTTTCTGGTTGGAGAGGAACGATGGTTCAGGTGCATAAGGTTCCAAAAGAAGCACCAGAAAATTGCTTCTCATAACTCTTACCGCGGACCCATAAATGAGTGTGAGTGAGTGAGTGCGAGATGGTGTGTGTGTGCTTGGTCTTCATTTAACCCGAGCACTTGGGACGAAAAGAACTTATAAGAGTAAAGATAATGATGATCATCCTCATCATCATCCTGATTTTCTTTGATGGCAATTACATCCAAATGGAGCCTGAACCCTTGTAGGTACATCGTCACAAGTTTTATTAGCCTTCATAGCAAGAATGGAACGTACACAGAAGACATAGATGGACAATGTTATGAATTGTGTTGCTGCGTCATTTAACGAAGGATAAATTCCCGAGAAGCACGACCATTCTAATACTAGAACAACGACCACACGAGTTATTCAATCGTAATCCTTTCTTCCTATTCTTCTCCAATCAGCGGCAAACCTAACAAAACAATCGTTAGTTGAGTATTATCCCAGATTTGGGATTTTCAAACTGAACATTTTTCTCGATTAAAAACAAGCTCTTCATTTGCAGCCTTGGCATAAGCAGCTGGATCCTCGCGGCACATCCAAAATGTCGGCGACTACTTGCCTCTGTTTTTGATCAAGTCTATCCCCATTACTCTATTGTTATTGCCACTCATCTACAGCAATATACTGGAAGAGCATAGGAGTGGCCGGCGAAAAGTCAAGAGATAGATGGCAACTTGTCCGACAATTGAGGGGTGCTTTGAGGACACCAAAGACCGAATACTCGTCCAATAAATGTTGTCAAAAGTCGGATGCTTGAAAAAGAAAAAAATATCATGTAAAATAATAGGCCGTCATTTTACTATAATTGAAAAACATAAATGTCACATGTGCGCGTTTGTTATGTTTGGTTCAATCCAGAATATAGGTTACAACGGAGGGTGCATATGACGAATCTATGAACAGTTCAGGCACCGCGCCATATATTGTTGTTATTGTTTTGTTTCATATGAGAGTTGAATGCACCATCGACACTCCCCCAAGGCTTGTTCCCAAAAAATTGGATTCATGTATCTTGTCGAAAAAAGCGAAGCCAGTATTTGGGGGTACCTTGGTCTATTTTTAATTGACTAAGAGCGAGAATGGCTTTCGAAAACAATGGGACGACCAACTTGAACGGGGAGGTTGGCGGGTTTTCCCGCGCTTTACCCTCCCCAGAATTGGCTCTTTTCGTACAAGTTGATCATGATGATGATCCATCATCCCGACCTGAAGTTATTACGCTGGAGAATTGTTTGCTTGTCTCCACTACTTAGCCAAGATCATCAGAAGCTTCATCAAGGCCAAAATTGGACGTTGAGGCCCTCGGAAATGGTTTCCAAAAAACTGGTGGAAAAGACACATGAAACAAGTTGGGTCGGATATCTCATAAAAATACAAATGTTGCAATCAACTCCAAGAGAACGCAAAAATAAATAAAGTTCATTGCAAAAGATAAAAAATCGTTGGAAATAACATTTGTGAAGCGATCTGTATTTTTTTCTCAGTGTTGCTAGCTTCTGTGTCATCTTTGTCATGAGAATTTAGCACCAATTGTAGACCAGTCACCTGGAAATTGGTCACACTAAACAGATGATTGCTTCTGTGCAAAATGATTGTCCTCTAAGCCAAACCGAGAGCTATTACAGTTTTCAAGCGAGCCTTTTTCTACACCCCTCTACCATATCGGTAGTCTTAACTGATTGTAGGGGCATTTCAAAATGCCTTCTGGCTGTTTGTGTCCATGGCTTGAACCAATCTATTTTTCGGGCTCATCAATAATCATCGTGCGCTCATCTTGACATAATTTGCCTCAATTTGGACAAATGTGGCCATTCAAAAGACAAGACACAAAATGAACCAAAGCAACGCATCAACCATTGCAACTCCCCCTACCAATTGTGGCCAAAAAGGACATTAGCTAATTTGATGTCATTTCGAATCTGTATAGGCAGCTCAAAAACATTGCCTCAAGACATTGATTGTCTACACACATCAAGGCATTGTGAGTGTCCAATAAGATCCGAAAATGAGCTAAACGCGTCCTTGAAAATTCAGAAATCTGTTTTGAATTCAGTTGGCGAATAACGCCAAACCAAGAGCTGAAAGCACCCCCATTTGGACCCATTTTGTTCCAGTCAAACGAAGAGAATATGGACACCCAATTGATTCCTCATCATCCATCTTGATCTCTCGGGAAGAGCCTCAGCACTTCATTCTTGGGCCATTGATAAACAGTTTATTGATTTAAGATGACATGTCAGATAGTGGCAGAATCCGAGGCGAGTTCGGGCAAGATTGGAAAAACACCTTGTCCAAGTCATTAAGAGCAACACCCTCCGCTTAGATGATGAAGATGATCGCCTACCTCTGACGCCATGGGACGCCAGGTGCGGCCAACGGCAACCATAGATGTGAAAATAACGGATTGCCTGACTTTTTGTTGAATTATTGCTGGCAACACTGATGTAAACAAAGAGGAACCGGTACTTAAATTTTGAAAGCTAACAGGCCATACATAACTTCTTGATTAAATGGCGGATATTTGATCTTGGATGGAGTTTCTACGTCTGTGCTGGACCATAACTGTCCAGCTGTTCATAGATGGCCGCAAAATGAGCTCCTGAATATCCTTGGGCAGATCAAGAAAAAGTCATTTGGAGAACTGAACGTTCTTCGCGCACTGAACGTTCAGGCTTGAAGAGGAGAGGAGACCATGTGGAATTGTGGATGGGCCATTATTGCAGTTGAATTGCTCTCTAGGAGAATTAATTTTGAAATTAGGACCTGCTGGGAATATAAAGCATTTAGCCTCATCCAAGAGAAGGCGAAACAGAGGTTGTGATCCCAAGTCCAGAGCGGTTTAGAGTGCTCTGCCAAGGCTTACCTTGCTGGGATTAGCTCGCTTGACTATTGATAATTAATCATGAAAATGAGTTTTAAGATAGCTCGTCAGTCCTCCACAGGATTTGGCTTGTCATACAGAGGTTGAAAAATGTCTTTTAGGACGAAATGAAACAAAAGACACAAGTCACCTCTGAAGGGAAGGGCAATGCGAAATGTAAAAAGCTTCAAAGTCGTTTCCAGAGGACCAAAAAAGAAATCTAATTCAGGACGGTCAATTATCCTGTTGAACTCTAATTAGTAATTACACATATATAGGGTGGAGGGTGCCGATCTAACTCGAACACCTTTTTTTGTGGTAAGTCGTAAATTATCATGGTCAAATGGAGGTCAGGTTCGGGATCAACATCAAGAGCACTCAAAGAGGGTGTGCCCGTTAAACAGCATCATTATTGTGATTATCAGAATGTAAAGAAACATATTGTTTGGCTTTAATTGGAATATGGTATCACTTCAACTGTTTGAGCCAAGCGATTTGGATCAAGTTGGTCGAGCTTTGTGCTACTCGCTTGCAATGACGTGGGTTGATTTTATATTAATCTCACTTTTTTCTTTCTCAGACCAAGAAATTAGGAAGGAGTAGGAAGATACTTCGGAAAAGGCAAAGCAATGCACATTCATGAAATTGGCGCAGAAAAATCAATTTCGAACCGTCTTTAAAGGCACTATGATCTCCGTTTAATTTTTCTGGACCAACCATTGATCATAATCTTACACAAAGAAATCATACTATGATAAATTGAATAAAACTGGCTTTTCAATTGTTCAAAACTGCTCCTTTAACGAGTCCTTCATTTTAGGGCAAGAGAAAAGCTAAGCACAGAAAGGGTGTAAATATGCCTTTTTCATCCCAGAGAAAGTGTATCATTCAATAAGTTAAGCAATTGAATGATAAAGCCTTGTTTTATTTGAATAAAGTCAAACTTTACTGATAAACAAGCAGTTTCAAAATTTAGAAATCGTTTCAATTAAAACATGATCGGCGGGCCAAATAAAGCTTTTGGAGGTTTTTAGATTAAAAGTAATGCAAATTTGAAGTCTAATTGAGTCTCATTGACTTATTTACTTAGTCAGCCCTTTAAGATTAAAACTTTATGGGATATTTAAGACATTATTCCAGTCTTAAATTCTTCCCCCCCCCCCCAAATACGGAGGGGAAGAAGGTCCCTAACATACCTAAGGTAAATACAATAAGCAATACCTACGCAAATGTGTTTTGCGATTCTAATGTAAATTTTGGAAATAGCCTACTGTACATTGCAATTTTATGACGATTGAGAGAGTCTACACTTAATTCGCCGACCCTGTTTAAATGAAAGACTCCATCACTTCACCATTGATAGGGGACACCTTTCAGAACAATAACACAGGTCAATATACTCTGAGATTTCAACCTGTGTCAACAATCTCAATCTGATGGAAAGTAATATATTTTCCTGCTTCTGACAAACCGCCATTTTTCTCTTGTTTCTCGTCGGTCTTGAGGAACCTTTATCTCACGCAACCTTTCATAAAAATGATTTTGTACTATTGTACAGAAAAATCCTGAAATAACGTACGAGGGTTTCCTGATCTATTCGAAAACAAACGTTTATTGCCCAAGGAACACGAAGCCCAATAAATACTTCACGTTTTTACCGAGTTGCTTTTTACACCCCTTCGATCCTCCATCATTCTAATCACCACTATTCAGTTCGAATCATCCGATGGTCCTGTGGATAATTTGTGGACCCCTCCTCAAGTCTCCTCTTTTTAGAAGTCCGGTATTTTTTAATTGAAACTTTATCGTAGCTTTTCCGTCAAAATGGGTTGACTTGCTTCCTGAGAATTGGCTCGGTCCCAAACGCAACAACATCCATCAGTTCTGATGAAGGGGTTTTAGCCTTGAAGTGACAATCAACGGACGAAAAACATCGCCTTCGCCCATTTACTCTCTAATAGTGGAGTACGTATTACGTCCGTTTGGAGTCGAAAGATCCTTTGATGGGCAGGAATGCCACCAGAGGCTCTTGTTTGACACTAAGTGAGTGCCTGAGCTCGTAACGTTTGATTAGGAATTATAGACGAAACACACCATGGAAAGTCCTCCCGTTATGAGCACCAACCATTAAGAATTCATTTACTTGTGGTTCACATTCCGTGCTGTGACTCAATTGTAGACAACGGGAGAAACGATTATTAGCACATCACTCTTAGGCCCATTAGCTATCCAGTTGAGGCAACCTGCTTGAATGAAGTGCACTTTATTGTTCTATCTCTCCTTGGCATTTGTTGGTCAATAAAGAAATATGCCGTGTTTGACAAAGCAAAAGTACAACAAGGAGGTAAGAATTTATCCCTTTCACATGCAATGAGAATATAATTGCCCATGAAATTACCTTATATGATTCGCATCTTGTAACGGGTCCATTTTTCCCTTCAGTTCCAAATGGAACGAGTGGGCGACAAAATGTCGAGTCCGTTCCCAAAAACGGTGCGAGATCTCTCAGAAGTGTCTACAGTTCACGGATTACGATACGTTCTCAACGAAAAAGCTTGCTATTTGGATCGTATACTCTGGGCTTTGATCTGCATTATTGCCACAGGAATTGGTCTCTACATGTCAGCCCAACTTTGGGTCCATTGGCAGTCTAATCCTGTGATCACAACCATTGCTACAGCGTCGTTACCTATCACAAACTTGGATTTCCCGGCCATCACTTTGTGTAGTCCCGGCAATGATATAGCATCTTTAGCCAAGTTGCCCTTAATCTTGGATCAGTTTTGGACCGGTTTTTGGAACAATTCGGATTATTCTCAGGAGTTTGGCGATATGAATGGGACGGTTCAAGGTCAGGTTCTGACGGAGTTTATGATCCAAATGGTTCCGGGATGGCCTTTGGAACTAACTCTGGAAGAATTCTTACTCCACATGACCACTGACCATGATGCTCTGATCAAGACCTTCATTATCACCAAGTATTCGAATGACCCATTCGAAAATCGGCCAGCCTTTGACATTCTTTTAAATCCTGCTCGAGCCAACGAAATGGAACAAGTTCAATCTGAAATCAAGTCCAAAGTGGGACAACTCTTTTCTGCAATGAACTTCAGATCAAAGCAAGTCCACGAGATCATTTTGGCCGTGTTGTGGTTCACTGGCCTTCCTTGTGAGAAACTTCTTCAAACTTGCGTTTGGAAAGGCCGCAAGATCCCATGTTCCCTCTTGTTCCACTTGATCCCCACGGATATAGGATTTTGTTGCTCTTTCAATCATGACCCTTTGGTGACAATGCTGAGGAACTCGTCGTTCGCCAATATCTTGCAACGAATCGAAACCAAATACCAAGATTTGACCTTTGGACCCCATGTTCGAAATCAGAAGCGTTACATCAGTTACCCATTTTCGCCTCAAGCTGGCAAACACAATGGTTTGCTCGTGGTTTTGGATATGAAGTCCCATGATTTAAAGTCGACTTCCGTTAAGCAAGATTTCTTAGGGGTCCAAGCTTCGGTGACCCCCAAAAATCAGTTCCCTATGATGAATAGCAACAGCTTTTTGATATCTCCTGGTCAGGAAACTCAAGTGGAGATTACTGGAAAAAGGTTATCGGCCACAGATACTCTGAGGAACACATTGGATCCGGTTGAAAGGAACTGCTTCTTTACTGACGAATACCCACTTCAGCTCTTCTCGAATTACACAATGACCAATTGTTGGATGGAATGTCTCATGAACTTGAGTAAGCAAGCTTTGAGGCAACATGAGACTTGTATTCCATGGAACTTTCCCACCAAGTTGGAACCACCCTGCAAGCCTATTGCCCATCAGTTGTTTTTGGAAGAATTCAATTATCTGGACATGAACAAGGTACTCGTACGCTTTCCATCGTGGGAAGTGGTTCTTGATGTTTCTGATATTCTTTCAATTCCCAGATCCATGTTTTGCTTAAGTGCAAACTAAGTTGTTTTCGTTGAAACTTCTGGCATTCCCCGGCAACCAAATAGTTTATTTATTCAGATTAAGTCGGTCGAGAGAAATGTGTCCTTGGCAAAGCACTTTGAAATTTGCATAACCCACAGAAACAGGGTAGTCACAAATTATCGGGCAGTACCTCTTTTAGGCGTAGATTTCGAGGCGAACGATGTTAAAAATACTTTGTTGTTGTAATAATATGAAGCATGTAAGTGTTTAATCCACACTTTGTTGTGGAAGAGGGCTTTCAATAATACTTTGCCCGATTGTGTAAAGTGGGAAGAACCTTTCAAGATATTTGATTGAGTTACTTGAGTGTTCAGACATTCACGCATTATTCATTTTTGGGCACAAGATCCTACGCCCACAAAACCCTGTCTTGGCAAAGAAAGAAGCCCATTCTGAATAAGAAAGCATCACCGTGGAACTTAACATGTACTTCACACATCACGGTGTTCAAATTTGTCAATCAAGTTGATAAAGAATTTCAACACACCTTGTGTCTTACTTCTACACTTAACCACATAAAGTAACCACTTTATTTTCATTACAATGTACGTAGTAAATTTCAACGTGAGCAAAATGGCTCAAAGCCGACCAAAATTGCTCAATTTTTCAAATCTGCTTCATGATTGCCAGGGAAGAGGTCCAGTGAAATGAAATGAAGTGGTTTGTAGTCCATCTCAAATTTGTATTCAAACGTCCATTAATAGTTCAATTTAGTCCAAATACGTTTCAGTCGCAATTTTCATCCTCAGACATAGATTTGCTTTCCACCTCAATTAGTAAAAAATAAAAATCATGATCATAAATCACAAAAAACATGTCGTTTTGGTTGTGATCCTTCATCAAATCCTAAGTCTGTAAAAACATCTTGAATAACTGGAATTTCGATTTGAAATGACAATTTTTTAAATGATTTTTTTCACTGCATGCAAAAATGTCTTTTAGTGAAATGAATGAGCGTAAAGGTAATGTTTCTTTTCAATCGAACCTTACTTTGCAAACTGTACTAGAATCTTTAATGTGATTTTCTACATCAGAAAAATACTGTAGCTTTCTGGCAATTTCCACATACACTTTATTTACCAAATCCACCACCGCGTCATCTCTCTGAATTGATCTTGCGTAACTTTTCGTTCTGACGTGGAACCCTACGTATTTCCATCGGGATTCAACTCATTCAATTATCTAATATCAAATATTCCCCGCGTTCCCACCAGATTATTGGTACCGAGGTCTGTCGACCAAATTGTGGCGGAACCGAATACACAACCTCCATCTCATCCGCTCCATTTCGACCTTGCACTCAGGCCAATTTCGGTCTTACTCGTTTCTGTACTTTGGAAAGATATGGAGCTAAACCCCAAAAATGGGCCGATAACGTCTTGGACCAGTACCAAAAATGGCTGAAAGGCCAGGATATGCCCAATTTTCTAAAGGCTTTAAAATCCCCTCAACGAACCACAAAACAAGATTCCATTTTCCAATCGGATGCTCAAACGAGGAGTTCCCCTGAAAACTATGATGCCTTTCAACGCGATATTGCTGTGATTAATTTCTTCTTTAGTCAACCAGTGGCCATGGAATTAGTTAGTGCTCCTAGTATGACTTGGGCCCAATATGTGTCGAGTGTGGGCGGATTATTGGGATTGTTCATCGGCTTCAGTCTCATTTCGGGTGTCGAGATTCTGTACTGGTTCACCATTGGCTATGCTGAGAATGTTCACGCAGAGAAAAGAATCCGTAAGATTTCCGTGGAATCGTCAAATGCTCAACCAACACAGAAGACGTCATTTTCCACATTTGTTGGATAGACAATCGCTTTTTCTCCTGTGTCAGATGGATGTGATGCACAAACAAAATTTTTGTGAACATATGTACTCTATTTCATCATGTACAAAGAACGACGACTTCTAGTTTATTGAATTGATCGTCCGATGTCTATTTATGTGTATGATCTAGAGATCCAAGAGTTCTTGGAACATTTTAGAACAAGTATAAATACATTTTGCAAGACCTCACGTTGATGGATTGACTGATTACCAATCAAACTTTTTGTCAATGTGCTAACAACTTGCAAGTGACTTTCACAATGAATATTAAACACCTCTATGAGACATGGTCAAAAAATTGTACTGTTGTAGAAAAAAGTGTTGGAACTTTCATGGAAAAGTGCCACAATCATAAAAAGTGCAAGTTTTGTGATCTTTTCCTAAAGCTGCACTACTTACATTAAAAAATGTATGCATTTTGGAAAAAGCATTTCAATATCAAATATACTTTATAAGCAGACCTGTGCCAACTTTCAAAATGTAATTAATTATAATTAGACTGGTCCCTAAAAGCAACTGAATACACTTACAATTACTTTGTTTTCATTAGTAATTAATCACAATTACTTTCAAAAAGAAATTGACTTACATTATTACATTATACCCCTCCCCCTTCTTGTACTATATGTTTAATTATGTATTTATTTGTGTTATTTCACTTAAAAATGGTGACCGAGTTATGTATCATGTTGGATTTTTGGAAAACAACAAAAAAGGGAAGACATGTCTAACATCAATCTACATCTACATTGTTACGCAAAATCAACTTAAGCTCATTTTGTTTTTAAGAGTAAAATACAAGAATAGAGCCAATAGCTGCTTCCTTAGGGTTCATCATTTTAAGAACCAAATAATAGTGAGAATTTGTGGATAAATCGGTGAAATTCTTGATACCAAAACTTGCTTTGCAGGAGAAAATATAATTACAATTCGAAATCGAAAAATCTCAATTACATCGACCAAAATGTAATCAATTACATTTACAATCGCTCTGAGTTCAAATGTGACTAATTACGATAACATTGAAATGTAATTGCAACTATGTAATTGTCATTGTAATTGAAATTATATTTGCATGACAAGTCAGATAAACTGTAAGAACAATATTCCTGTCATATTTGTAAAATATTAATATTCAAGGTGCACAACTATTCCTTTTTCACAATTTGAAATCTTAATTGCATGACAGGTCTGACAATCAGTAAAGTCTTATTTCAAGATTATCACTAAAACCAGTCTTATATAATGATTTGAAATAAGGCTATTCACAGATGTTTGCAATTGATCAAATTGCACGATGTTTATTCTAACTTTCACTCGAGACCAGGATTGTATTTGAGAGCTACTCCATTCATACAATATCTCAATCCAGTTGGTTGAGGTCCGTCATTGAAAACGTGTCCCAAATGAGCTCCACATCGGGAACAATGTACCTCAGATCTAAGGGGAGCAAAGGTGGATTGGCTTATTTTGATCAATGCAAAACTCTACAAGATGTGGAAAGAGTGTAAAACCAGTGGAAAGAGTGACAGCTACGAGAGCAATAAGCCCCTTTACAATACGAACAAAACAACTTATCAAAATGACTAGAAGTTTCATCTTAAAATTGTATTTATAGGAAACTTTCCCAAAGTTTTCGAAAATCCTTGTTTTGCCTTTAAATCCCCCAAAATGACAGTTTTATAGAGCGATATGATAACTCCGTTGATTTTAGAGGTTGTAGAAAGTCTTGACGTCGGTTATAGCTAAAAAGGTCACAAACAAAACGGCCACAAACAAATAGGTCACAGTAAAGAGGTCACGGTAAAGAGGTCACGGTAAAAAGGTCACGTTAAAAAGGTCATGGTAAAAAGGTCGCAAGGTAAAACGGTCACGGTAAATAGGTCACACGGTAAAAAGGTCACGGAAAAAAGATACCTTTACCTTGAGTATTTGAATGTTCCACTCGGATTAACTTGGAAGCCCATGGGCATATTGAGGAAGAAGAGTGTAACTTTGACTCTAGAGGGGCAAGGACACCCACCGCGATCCAACGTATCCAAGGTGGGTTTAGACCATTGTTCAAAAATCCGTTGGCAGATACTTCGTGCCAATTATGCTTGTGAGACTTTATGATGCCTTAACCATAGATCATTCCAGGGACTTTAGGGTCAACTCCTTAAGCCTTCTCTGGAGCTGCGCGGGTCTGTGACCATTTCACTGTGATCTTTTAACTGTGACCTTTTTACTGTGACCTTTCTACCTCGTGACCTTTCTACCTCGTGACGTTTCTAACTCGCGACCTTTCTACTGCGAGACCTCTTTAACGTGACCTTTTTACCATGTGGCCTTTTTTACCGTTCCGTTTTACGGTGACCGTTTTACTGAGACCTATTTACCATGACCTTTTCACCATGTGATCTATTTACCCCGCTCCTTGACGTCACCGTTGCATTCCAAATCTTTGCTCAATTTTACGAGTTTATTATATCTCTCTGTTTAAAATTTTCAGAAAATTTTCTATTTTTCCTCTGGTCAGATTTTAATCATTCTGCCAACCTTCAGACCTTTTTTTTATAGAATGATTGTGTTTCATTGAATCGTGCGAGATTCAATCCATTAGACATTTTGATTTCATTAGAAAATTGACCTCTTTTTACATTTGGAAGTCAAAGAACAATTAACAACAATTCTCACTCACGTCATTGTTTGTAGAAACACTGACATTTTAGGGAAGTTAGTGCAAGTCCTCCGTAAGCATATCGTACCTTACTTCGTTTACTTACCCAAGGAATGCACTTGTCGAACATTTCCAACATATTTTTGGAGATAATTGTTCCATGGCTGCACACGAGTTATTGATTTGCCTTTACATTGACCATGTGTATCACAAACGCCATTGGCGTCCAAAATTGAGCTCTAAAGTACGTTCGTTCATTCCGCTTTCTTTGATAGAAAGATGAATAAAGAAGTAATCTCAATTGACTTTAAAGCCCCTAATCCTATAAGAGCAGTAATTTTCTCATGGAGAGACTTAATGCCAGGTCAATTATGGGCGTACTGCTCTTTGGTAACCTTGTCTTGTGTATTAAACCACCTCTTGTGTTTGTCTACACAACACTACTGTATCAAACTATGAAGAAAAGATTTGATCATGACTTTGCTAGTGGGGATGGGTCCGGATCGTCCATGAGCCGGATCAGTATCGGATCGGGTCGGTTCTGAGGCCGGATCGTCGTGAGTCGGATCCAAAAATCCAGGAACCGATCCGGAGTCGGAACCGACCTTTGAGGAGTCGACTCATAAACGTCAGATTAATGTTACTTAGAAGCTCAGCGTAATCATTTTCCCCAAGTTTTTGTTTTGCTGTTTTCTACAAAAGATCATGATTACTAGGGCTCGGACAAAATTGAAAATGCAACTTATCCTAAACTTTGCAACTTTTGTCCGTTTTTGTCAAATTTAGCTTTTTAAACTTTTCCAATTTTTCACATCAATCAGCAACTTTTGTTGAACTAATGGCAACTTTTAACAAAAAATATTGCAACTTTAAGGCCAAAAACTGCTATTCTAGGCTTTAAAACGGCAGCTTTATCTGAGCCCTAGAAGAAGCTTTTACAGAAAAGAAATCAATTAAAATTGTCATTGATCCTAAAAACTGTAAAAACAAGCACAGGAATGTTGGAAAATCTATTCTTAAGACCCTATGTTAGCCAGATTCGATCCGATCCGATACGGATTCGCACCAATTCGGATCTGATCCGGATCCAAAAATTTAATTTCGGTTGCGAACCGATCCGATCCGACAAGTCGCCGAACCGACCCTGACCCGACACTGGAAAATCTTGGCCCGACTCATCCCTATTTGCTCATAGCCTTAATTATTGCCAAATGTATTTCAAGTGCTTTTAAGTGTGATTTTATATTATTTTGATCTATTTTGACATAAGCCTCAAAACTAAAAAAAAAAAAACATTTTCTTTCGCCACATTGAAAAGCTCTATAATTTGAATGGAATTTGCTTTTTTATGTACCTGCAGCGGTTTTTGGCTTCTTGCGGTCAAAAATAAACCTTTCAAACCCAAATAACTCAGCTGTTCATGAATCTATTTTTGTTTAATTTGAATTCAATGGGTAACTAATTGGTCTCTAAAAACGGATTAAATTGTTTTCCAAAAATGTAATAATTAATAGGCTTTTAGCAAGGCTTTAGCCGTTCCTCGAAAAAAGGAACGAATTACAGTTCCCGTTCCTTCCTTCAAAATGAGAAACGCGTTACTCCTGACGTCCATGTAGAAAAAACGATTGGCATTACAAAGTACAAATTACTTTTTTTCAAAAAAGACATCAATGTCAAGGGTGATGCAAAGTGTAATTTTAAGCACTTCAATCACAATAATTTAGTTTTAAGTTTATTGACAATGCTTCTTCCTTCATGTATGTCTTTGATATTCAGTCTTTGTGTTTAAGAGTCTTTTTCAGTTCTAAAAAAAGATCAGTTCAAATTTTTCAAAGACATAAAGAATTATTTTACGACACTGCCATTCAACACTTATTTGATCTTTTTTAAAGGCTTGAAAGCCTTGTGACTTCACAACTAACAGTCCTTTGAACTCAGATTTTTGCTCACACCTGTTTTCTTCACTATTCTTCTCAAACCCCTTAGAATGGCCTGCATTTTAGTTTAAGGTTCGATTTTAGTCATATGAACTTTTGTAAACAAATTATCACTGAACAAGTAATATCTTATAAAAAGTTGCGAAACTTTCTGTGGAAATTGGTTTGAAAATTTAACAATTTTAATTAATGTTGACAATAGAAAAAGCGCATCATTCAAATGCAGCAAAAAATGAGTCACTGCCTGCAATATTCTAATGTCTATGTATCAAAACATGTTTGTCTGAAATAGTTGGCCTACGAAAAAGGTCGCTTGCCATTTTGGCCCATGTTGAAAAATCCTTGTAAAAGCTGTCGAAACAATTAACTGGAATTGCAATCAAAATACTTCGTTTTCAAGGATAAGACAAAGATAAAAGGTGGATTGACAGACCTGAACAACTAGATTTTTGGCGAAGTAATAGAAAATCATCACTTCAAAGATGTGAGTTGAAAAAACTCACAAAAGGTCTCCACACAAAGCCAAACGAATTTATTTTCTGTGACTGCGATTGAACTTTGTTGAAAAGTTGCTCGTGTAACTCTACCAAAAAAAAAAAAAAATGTGCAATGGGAAAAGGAACGAGTAACGAGTACTTTTCGGGTTTTGGATTCGTTACAATTACAGCATTTTTGAAATGTAATGGCATTACAGTTACTTTTTCGAAAAAAGGAACAAATTACTGTACTTTCATTACTTATAATTTCGTTAGAACTGCCCTGGTTTTTAGGTAGATAACCTTTTCCCTTGACCTAAACTTACATATTACAAAAAAAATAAAGTGTTCCCCATTGAATTTTGAGTCCAAATTATGCTAAGATGTCTTTGGGTATTTCGAAACAAACCAAAAAAGCCATTTGAAACACCTTGTTTAAGTTGTTTCAATAGTTTTTTCAATTCATCTAAAGTTCAAGTCATTACTCGTCATTAAATAAAATGAAGGAAACAGTTAGTGAGGAGATATTTTTAGCAATCGAAACTAACCATCATTTAGTAAATATTAGCAAGTTGTAATGTTTTTTTCCGGCATACATTTTTGATCCAAGCTTACCTAGGATACCCAAGGTTATAATCCGTATCAACTCCGATGGCCTCAGGAGAGATGACATCGAAAAATGAAGGCCATCCTGTTCCTGAATTAAATTTGGCCTTGGCATGGAACAAAGTTTGACCGCAATTGGAACATTGGAACACTCCAGAATGGTTCTTGATGTTGTTCAAAGGACTTGAGAAGGCTCGCTCAGTTCCAAATTTCCGAGTCACGCGGAATGTCTCAGAATCCAAGACCTGACGCCAATCTGATATACTCAAGGCTAGAAGGATAAAGTTCGAGTGTTTTTTCTGAAGTATGTTTTTAAGCAGAAACGCCACTTTCGAGTTTTGGCCAAGTATTGACCAAACCAAAGTTTCCGGTTTGTTAAGAGTACACCATGACTTGCTAGGAAGTAATTCGCGACCTCTTCCATGGAAGCTCTCTAGAAAAATTAACTCAGCCGTTCTTTTTGAGCACAGTGAAGTATCTAAGTGTAAGTGTAAACAACATGAAAAGAAGTGACATGCATTTCGCGGGACAAACATTGATTGATTATTTTTGCACATTTTATAATTGGTTTTTTGCTATTGCGCATGTTTCTT
>CM021322.1:7700556-7720269 GCA_010645155.1 Tigriopus japonicus
TGGGAGCTGCTTTCTGGAACCATGCTGGATTCCATGGATGAGGATGGGTCGGGTAAAGGTGGCGTAGTATTTGAACTTGTCATGGATTCTGAGCTTGTTGAAGTTGGACTTGGCATCATGTCCATTACTTGCAAAGATGGATTGTTTGTTAATTGGAAGGTGCTAACTTGAATAATGATGGAGTCTGTTGATTGTTCTGTTTTGGTGGGCCTTGTTGCGGAGATCGTGAATGTTTCTTGTTGGTTGTGAGTTGGCCGTGGTAACGTGTTTATTTCTATTAAAGTGGCTTGAAACGGAAAGGATTGGGAAATTGTCGTTGGTAACAAATGGATTTCCGGTCCTGAGGTGTTGTTAACTTCGATGTTTGTAAGTTGTGTTGTGCTAATCGAGGATGTTGCAATAGAAGTAGCATCTAATATTTGGATTGGTGATGCTGTAAATATACCTTCGCCTGTTGTTATTGGGTTTTGACTAGTTAAGCCTTGTGGGATTTGAATTTGTTGGGAAGTGTTAAACCCCGATGCAGTTGCTGTGACTTCATTTTGATCAACAAATACCATTACAGGTTGTTCAGATTCCATTTCTTGAAGTTGTGGAATCAGTGGTGGTTGGGTTGACAGGTCTGGTAGGAAATTTGAAGTGATCAATGCTAAAGAAGTCATCAGTAAGATGCTTAAAAGCTGGAAGAGAATGAGGATATAATGATAAGAACTATATTGATGTTAAATATATTTATTTTTGTTGCGCACTGGAACAAAGGTAATGAACGCAACAAGCTTGGATTATTTGGTTCCCTGTAGTTGCAGATTTTTTTTCTTAAGCACCAACTTAAAACAAAACTTGAAATAGGGCTCGGCAAGGTTTGGTTAAGGGGATTATTTTTTTGTGACAGTTTGGTTAGGTTAGGTTGATTAATATGAGGGTTCGAATGCAACCTTTTTGTTTCTCAAATAGCTGAAACACATGTCCTTCTTCTGAGACTCTGACTACTAGAGCAATTATTTTCTCTAAATTTAGATTGTTGTTTGTACATGAAATTTGACCCATTGTTGGATAAAACACACTCCAAGTGTGATGGAATTATCATTTTACTTGGCCAAAAATGATATCTGACCCAGTGAACCATTAGACATGCCGGAAAATGATTGGGTGGTGCCCTAAACTGTGAATACGTTCCTTGTGAAACACATAAACTTGCTTTTCTGTCAGGGAATTGTCTTTCATGTTTTGGACCACAGTTACATCATTTGGCAAGTAGACACCCTGATCTCCATTGAACAAGATGTCAGGTTTAACTACAACGTCTACTTGCAGCTTAAAGAGAAGGTAATGGAGGATCAAGTCCAGGGAACCCTTATGCAAGCGTCACTCCCTCTCAAATTGGGTAAAAGGTCTCTCAAGACATGTTTGCAACATTATGGAACAAATTCATTTGTGCCCTCTTTCCCATTTTGCAACCCAAATAACTTGAGTTTATAGAGCAGGGGCGGCAACCACTGGACTGCGGCCCACATTTGGCCTAGCAAGTTTGTTTGGCGAGACTTGGCATAAAATCTGATATTGACCCTTGGCATAGACCCTTCAGGACACAAGGGTCTTCTGGCTGTGCAGTCTGAATTGAGACCAAGTTTTGGATCATAAGTAAGACTGCACAAATAATGCAAATAAAAACGCAAAAATCCATCAAAAGGCAAAAAAATGCAAAGAGCACAGAATTGAGGAATATTTGGACTAAACTAAATATCATTTGTTGAACGAATCAAAGTTTAGGGCCATAAAGACCATTGCAAACATTCATTGCTCATTGTTTTGCATTGAAAAATATCAAATTAAAGTATATTTCAACTTTACTTTGTTGTTAGTGAAATAAAACTTTGAATATTGGCAATACTTAAAATTCAAATGTGAAGGAGAAATCTTCAAACTTTAAAGCTAGAAGATTTCCAACATTGTGCTCAAAAAAATCATGTCTTTCTTAATTGCAACATATCTTTCATCCAATCAAGGAATTTTGCAGCTTTACAAGAATTTACAACTCATTGCTAAGTAATAATTACCCTGTATTAAGAGGACAATGAAAAATAGCCTGGCTACCTCCATTAGACTACATACCCATTTTACCCAATCAACGCTCCCATTACTTTAAGGCAGTATCTACCATAGATGTTTTAAAAGCAATTGACGGTTTATCGAACAGCTCTAGTCATGGCTTAGATGAAATATCTAACCTTGTCCTGAAGGGAATTAAATTTGAAATTGCGCGACCTCTGGCCCGTTTGATCACTTTGTCCTTTAAATCGGGATACGTCCCTCCGTCATGGAAAACCTCTAAAGTGATTCCACTCTTCAAGGGTGGTGATAAGGAAGCCATGACCAACTTTCGACCGATCAGTATACTTCCTTCGTTATCAAAAGTTCTAGAAAAGTTGGTATATCAACAAATGTTTATCCCTTTCTCTCAAGACCATTTAAGCCCTTTTCAGTTTGGTTTCCGTCACGGACATTCGACTATGCACGCTGTTCACAACTTTCTTCAGAATGTATTTTCACAAAATAGTCAAAAGTACTCAGTGGGCATATTTTTAGACCTAAAGAAAGCCTTCGACACTGTAAACCATAATATTTTATTAGCGAAGTTGGGCAGTTATGGGTTTAGCCAAAACATTGTGTGTTGGATTCGGAATTATCTTTCAGATAGGCAACAGAGTGTATTTATTGATGAGTGCCAGTCTGAGTCTAGAACGATATCATGTGGAGTACCACAAGGGAGTATATTGGGTCCTCTTTTATTTTTAATATATATTAACGATCTACCTTTAGTCACTAAATTTAAAGTTACTATGTTTGCAGATGACACTACTCTTCAACACTTTGGCAACAATCTAGTCAAAACAGAATTCGAAACTAGTCAAATGCTAGAAGAATTGTCGATTTATTTTAAGCTCAACAGACTTTCTTTAAATTTAAAGAAAACAAAATTAATATTATTTAGTCCCCGGAAAGTAGTGAAAGATTTTTGTGTATTTGTAAACAATGAGCCCATAACACAGGTTGGAAGAGGTAGAGATGAAAAGGTCGTGAAGTTTCTTGGAATAAACATTGACGAAAATCTAAACTATAATGAGCACATCCGGCTGTTATGAAACACTATTCGAAAAGTTTTATTTACACTTTTTCTCGCCAAGCAAGCCATTCCATTAAAACTAAGACTTATTTTGTACGATGCATTGATAAAGAGTAGAATGAACTATGGCTTAGGTTATTTCGGAAGTCACTCTCCAATAAATAATCTTTACGTTTTACAAAAGAAGGCTGTAAGGTGGATAAAAGGTACTAGAGCTCGATCCCATACTAGCCCCATATTCAAGCAATTAAATATACTAAAATTGGAAGATCTAGTGAAAGTTTATCGGCTGAAGTTTATGTTTAATTCCTTGCAGAATTCTATCCCTGCAGTCATTAATACATATTTGTACAAGGAAAGAAGGGATGGAAAGACTTAATTCAAATTACCACTTGTGCGCATAAATTGGTATCAACAACTTCCACAATATTCTTTTCCCAAAGCATGGAACGAATGCACTCTTCTAAGCAAAATCGACTTTTCGTTAAATGGAAAGCAATGGACCGTACAAATCATTGAACTAATCATATGCGCATACTCGACCAATTGTACGAATAAAAACTGTTTCACTTGCCGAGGGTAAGGTTGGCCAATCATGGTTGCCTGGAGAACAAAGCTCTTTGGAGGGAGTGTGGGGCTTCCTATTCTGGAATCTCCTGACGGGCTGATGCCAATGGTAATGAGGCCCGGAAATAGCTAGTAAGTTAGGTTCGCCTTGAAAACAAGCCAATGGCTTAAGTGCGACACCTGGGGACTGCCTCAATTATTATTTAAATACATATTGACTATTCCATAATGTGAGGCCCCCGAATAAAATATCATCAAAAAATATCATTAATGAACAAACTGGGGCACATGTAACTGAGTCCGGCAATTCTTACATTCAGCTCAACCAGTAGAAAGTATTGTGCCATGGGATATTGAAAGCTATTAAAATCAAGATTAACCTTGAAAATGGACACATTTCTACAAGCACAACATGATTTTCAAACAAATCAATTCATCCTGCATCCCATGGACGGTTTGATTGCGCTCCCCCAATTCAATTGCAATTCCCCGAGGCTGTTTAATGGCCCTTTCAACCGTGAGAAAGTAAACTCGTTAGGTAAATGTCTCAAAAAAAGTATGTACCTGTAGCCCCAGAACTGCGAATGGATTAGTGGGACTGATGGCAAAAGTTCGGGGGGTCTCAACCAATTCCCGAAGTATCGAATCTCTCTCATCCTCTTCACTGAATTTTTCCTTATCTTGATTATTAGTTTGGCACTGAATTCCCCTACACACTCGCTTCAGTCGCAGATACATGCCACAATATTTTGACAGATCGGACTCCAAACTTTGAACAGAAGCTTCCGATGAAAGCTCATTATTTGATTTGCCCACAACTCTTCTTTTTTCTTTTTTTTGATGCTCAATCGGTCGATGACTTGTGGTTACTCACTCACTTTCATTCAGAACCAGGCTAGAATCAGCGGAGCTGGTTATTGAAACTGCTGATCTGTTACACATAATGGTTTCAACGCTTTTCTTGACTCACAAATTCTGACCTAAACGGGCCAACCTTCGTCGGAATCTCTACCCATCTCTTTTCTTTAACGAGCCCTTTCCGACTACCTTAGAGCCAAGAGTACGGATTTTTTGTAGAGAAAAAACTAGTTTGGACTCAGGGAAAAGTGCCTGATATGAGGCTACCTCTCTTCTATTTTACAGAACAGGAAAGCTGTCTGTGATTATGTGATCGTGAACATATGCCTCTTTTTGGGTCACTGGAAATTGGTACTTCATAACAGGGTGTCTGAGATTTACAACAATGGTTATAGTCTTTGATTTCATTTCTTTGTGGCTGTTGTTTAACTTGGTTTTACGGTGCCATTGTCTAAAAGTACACTGGAGGTGGTAAGTAGTTCAGTGATCAAATTTTTGTTGATTTTGTTGTTTATGTGATTTGACAAAAAAGTGCCCAGTGTGGGAAAAAACAAATTCTCAAAAAGATTTTGTTTTTGTGGGTTGCAGATTTTTTTTACCGCTACAAGGAATGGGATTCTCTATAAAGAAATTTAACCATTAAAGCTACTGCGTAAGATTTCAATACAAAATTAACATCTATATGAAACTTGGTCTACCAGTAAGTTTACTGTGGCAGAACTATACAATTCTTGGAAATGGGCTCGAAAGCCATGCTATCAAGGGGGAGTGGTATCATGGGCTTCAAAAAAATCTACAAGCTTGGACTTCATGATCTTCTCAAAACTTTTGGGCATACTGGAGGTGAGTGAAATGGGCCTATAATTACTAAGTTAAGACCTTCTTTCCGCCCTTAAAAATTGGAACAACATAAGCTACAACAAAGTGAGATTGAAAACTTTTGATCTAACAAGAGGTCGAAAAAAACGTGCATTATCTGCAAAAATTCCCATGCAGCTGAAGCAAAAATTACAGAATGATCTCATTAATGATTGACCTTGAGGTTGCACAGCTTTGAAATGAATATGTGGTCGATTTTTCCAAGGCTTACAAAGAGGCCCACGAATAGACACACCTCCAGCAAGGCAGTGGTCACATTCTCCATTGATAATATGTAACGTTAAAAGGCAATAGTTTCTTGCCTTTATTTCAGACACCGACCTTTAAAAATTGCGGTTCTTTTTGTTTTGAAAATAAATGGGCGATCCTCAAATCTGATTAGTCGAGAAGACAGGGTGGCTTGATTTTTTGGCAAAAATCATCAGGGAGATAGGTCAAAATATTCAAGAACAAAAAATCCTTAATATCTTACAACAACCTAATTAGCTTGGGATAGTAGATTAGAGGCCAGATTTATGGAATAGTTGAGCCTAATTACCGGATATCCTTTGAATCGCCCGAATACTACGTGATGAGTCTTCAATTCAACACATTTGATCAAAGTATTGAACACTATTATTTGCAAGAAATTCGTAAAAATATATGTTTTTACCGAACAGAATGAAAATTAAATTTTAAGTCTGAATAAAAAAACCGAAACATTTTGTGAAGAGTTGCATTTGAAAAAAGATTGAAAATCCGTGAATCCAATGTCTATTAGAAAAAATTACAATTCATCCGCGAAATTGTTGAATTATCTACAGGAGATGTGAACAAAGTCTAAGTGCAACTAAAGACGCTAATTGAGGGTTTAGTCTGTTTGGAAGTCTTGAAAACGGGCGCCAGAGAGTGTAAGAGCCAATTAGATATAAGAAATTGTATGACGTCATTGAAACCGGTCTCAACCCTGCACGTCTCTCTCAATAAAGCGTCTCTAGGGACAACAAACTATTATTTCACAATCCTTATTGGCGAGGTAGTCGGTTAAACCTTTTATCGAACATTAGCAGTCATTTTTTTCACTGAACACAGCACGTTTCTCTCGCAAGAAGTAGAGGGCTAACAGAAAAATGACACTCTGAAAATATTTGTGAGTCAGCATGCCTGCATTGTGTGTGCAATGGGATTTGACCTTGAACGCGCTAAGTTACGCGTTTCACAACCCAAACTTGCGTTTTTAGGGAGTCAGTGGCAAAATTGCTCATTCAACTTCCTGATTAAACAAGAGCAATGAATGATGAATCAAGTAACTTGGCACCCTTGCTGCCGGATCAATGAAGTGTGTTCAAAACAAATCTCCACTGATTGTGTGACATTTCTCTGTTAGCCCTCTAGCAAGAAGCAGTTAAGCAGAAATCCTTCTTTTTGGAAGTGGGCGCTTTTTTTAATTTCTGTTTGCTCATCAATTGAATTTGAACAAATTTATTTCCATTTAAAATCAATAGGTTTGCGCATCAAAGCAAAAAATGAGAAATATGAATTGATCAATGTCTTAAGATTTTTAGAAATCTTGTTAGTTTTTATTAAAGCCGGATTTTAGCCTTCTCAGCTTCAAAATTGGCAGGCAAACTTTGTTTTGGGTTCTTTTTGACCTCAACATGTTGGTCACAATTAAAGATAGGCTCTTTGTTGCACATGTGATGTCTAATCTAAAACATCAGCAAGCAATGCTTCTCGTTTTAGATTTTTTTCCCCCGAAGTACAGGAATTTTGATTTTTTTTTTTTTTAATTGTTGGTGCTAAGGTCGGAGGGTTGAGCCTCTCCCGGCCAGCGAAGCCAGCCATCACATCGTCCAGAGTTTTTCCGATAGGCAATCTCATGTCCGGTATCAGAATGGTTCTCCGTCTGTGGGCGTGGAGTTAACGTCTAAAAGTTTCCTTGAGAAAGGTCGGGGAGGAGAATCGAACCTGGGACCTCTCTCACTATAGGAAACTGCGCTAACCACGACGCCACGTCTCGTCCCTAAAATGAAGACGCAACCAGACATTCCTTATTTCATGGGTGAGACAAACGTTTGAGAAAGAAATAGGATCTGTAACTTTGCCTTTTTACCAGAATTTAGCCATTTATCTTTCACTGAAAATATTATCAGTGCTTTATTTTAAAGACACAAATTTTCATTTAATTATGTTACTACTTTTTGAATTCTTGGTACTCCTACTGAAATGTGAAACAAGTGAATAAAACTACTACATTTAAATCATTGTAGCACCCTGTTGATGCTTTTGCTCCAAGTAAAAACTTGTCGATGCTTTTTGTACCAGGTAAAAACTGGTTCTTTCCAAAGGAAAATACTTGCTCAAATTCATCCCTCCACCCTAAGGACAATGACTTAAATGGTGTATGTTTAGGGAGATATTTAAAAATGTGAAAACCAGTCAACGACCTGAAAATTTTCTACAATATTCAAACCACATTTTTTACTAACTACGGGCTAACCATCTCATTTCCCCTTCATAGAGTGTAGACAGTCAATCATATGAGTTTTTCCTTTCCTCAACAAGTTTAAGTAACAAAAAAGCGCATGGAAAATATAAACACCTAAAGGGCACAGAAATAAAATCTTAAACCCAAAATGAACATTTTTTGGGAAAACACCTCGTTTATTACCACATGGATGCACCAAATCTTTCGACCACTAGCAATAACAAAAAATGACCCAAAAGCAGTACTCAATTCCACCTTTGATTCATCAATTGCATGGTTGACAGTTGCGTGGTCACACATTTCAAATGCTCTCGCACTTTTGTCCGCTCAACAGTTGGCGACCGGAGACACATTTTTAGGCTTCTACTCCCTCTATTAGTACGTATCAATAGAACTCAATGGTCTCGTTTAGCTCAAGCGGGTCTCCGGCATTTTTAGATTGTAAGGACTTGTTCTCCTCACATTATGGATGAACTGCGACCAGACGAACATGAAAAATTAACAGATTGTTTGGGAATCAATTTGGGCCTTTTGTGGCGTTGTTGGATGCTATAAAAACCGAAAGATTGATGGAAGACTCAGGATGAAGTTTTATGCCTTTGCACCAACACCGGACAAAGAAAAAAGTAGATTCTTGCAATGCGGAATCAAAACGTTGACGAGAAAATAACGATACCAACGATAGGTAGAACCTATCTTTTACTTTTCTCTCATTCCCTACAAAAGTAAGGAAGGCAAATATATAAGATAGTTCGAGATCATTTTTAGGATTTCGTATTTGCCCTTCACATTTTGTAGGTGAAATCAAGTCAGTCCATTCCGACAGCATCAATTATGTCGTCCGTATTTCCCACGCATCGTAGCAAAATCTCAAATGATTGAGCATAATTACATTGACATCAAAAGCAAGCCACAGAAAAAGAACGGGGATGAAGAGCTGAAGAGGATTGGAATGGAAATTAGGCAAGACCAAAACATGTGAAACAGATAACTTTGGTGAATAATGAACATCTTAGAAGTGTGGACTTCCGGGTGCAAGATTTGGAAAGAGATTTTGGGACTCGAACGGATAAAAAATAACAGCCGAAATCAAATCTTTGGGAATGCCGTGAAGATTTAGATTACTGGACAAAGAGGACTTCCATTTTCCCATTTTCGAGAAGTGCAAGAATATTAAACACGTTACAGAGAGTATCTTAAGGTTTCTGTAACTTGTACCGTCAAAATACTACATTTTGTTCCAAAGCCACGATCATGAAAAGTACTTTGAGGGTTTAGTGCCTGTCATTTCCTCGTGTTAAATTGAAATTGCAACAAGAGGACCTGACTGGATTTCCTGTACGAATTATATGACAAACTAGAATTACTTTTTTGCATTTTTATTATTGAAACAATCTCGGGTGAAACAGCATCAAGTGCGAATGTGACCTGCAAACAAACATGATCAAAATCCAAAAAATCAGATGAAAAACTGCCCTGACGCTAGAAGCAAGTGTCAATACTCTGTAAGCAAAGGTGTTAAGGAAAATCAGAGGAGAAATTCTTGCATGTTTTAAGAACCTACTTTATTTTGCCTCTCTTCTCGGTTTTGAATAACACAGAAGGTGTGCCTTCATTGAAAGCAAGAATGCCAGTCTAGCTTTTTGCATTCATTGAAATTTCCGGAATTTGATGGCTAAGAAGACCAAAAAAAGCAAAACAAAAAAGGATTGTGCCAACTAATGATGTGACTCGGTACATGGGCAGGTTATTTTTACGTGAGATCTGATTCAACTTTCGTGAAATAATATTCACCACCTTCTATCTATTTTTCACTAATGAGCACAGACACGCGTTCCTACCATCTGTGACTTTTGATCAGGATTGCGAATTGTCAAGTCATGAAGCGACTAAAGTAGTTTGACTTACTTATTGACTAGAACATTCACGTATTTATACAAAGTAGAAATGACTAGCATGAGCATGACTAGAACAGAGCAAGAGCAAGGACTTCACACGAATTAAACTTAATTTTTTGTTTGCTTAAATAAGTGAGCAAAGCACAAAATCTCAATAAGACTTCGCAACCCCCCGTAAAAAAACTTGCCCATGCCCAGATTTGGCATTGCTAATACGAACCCTGCTTGTTTAGGCTTCATTGATTATGTTATCTCAGAACTGAAATGCTTGTTTGACAGGGAGGGCAGAGGCTTTTATTCGAAAGGGAGTGTGAGACCGGTCATTCTCAAATCTAACTAATCACAAAAAAGTCATTATCAAATTCAGTTGGGATTGATGTTTATTGGTTCAAGTTTTTAGCATTAAAATAGATTAAGACGCTTAGTTACTAGCATAGCATTTCTCTTCATTATACAGAACATACCAGATACACAAGATAGCGGGGAAAAATGATGTTGGGTCGTGTCGTTGTCTTCAGCAGCAAAATGCCAGTTTGCTCCTAAGTTTTGCGGAACAAGGACTAACAAAAGTTGGAGGCAGCAGGCTCAAAACGAAAAAGTAATACGCCTCCATGTGTTCAAATGGATTTTTACATATTTCTGGAAGCTTTGAAGAGATATTGAGAGAGAAGAAAACTACAAAGAGTGAACTGGGGGTTTCTTTAGGGCAAAAAGAAATGAATAAGGAGTACATTAGCGAGTAAAGGCGTAAGAACCCCTCTTGTTTGCTTTTACTTAAGAATGTACAGCCAGGAAAAAATGTGAAGATTAAGGGGAGGGCAAAAACAAAAGTAGTCATACTTTCTTGTAGCTATAGAGATAATCGCTGTGTGTGTATGATTTTTACAAGTAATTCATATGTAGGTGAAGTTTTATATATATGCATTATCATCAATAAATGTTCTCTAGTTCACTCATCCAAACTCGCGTCGTGTTTTCATTCAAGCATGAGATTCTCCCTCATTGTGACCTGTGGACATCTTCCGTTGAATCACGTCATCCACATCTGGAATTGACAAAATCGATTTTAGAGACTGAGCTCCTCCAACCAGTTTTGGCTTGGTTTGGGGCTAGACTGAAACATCTTTTTCTCCTATCGTACGGAAGTCCAGCAGGGCCAATTTGCTGAGGACGCCCGATGCTCAAAAAGAGAAAAGTCAGCTGACGAACACGTGTTCCCCTCGATTTTTGGCCTGTGAGTAAAACTTGAATTCAACACGAAAAAGTTCAGTCTAGCCAAAATGTTGGATTGATTTGCCTTGAGGATATGTATAAACCGTCACCGGACATGCACAAAGGTTGTGGTATTAGAGACAAGGTAAACTATTGCATAAGGGAGATACGATAACATGAATGAAATGGACCTGCAAATTATAAAGCGGGGTTGAGAATGGAACAAGCAAGCACAAAAACGGAAAAATGAAAGCACGTCTACGTTTTTTAGAGTTAGGAAATAAACCTGGAATGGTTGGGAAATCCATGCAAAAACAAGAAATGACCAGTGCTCCAAGAATGGAGAGAATAACTAGAATGACAGCACCTGCCAAGGAGATAGAACGGTCTGAAAGAAAATCAAAAAGTAAAACTCCAATGCCTCCGAATTACGTAACAAGTGGTCCAAGGTCTCTTTTGAGTGCAAAAAACGACAAAGACTCAATATTTTTGAGCTTGAATGTGATTTTTTGACAAACAGAAAGAATCAAATCTAAGTTGCGTTATTTTCAATTGGATACTGCTGTCCTTGGGAAGACGTGTTACATAAGAAATAAAAGAGGTAATAAAATGAAACAAAAGCTTGGCTTATAAATTCTAAGGCAATGTCATGGCCGAAGAAACAACTAAATTTTTGTTTTAGCATGTTATTAGAAAGAACCTTTTGCGGATGCAGTTCTGCGCCATGTTTCAGATGTTGTTTTTCCACCTGGAAGCAGAAATGTGTCATGTTTATTTACACCGTGGCCATTAAAAATGAAGATTTAGAATAGGGGCCACACCGGCAAATAGCAATGTTCCTAATGAGATTGAGATGCACATCCAAAGGTTGGTAACAACAAATAAGCGGGCGTGTTTGAAATTGTAATCAGCAGTACCACATCAAGTGTTGTTCAAAATCATTGAGGAAATATGGGTTGTTTACTGTACTTCAACATAAAAAGTCACATTCAAGTTCAAAAATATACCTGATGCCGATCCTCTTGGCGAGCCTTTGACGTCCTCAGACCAAAAACCCTGAGACCCAGACCCTTGGAATGTTGACTCCCCAGACTTAAAAATGTTCAATTCCATAGGGTTCTTCACTCCTTGTTGAAGTCTGCGTTCAGCTATGACTTCAATGGTCTTGGTAGCTTGGACTACGGGTTCAACGCTCCGTTTAATCACATACTGCTTCTTGTTACCTTCTTCGTCGACCTCTTCATAGAATTCTTCGCAAGAGGAATCAAACTTTTCACCTTCCTGAAACTGGTCACCCTGCGATCTCGGTTTGCTGTTGTTGGCAACAATGCGGTGTTGCACAACTTTCTTCTTGACCACGTTGCCCTTTTCGTCGACATATTCCGTTTCTTGGACATCATCATCAGCGCCAAATTGGGACATGTACTCGCGCATTTTCTCCTCGGCATGAGGTCCTCGAAAACTGACTCGTGACACGTCGGCAGGAAGCTCGATGGTTCGTTCAATCACTTGACTGTACTCTTCATCACCGCCAGAGGTACGGATTACCTCACGGACGTGATGTCCAAATGATACTTGGGAATGCGAGATATCTACGGTATCTTTGGAAGAAATGCTGTTGTCATCTGAATCCGAGATGTGGATCTCCCCACTTGCCAATAGCATCTTCTTCATTCCAGGGTGAGCCTTGGCCGGATCATACTCTAAATCGTCAACCAGAGTATCGGAGGCACCCGAGGAAAGCATACTGGCAGTGGCTCTTGTGTTATTGGAACATGTGGCCATTGATTCCTCCAGGGAATCTGTACTTTTCATCATGACACCTGGCTTTACAGCACCATTTCCCTCCAAGCTGTCCGTGCTCTTCGTCATGGCGCACATATTATTGCTATCTTGTTCAATGGAGTCAGTACTCAGGGCCATGATGTTTTCTGGACCTTTGGCCACGGGTCTTCCGTCTAACGAGTCGATCGAAGTCTCCATGACGTTTGTGTGTCGGTTCATATCTAAGCTGTCAACTGACGTTTGCATTTGATCTTGATCGCGAGCTGCTGAGGACACGGACAACACGCTCTTGCGATATGAAGCACAATGATATCCTTCTTTGGGTGGAGAAGCCTCCAAAGAGTCACTCTCAGGAGTGCCAACACTTGGAGTCTTGTCAGCACCAGTACTATCGGTATTGGAATCATTTCTGCCAAGGATGTCTTCAAGAGGCAACATTTCCGTTTGCCTGAAGGGTTGCTGAGAAGTGCTCGTCGAAAATTGTTCCACATTGCTTTGCGCTTGTTTAATAATCTCATCTATTTGAAACATTCTCTCTTCGAAGTCATCTGAGTTATCATCCTCACTTGGACAAGCCTCAGAGAGAGTCTCAGCGCTGTCCGTGGATTCAGAGTACAGAGATTCGTGGCCTTCCTCGATCTCACTTAGCACATCTTCTTGCTCTTTAGCCATTTTCTCAATAACTACGACATCATGGCAAGCTTGCTCTAACTTTTCGAATTCTTGTAGTGAGGCATAACTGTCGACAGAGATGTCATCTCCTTTGGAGTTCTTTTTCATTACTTTGATTGGACCAGCTTCAAGGGAATCTTGAGAGCCAAACGAACTTCGGCTCCCTCCACAAGTCGAGACCTGGCTTTCCAGTTTTTCAAACTCTTGCAAAGACGACATGCTCACATCATCTCTATCGGTAGCTTTCATCTGATCTAAGCGCTTGAAACGCGAGGTGTCAAACTCCTTGGACTCTTTAAGACAGGTCTTGAGACGCTCCATATCCTTCTCGTGATCTTCTTCCTCCTCCACAATTTGATCCAATGGAGGACTGTAGTAGAAACCCTCATCTTCAATGGTCACCTTGTTTTCACCGTCAAACTGCCTGGCCAGCCATTCCTTCTCTTCTTCAACGTCTTCCGTGTAGTAAACCTCCTCGTTGTCTAACAAACCTTTGGTCTCCTCATGATCTTCATCACTTGCAGGTGGTGGCCAATAGCTTACACTGACAGGCTTGGACTTGATTGGAGGTGACTCGACTAGAAGGTCATCATCCTTGGCATAAGCATGCATGATCTCGACCCCCGGAATGAATTCCACATTGTGTTCCACTTCGGACTCGGTATCTTGCTCCACAGCTTGAGTAATGCCCAGATGTTCTTGTTCTTCTTCTTCTCCTTCGATAATTTCCTCTTCTTCTTCGTAACATGGTTCGGGAGTGACAGGTCTATCAAATGGATCGCTCTTAACCTTCAGCATGATGGGAAGTTCAGAGTCGGACATGTCTTCCTTTGAACTTGGCCTTTGATCTTCAGAGGAGGAGCGACTGAACATTGCCTCACTCATCGATTGAGGTCTGCTCTCGAGGATCTTTAGTTCGGATTCTGGCCTGGAACCAAATTCGGAGTCAAATGACTTCTGTCCTCGCAACTCTGAATGGCCATGACCGTCGAAAACAGATGTCTCAAAGCTTACCACCCGTGGAAATTGGTAACTTTCTCTTGAACCACACCTTGACTCCTCAGGGGTGGCTCCTTGCGCTAAAAAAGACTCCTCAGTGGTGGCAGGATTGGATGACTCTTTAATTTCTTGTACGGTTACCTCAGAACCACTGGAAATGGTCAGAATACTGGCATTCAAGGTCTCGCGCGATTCAGAAAGTTCATGCATGGCCTTATCAGCACCTTCACTAACATCATTGAAGACCATCTCCACACTTCGTTTCATATTGGGAAGTATCACAGGCGAGCGAGCCTCATCATCGGTCTCAGAAGTGTCTTCAACTAATGGAGTCATGGTACTAACAATTGGCGAATGGGATGCAAATTCCTCCATTGGGGCTCCAGTGGGGGTGATGAGATCCCTTTCGGAATGAAAGGAATTGTCCATCAACATTTCTGACGGTTCGGTGGTCTCCGATACTTCAACACTCCCAAGACACCCTGAACTCTCCGATGTGTCCAAGGATCTCAAAGAGTCTTTGGATGTCATGGAGCTGACAGCAGTGAAGTAGTCCGTGGACAAGGCAGAATGTGTCGAGGAGCCATGGGCAGTCTCATAATCTGCTGTAAGGGTAGAGCTTTTGGCACTACTCATGGCAGAGTACATGGCTTCCATGTCTGAGGAACTTGGTCTGCTCAAGGCTGAAGCAGAGGCTGTGGCAGTGACATAGTTATCCCCAGAGCTGCTCCATCCACCCCCGCTTTCAAAATCGGTGCCAGATCTGCGATGCAGTTTTGAGTTGGATGAACTGGAGTCATGCTCGGAGGATTTCTTGGTATGGTCAATTCTGTCTTTCCGGAGCATTACTTTGGCCTCCGAGGCCCAAATGTCCTCAGAGTTGGTGGAACTGATAAAGGTGGATGACTGGTCTTGGACAGAGTGAGATTGCACTGATCCAAAGACCTGAGATTCTGAGGGAGGCTCTTGTTGATGTTCGGCAGGATTACTTGCAATAATTGGAACAGATGACAAGTTTTGGTGAGAAATTCCCTCAAAGTCCTCGCCATCAAATGGCCTCACAAAATGGCTACGGAATGACGTTATTGTGGGAAAATGGCTAGGCACATAGTGGTGGTAGGAGACCTCGCCCATTACAACTTGATCGACTACGTCGTTCAAGCGATCTTGCACGTCTTCAAAACCTTCGGCAATCTCCCTCCTCAACTCGAGACCTTCGCTCTTGTGAAGTTCTGAAGCAGATATTTCGTCACTTTCGACTTCTACTTCGGAGTAATGCCGTTTGAGCTCATCCTGCACCTCAGTTAAGTCTGCTTGAAGATCTGAGTCTGATATATCCAACGATATCTCGGAATGCATGGCTTTCGAGGCCTGAATTTGAACTGGTGATTTTGATGTTATTTCCTCTTCACGCCACTTTTCAGTCTCAATTTGCTGACGGATGGTCTCGCCATTAGTTCCCATGGGCGAAATTTTTTCAGCCATTTCCTTGGCTTGCTCTTCAATCCCTTCCACGAACTCTTGGGCAACTTTCCTTACCTCTTCCATGTTGTGGGCCTGGCTTTGATGATCGACATCTGGAACAGATTGAACTTCTTCAACCTCGATTTGGTCGTATTCGTCAGGAATATCTTCCACAACGAAGTATTCATCAAAGGTGACTTCAACGGTGGGTTTGGGCATGGCTTTCTCAAAGTCCAGCTCTTCTTGGGATCGACGAATCTCCTCGACTTTCTTCAGGGCTTCTTGTCCAACATTGGCAACGACCTCTGAGGCAATGTCGCGAGCAGTTTCCAAATCCATTGGTGGGTCTTCCAAAGCAGAATCATCGTCATCATCTTGGCTTTGGTCCTGGTTCTCGTCTTGTTCCTCATCTTCCTCAGAAGGTGCTGTGATGATAATGCTTTTCTTGACAGGATGGGGGGTTGAAATTCGATTTTGTCGGAGCTGATCGTCATCAACCAGAAGCGAGTCTGAGCTGATATGAACCCGTAATTTGGAGCTGCCATTAGCAGAGGTCTTCTCGACTATTTCATGCGACTCAATCACATGGGTCATGGGCATAGGTTCATCCATTTCAGGAACTGATCTCTCGGAACGCTCACGGGTCTCTGTCAATTGACCACTGAGATCTGTCTCCGTGATGGTAACATTGGTAACTATTCTAGTTCTTTGATCCTCCGTTGCTTCATAGCTGACGGTCTGACGTGTCACTGTATCAGACACAATAGTGGTGTTATTTTGTTCAATAAAGTGCTCGCTCATCACAGACTCCTCTTGTTGATCTAGCTCTGATTCAAGAATATCACCCTTGATTTGCATCGTCACGAACTTGTCCTTGTCTATTGAGCTCCGTTCGCTATGAAGAGGCATCTTCTTATCCTCCATTGAGGACTCATTGCTATCTTCCTCCAGGGCTGGCTTCACAAAGGTCTCAAAGTGTTCCTTGCGCTCTGGAGTGAGTTGCTCCGCCAATTCTTCCTTGGTCCATTCGGACTTGATAGCACTGAAAGAGAGCTCATCCACGTTGATTTTCTTGGAATGTACAGTGCTGATTTCCACTGAAGCAACATTTTCCTCCGGAATGTCGGTCATGGGTGATTGGGCAGATGCTACACCACTGGCCTTAGCCTCTAAGTTATGGTCAGAGCTACTTGAAGCCATCGATTCGGTGCTGGACATTTGTTCCCAGAACTTCTTCTTGTCGCCAAAAGTCGTCTCTTCTTCTTGATCTGCGGAGTTGCTCGTAGGAATATTTGTACCACAAAGAGTCTCGGGTAGAGGTAAGTCTGGGGTAATTGATCTTTGGGTCTGGGCTTGCTCGGGTCTGAAATCTGAATCTGATCTTGGGATAATGGAATCCTTGCCATCTATTAGTGGTTAGCACGAGAGAAAAAAAGAGAAAGAGATTAAGAGATGTTAGCCGTTAGAGCAATGCTTTAAAGCAAAGACAGCAATAGAAGGCAAAATGAAGTGAAACGTTTTAAAATAATGTTCTAAAATATGAACGGTCTACTGAAAAAAATAACCATATTAAGAAAGTTGTTGAACATGCAATGTAGATAAAGTATCATCATGATTTAGAGAAATCAAAAACCAATGGGAAGCGCAAATTGGATCATCCTCCACCAGAATAAGCTGCCATCGGTACCTGAGTTTTGATCAACCTCATCATCAGAGTCATCGTCTTCATCATTGTCATCATTGGTGGTTGTCGTGGTGGTTATAGTTGTTTTTGTGATCGTGGTGGTGGTTTGGTGGTCATCTACTTCCTCATGAGTCTCTGAGGTACCCTTTGCACTAATGGATGACTTGGAAGACTTTCTTGAAGAAGATAGAGGTGGGGAAGATGACGTCGATGAGCTGGATCTGCTCCGAGACTTGGGCGAATCCTTTTTCGTTTCCACCTCGCCTTCATAGTAATCATCCCGCTCGACATCGTCACTTTCTCGGATAGGAGATGGACTGGATAGCGTCTCATGGTCAGGTTCATCCTCGGATTCCACCTCTTGTTCATTCTCTAGACTTTTTTGCTCTTCCTCTTTCTCATCTTCTTTGTTGTTCTCAACATCCTCGTCATCGTAAAGCAGCTCCACCCGTTTTTCCACACACATGGGTTCGTCGACTTCCTCGCGCAGGTCTGCCCCATCGACGGCAAATTGGTCGCAGGTTTGTTTCTCTTCTACTACGGAAACCGGCTCAGAGACCTCTTCCCTGTGCTCGGCATGAAGGTGGGGCTCTGACTTCTCCTCCACGACCATGAATTGCAATGAGTCGTCATCACCTTGGTCAAATTCCTCGGCAGTATCCTCGACGGTGTCATCTGCAACAAATTCACTCTCGCTTGCCACATTGACGAACATGGAATCAGCTGACATATTGGACACCATGTGGTTATCAACAAAGAGGTGCGAGGGGATGGAGGAAATCGAGTTGGGGGGTCGGGCAGGTGGGTTGTTATCCGGGGATGGAGAGTTAGAGTGGGAAACAGAAGCCGAAGAAGACCCATGCGTCATGGACTTAGCTGGTGTTGAGCTAGCCATGGGTTGGCGCTTACTTTCGATCTCGCCCTCGTAGTAGTCGTCACCTTCACCTTCATCCTCATCCTCTTCTTGGATGGAGACGGACAACCTCTCGGGTTCTTGGCGCTCCTGCTCGTGGAAGGTTTGAGCAGGGTCACCAAGGGGAGCTTCATCTTCATGGACAATCATCTCGTCATCAAGACTGTCGTCCCGGTCCAACTCGACGTCATGTTCTTGGTCACCCTTGTTTGATGAGGACTTTGACGAGGATGAACTAGTTGAGGACCAGCGTTCGGGGAGGGTGGAAGGAGGTGCATGTCCTAGTTGCTGTGTGTCAAAACCTTGATGGAGAGAGAACAAGGGGAAAACAAATTCAAACTAAAATCCACAAACAACGGAGAGTGAGAGCAAGAGAATTCGCAACCTTAAAATGTATCGGTTAACTAGGTACTCTATCAAAGAACTCGAAATAATTATTAGGGGTATTTGATAATGCTAGGAGGGGGGAACGTTCTATACAATCGTAAGTTAGATCATGTTGACCCACAGGGATTAGTTGCACGAACAACCGCCAGGGTTTTAAATGTTTTATGGCACGCTCACAATGTTTATTAATAAATTCAGTCACAAAACAGGGCACCCCTTCCTTGAACTCTAACCTGGCGTTGTTCCAACAATGTCGGCCAATTCATTCCAGTGGGACTCAATTCTATCTTGCACTTCCCCATATCTAGATTGAAATTCATCCTCTTGCAGAATGGGAGGCTCAATACTGCTGATCGGGGCCGACCATCTGGAGCTAGGAAGCTCATTGGCAGAGCTCTGAGGATGACACACCAGATCGCTTTGTTCAGCTTGGTAAATGTTTTCGTAGCTACTCCGTGTACCCTCTTCTAGACCCCCTTGGAATGTCCCATGGTGTCGCTCCGCCAAACGAATGTTGTCTGCCCCTAATTTGGGATCAGCTTGAACGTTTTCCAATTCTGTCTCGTCATAAAGGGCCTCATAGCTTGACAGTGGTCCTTGGAAATGAGTCTCAACCTTCAGTTTGGGCAGCTCTTTCAAGTCTTGGATGTCAATCACGTCGTTTTGGTCAATGTCCCTCACTTGCAAACTAGATTGACGCTCTAACTCTTTAAAGGGCCCCACTTCAATATCCAAGTCTCCATGACTGTATCTGGTCTGCTGAGATTGAACATGGGCTTGGAAGTATTTCTCAGCATCTGGGGT
>CM021322.1:7720354-7743071 GCA_010645155.1 Tigriopus japonicus
TTCAAGTCTTGGATGTCAATCACGTCGTTTTGGTCAATGTCCCTCACTTGCAAACTAGATTGACGCTCTAACTCTTTAAGGGACCCCACTTGAATATCCAAGTCTCCATGACTGTATCTGGTCTGCTGGGATTGAACATGGGCTTGGAAGTATTTCTCAGCATCTGGGGTGCTGGAAATCAAAGCCTCTTCATCTTTATCTTCATGACAATCGTTGTCAGTACCAGATTCGTCTTCACTGCCATCGATAAGACTGCCACGCTCTGCTGTGAAGGATTGGATTGTGTAGTCAAGGCCAGAGTCAAAAAGCTCCGCTTCTTCATACTCAAATTCTGAGTGCACGGGAGACTCTAGAATTAAAGAAAGCCTAACGTTGCTTCAAACTTTACTCCCCCAATAAGAAAAAAAGCTAAATGAAAGAGCCTCCCGTGACGTCATGAAACCACAAGGCCCCCAAAGTTATTCAAGCCGGTTGGTCAGGTGTTAGTGGGTTGTGTATCCTATGAATCCATCATACCTTGGGTGATTTTCATTTGGAGTTGCTCCAGAGTTTTCTCTTCCATGGGTGTGGTAATAGAGTATCTACGTTCAATTTCTTCATTGTCAGAGGTATCACTCAAGTCGGACATCTCAACTACTGAGCCAGATCCGGGGATGGGTTTCAAAAGCGAATCTGATGTGTTCTCAATTTGAGGCGTGGCTGGCATTTCTACCACAATGTTATCCGAGGATGGTGCCAAAAGGAGAACACTGGGTCTCAAGGTAGATCGGATTTCTACTAGATTAGCATCCAGATCGCTCACAGCTTCTCTTAAATTTGTGCTGTCCTTGGGGCAGGAATTCAAGGACAATTTGCAATCGTCCAATTGCTGTCGAATGTCTTCAACCTTATCCAAGGCATCCTTGTGAGACAGACTTCCGCTTTGCAGGATCAACATGTCCTTTTGGACATCACTTAGTATTTCCCTCACTTTTTCCAGAGGTTCTGGATTGGACAAGGTACGAAATAAATGTGATACATTATACCTGCTCTTTTAATGAAACATCATGCACTTTGTTCTCCTAAGAACCTAAGCTATTCTATAGAATATAAGGGAGGATTCTACTGAGAAGTTTGGTCAAAACTGCTTTTCAATCATAATGGTGATAAAAATTCTTACCCGATTCCTGAACCTCTGCTTCATTTTCAGCCATTCGTTCATCCACTTCATCTGTAAAAAGAGTTGGAACATATAAATTGTCTTCCTTGGATTACCTTTACTAATTTAGGACTAAAAACTACTCTGTGCAGATAGCTAAGCAAATATTGACAAGATGATTGTTGTGGAAATACTTTATATTGGCAGTTACCCAATTTACATAATTTATTTTTTTGTCTCAAACAGACACGCCTTAGGCTTTGGAGGTGTTCTTGGGTCCTCGACGACGCGGCCTTCTCTTTGTTGATTTCTGATCTTTATTGCCCTTTTTCTGGTCCTTGAAATGCAACGAGATCAAATTTCAAGTATCCATGAATGGGCCTGTTTAGAAGCTGGCAACTTACCTCTTTGACAGCCTTGTCTTTGGGAAGCTCCTTGGGACCGCCATCAATTTCATCATCACTGACATGGATAATATCGGTTTCGGATACCCCTTCAATCTCTTTAATAAATTGATCCAAACTTAATACTTCACGTGGATCGTGGAGTTCAATTATTCGTTTAGAGGTACTTCCATCCTTGTTCTCTTTCAAAGTGATGACGTTCTTTTTTGGCGAGGGCAAAACAAATTCAGAGCGATTGATTTTCCTTTGACAAGCCCTACCGGTTTTGTAGCAATGAGGGTTGTTCTGCTCATAATCAATATCTGACATTTCCTCATCCTCCGTGTTAGGGCTATCTGAATCTCTCAATTGAATTCTTTGCGGATCTTCATCAAGGTCAGATACGTTGGAAATCTCGTCGGTCACATTTTCTAGGTCCACCTCCGCATCCAAGAATTGGACTCCAAACACATTGTCGGTGGTTGGTGATCGTGGGTCATCACAAATGATCCCAACTGGGCCTTCCAGACCTTCTAGTTCAACAATGCGAATAACGGGGATGTTCCCAGGCCGTCGATTAGGAACTACGTCAACCAATGATGCGGAATTATCCCGGACCTGCTCATTTTCAGTGCCATGGCTGTATGATTCGGAATCAGAAAGAGAGTCGTCCTCAGAGGGATTTTCACTGGCTTGGCACTCGACAGAGGGATTTGATTTGATCTTGGAGTAAGTGGGTTCAACACCTTGGGCCATCATGTCAAAGTTGGTACGACAGGAGTACACAAAGTCCTTGAGACTCATGATATCGCTCTCAGTGCAGGGAAACTCTTCATCCTCGGTGTCATTACCTTCAGCCTTCACGGGTCGAAGGTTCCTACGTCTGACCACCTTTTTCAGTTTTTGCTGACCCGGTGGACACTTACGGGAGGCCGTGTTTTTCTGGCTTAATAATTGCTCATCCATTCTTGCTTTGAAATCAAGAGAAGCATTGTCCTCATCAAACGTAATTACCATTTCTTCATCATCAGTGTCAACGTCTTCCTCGCGAGGAGATGCTTGACTCGAGTTCATATGAACATTGCTTTCGACAGGGTTCATCTGCAGAATGAACTCGTTCATGCCTGCATCTTTAGGGGTGGTCTCTTTTCGGATCATGTAATAATCTTTCATGGTGACTTTTACGTCCGAGTGTTCGGTGTCATCATCACTGGCGTCCCCGGATTCACCTTCGGAATCCACAGATTCCTCGTCAGTATCTGGACCCGAATTGTGAGCCTGAAGTCCAAAAGTGTCTTGGAACTTGGGTCGGAACTGAATGGTTTGAAGAGCTTCTTGCAAAGACAACCGACGATGGAGCCGATCCACGTCGTTTTGATGGCGAATGGCATAGTAATCTTTCATGGACACCTCCACATCCGAGTCATCGGTAGAATCATTACCCGAATCCCTATCGCACCGTTTGGCTTTGGTTTTTTGGCATTTCTTCTTGGGCTGAACATCCATATCCGACACATCTCCTTCACTGGTTTCACTTCCACCTTCATTATTCTTGATCGTTTCATTGCGTGATGAGGTAGAAGTACTGTAATTGGTGCATTTTGCTCGGACTAAAGATTCATAGGACTTCAGTTGAAGCTCTGGATGTTGGACCAACACCTCCTCTTTCATGATGAACCTATAATCACTAAGGTTCAGGGCAAGATCTTCATTAGTAGTAGTGTCCGATTTCCAACCATCATCGTCGTCCATGGTTCCATTTTTAGCAATGCTGTCTTGATCATCTAACGTAATTCTAGGTACACTAATCCTTCGCCCTTTCACTTTTGAGTCCGTAGATTTGAACCAGACCGTGGCGTTATCCATAGCAGGCATTTCTGTATTCTTCTTGCCAATCACTAGATCCTCAACATATCCCTCCAAATCGGAGTTGTCGGTACTCCCACCATATTGTTCCTCTTGCGCGAGGGTCCAGGCATGTTTTGGTCCTTTTCCTGAGGGCCTGGCCCTCACAATGTCGGGCAAACTTAGATCTGAATCGGATTCCGTAGCGTATTCACTCTCATAGTCATTGGCGGTACCTTTCTTTAATTGGACACTACTCATTTTGTTCGAGTTCTGTTTAGATACACAACTACGGGCTACTTACAAAAGTTGAAAGCCATTCCCCAAAAAAGGTTTCAATGTCAGTTTGGAGCAAATATATACGTATACTCAGTGGTTTCAAAGTGGGTCCTGAATTGTCTGGCGTTATGTGTAAAGCGTACCTCATGCATGCATACAGTATTTTTATACCTCTATCCCCATCACAAACCTTTTGATTCTTTGGAAGCAATGCCTTTCTTCTTAGCTTTCTCTGGCGTGTGCACCCTCACCTCAAGAACAGGAGAGATCTTTTCCTCTGAAACCTGCTCCTTGACACCTACTGTCGACATTGGATGTTTTATTTTGGTTGGCGATGGAGTTTTCTTGCCAGAGGGAGGGGGAATTTCCCCTCTTGGCAACTCATCTACCGATCTGATTCTCGTTTCAATATCTTCCGAGGAAGAACTACTCGAGGATGTTTTCTTAAATTGAGTCACCGATGGTTTCCGTTTCTCTAAGCGAGAAAGCTGAGAGGTTGACCCATCTGAGCTACTTCGACTGTACTGCTGTTTGAAGATCTCTTTTGGATCTTCGCCGGGCTCTTTGTAGACCAAATCAAGTGAGCGGGAAATGTCAGACTCAGTGGAGAATAACTCCGAAGTGGTCACTTTCTTGGCCTCGTGTGTGTGATCAAGAGAACCTTTCAAAGGGCTAGAGGGCATAGAGTGTGATGACTCATCTTGGGAGCTTGTTTTTAGTTGCTCAACAGGGGATTTGGACATTGGGCTACTGTCTTTACTTTCTCGAGCCTCGCTTGATTCCGATGTGCGAGAGTAGTAATCGTGTTCACTGGAGGCAGTAGACATCTTGGACACTCTTGATGAAGAGTAACTGGAAGTCTTGGTTGATCGAGATTCGTGTGAATCGGTTGTCAGCACTCCAGATTGATCACTTGATCTCGAGGTTGTGTGAGATTCAATTGAAGATTGCGTCCCTTCACGCTCATATGACATGGCGCTACTTGACGATGTGCTCGTGAAGGTTCTTGGAGAGGATGACAAGATGTCATCTTTGGTTATGCGACTCCCATCAGAGGAGCTTGTGGATTCCCCTGTCACGTCTTTAAGCCAGTTAGGGTCTAATTCCGTGCCCTCTTGATGATCAACTTTGAACTTACTGGGAGGAAATCTGGCTTCCAATGAGACGCCCTGCGATTCCGTAGTTGGCGTCCAATTCAGGATCGGTGTCATTTGAACGCCAACCATATCAGATAACTCGGTGGTAGCTTTCCGCAATCCGCGAGTTTCATGGAGTTTAGATTCAATTTGAGTGTGCGAAGTTTTCTTGCCAGCCTCAGTTGACGATTGATATGACAATGTCATTTCTTGTTGGGTGACCTCTTCAATTTGAGAGGGAATGGACACATCTGTCACTTCAGTGGAACCTTCGTCTTCAGGAATATCCTGGATGGATTTGCGCTCCACAATCGTGGCTGATAGCTCTTTCAGTTCTGGAGTCGGAGTGAGATCAGGCTTGAGCTCTTTGACCTCTGCCTTGATATCTTTTGCCACTTGAGAGACCTGGCTCATTAGGACTTCAACTTGCGTCTCAGCCATGACCGTTTTCGCCATTATACTCAATTGCTCTTTCCTTCTTTTCAAGGCGGGACTTTCCGTGTCGGTTTCAAGGTCTTCTCCATCTGAAGGTAATTCAGCCTCCAAAGTATGTGAAGACAAGGTTCGATCCGAGATAAAGGAATCCACTAAAGTGGACCCTCTTAGCAATGAGTCTGTCCTATCACTCAGAAGAGTGTCATTGCCAGGGTCAAAAGCTGAGTCATCAAGGCTTTGTCCTTCTCGGGACATGATTTCAAAGCCACTTTCATCTTGTTCTTCTTCCGGCATTTTCTTGGGAGAGAAAGCTTGCGGCGTTCTTCCTTCATTGGAAATGTTGTCAGCTTCGGGCTTGAAATGGGTCTCACGAAGCTCACGACAATCCTTGAGAGTAAGTTCCTCCTCAGGAGATTGAATGAACTCTTGACAAGGAGGAGCCTCAAAGTCAAAATCTTGAACGAAATGAGCTCGGAAGCTCTCCATCAACCGAAAGTCGCCAACAGGGGTCTTTACTGTAACCTCCTCATCGGATTCAATCCCAAAGTCATGGACAGTACCCTCCTTAAGCAGATGGGCAGTCATTTGAGAGAGAGTCGGAACTACATCTTCAAGTGGAGCGTTGGTTGTAACTTGTTTTTCAATTCTAACAACAGTCTCTTTAAGACCATCTTCTTGCTTCATTGTGGCCTTGACCTCTTCCAAAAGCCGAACAGGGGGTGGCTCTACCATTGATTTTGTGGGCCTGAGTCTGTCAGACTTTTTCGCTTTCGCACTTTCAGGTTTTCTACTTGATGCTCCCAAGGATTGAGCCAATCCCGACAAAATTGGAAGCTCATCAATCGTGGATCTACGTTGAACACGTGTTACTTGAACTTCACTCTCATTCGTTTTTCTTGTGGATTGGGTGACTTCGATTGACTCCATTGAAGTGGGATCTTGCACCAATGTTTGGTTCAAGGCAGTCAATATTGGCAGCTCCTCTGCAACACTTGGCCTAGTTTCAATCTTTGTCACCTTGGTGGTAATAGATTGGCTGGACTCTTGCGCGAGAGATTTGGCTAATTCAGTAAGGGTTGGGAATTCTTCAACAGCTTCTGTTTTGTGAGGCTCAGTCACCTTTTCAGCAAGATCTTTGGCCATTTGGCATAGGTTTTTCAATTCCTCATTTGGGGTCTGTTCTTTTTCTTTAGAATCTTTGATAACTTCTTTTTTGGAGTCCTCTTGGTGGAATTCCATCATTGCTTGAAGAATGTGATCTTTCTCGGCTTGAGACAAGATATCATCTTGAATAACTGAAGCTTCTCCAGGGGATCCATCATTGTCTGAAGAAAACGTTGTTTCGGCTTTGTCTTTCACGTCAGATTCGGACATTTCACCAGGAGACAATGGTTCAGTTTGGTCAATTTTTTCACTTGATTGTTTTTCAGAAGAGTCATGGGCGCCAAGCATGGCTCGAAGGATATGATCCTTTTCCTCACTGTCAAGAAGGTCTTCAGAATCTGATTCAGGGCTTTCCCCACTAACATACTGTTGAATTGGAGCACAATGGATCACTGGAGCAACCACATCCTGGATGGTTTGTCGAAGAGCATCGGCGATTCCATGACCAGGGGAAACCTCTATTTCTGCTTGTTGCTCTTCGTCTTCTTTCATCTCAGCCTCAAGCTCTGCTTCATCTTCTTCAAATAAAGTCTGTCCAGCAATAGATTTGTCAACTTCAAAGCTCTCCATAACATTGTCATCTATGGAAAGACTATCTGTCCCTTCATCAAAACTAGGAGTTATCATGATTCTGGGAGCATTCACTTCGTCAAACTCTTGGTCAGACTGATCCATGACATCTTGCTTGGACCTGCCAGGAGGCATGACCACAACTAGCATCTCATCAATATCATCGGATCGGGTCATATCGTCATTGCCAAATGAATCTACCGAAGTGTCTCTTTGAAAGCACTCACTGTAGTAGTACTCCTCAGTATCATCCTGCTCTTCTTTGACGTCAGTAGGAACAATCTGATGCTGTTCACGGACATATTCTGTGACTGTGACTGCTGCGGATGTAGCATGGCCATGCAAATGAGACACAGTGAATTCAGATGCATCTTGCAATGGTTCCATGGAAGAAATTTGAGCATGAGCTACCACAGATTGATTGGCAGCTGTCGGAGGAAGCTCTTTATCCATACCCTCATTTTTATGTTCAGCAGACTCTTTTTGAGCGCTTTCACTTTCATCAGCAATCTCACGTGATTCCTCAATGCCTGAAGAAGTATCTTTTTCAGATTGGGAATCATTCTCCCGTTGTAATGGAGTCTGTATTTCAGAGGATGAAGAGTCTTCTCTGTCAGTAAAATCAGTTCTTGTGAAAGAGGTGTTTTGATCCTCATGAGCTTGTAATTGAGAAAAGCCTTCCTTTGTCGTCTCTTGCAATTCATGAGAAGACCTCGTGTGACTTGATACATAGGTTGATGACGATGAGATAGTTGAATGGCTGACAATCTGGGAGCTTTTCAAATCTTGAGTGAAGCTAGTTGTTATTGCTGCTTCACTTGAAACTGAAGCTGACTTCTCTTCATGCTCAGAAATTTCACTTTCAAATGGTTTGGGCTTGTCAGTCAGCTGTCTTTCACTAGATTGCATGTCAATATTGGGAGTTTTGTCATTAGCAGGTTTATTTTGGTCTTGAGCCAGTTTTTCTTCCTCGACAGTTTCTTTATCTTGCTCCCTGATGGCCTTGGTAGATGTAACGGTCAAACTTTTCTCAATTGTTATACCATCCTGGGATTGACTAATCTCGAGTTTTTCAGAGACCTTTGACATTGGAAGGGTCTCTTCTTCGTTGGTATGTTGTGCATCTTGCTGTTTCAAAATGGTGGATTGATCATCTTTGCCTTCTCCATCCTTTGCAACCTCAAAGCTTGAAGTGCGTTTTGTGACATCCTCGGACATTTTTTCCTCTTCAACAGGAATGATAATTTTTTTTTCAGGTTCACCAGTTTCCTTGGTAGCACTTATTGAGATACTTTTTTCAACTGTGACACCATGTTTGGACTGGATAATCTCCAGTTTTTGAGAGACACTTGATTTAGATGATTCTTTTTCAGGTGCATCTTCTTGTTTCAAGATAGTGGATTGCCTATCATCTTTGGGTTTAGATTTATGAGGGTCAGGCCTACTTTGAGTGGGTACAGTGATATCCTGAGACAATTTTTCCTCCTCAGCAGGAATGACAGCTTCTTTTCCTTCTTCAATCAAGTCTTTGGTAGGGCTTAAGGTTGCCTCAATTTTCTCAGTGGCAACACCGGACGATTTGGAATATTCCTCACTTTCACCAGAATCCTGAACAGCCTCCTGGTTTGAGATCAAAGACTGATCATCATCTTTTGGAGCAGACTTCTCGGAATCATGAGTCTCACTAGAAGTGGATTCAGTAAGACCCTCAGATGGTTTTTCCCCCTGAACAGGAATGACAACTTCTTTTCCCTCTTCAATCAAGTCCTTGGTAGGGCTTAAGGTTGCCTCAATTTTCTGAGTGGCAACACTGGACGATTTGAAATATTCCTCACTTTCACCAGAATCCTGAACAGCCTCCTGGTTTGAGATCAAAGACTGATCATCATCTTTTGGAGCAGACTTCTCGGAATCATGAGTCCCACTAGAAGTGGATTCAGTAAGACCCTCAGATGGTTTTTCCTCCTGAACAGGAATGACAACTTCTTTTCCCTCTTCAATCAAGTCCTTGGTAGGGCTTAAGGTTGCCTCAATTTTCTCAGTGGCAACACTGGACAGTTTGGAATATTCCTCACTTTCACCAGAATCCTGAACAGCCTCCTGGTTTGAGATCAAAGACTGATCATCATCTTTTGGGGTAGACTTCTCGGAATCATGAGTCCCACTAGAAGTGGATTCAGTAAGACCCTCAGATGGGTTTTCCTCCTGAACAGGAATGACAACTTCTTTTCCCTCTTCAATCAAGTCCTTGGTAGGGCTTAAGGTTGCCTCAATTTTCTGAGTGGCAACACTGGACGATTTGGAATATTCCTCACTTTCACCAGAATCCTGAACAGCCTCCTGGTTTGAGATCAAAGATTGATCATCATCTTTGGGGACAGACTTCTCGGAATCATGAGTCCCATGGGCTACGGTATCACTAGAAGTGGATTCAGTAACACCCTCAGAAGGTTTTTCCTCCTGAACAGGAATGACAACTTCTTTTCCCTCTTCAATCAAGTCCTTGGTAGGGCTTAAGGTTGGCTCAATTTTCTGAGTAGCAACACTGGACGATTTGGAATATTCCTCACTTTCACCAGAATCCTGAACAGCCTCCTGGTTTGAGATCAAAGATTGATCATCATCTTTGGAGACAGACTTCTCGGAATCATGAGTCCCATGGGCTACGGTATCACCAGAAGTGGATTCAGTAACACCCTCAGAAGGTTTTTCCTCCTGAACAGGAATGACAACTTCTTTATCTTCTTCACTCAAGTCCTTGGTAGAGCTTAAGGTTGCCTCAATTTTCTGAGTGGCAACACTGGACCATTTGGAATATTCGTCACTTTCGCCAGAATCCTGAACAGCTTCCTGGTTTGAGATCAAAGACTGATCATCATCTTTGGGAACTGACTTCTCGAATTCAGTAACATCCTCAGATGGTTTTTCCTCCTGAACAGGAATGACAATTTCTTTATCTTCTTCGCCAATTACCTTGGAAGTTGTTATGGTCATACTTTTCTCAATTTTCACGCTATCCTGGGATTGGGTAATCTCCAGCTTTTGAGAAACACTTAACATTGGCTCTGCACCATCCTGTCTCAAGATAGAAGAATCACTATCTTTTGCCAAAGACATGCCTAGGTCTTGGACACCTTTTTCAACCTCTGAATTGGATGTCGAAGGAATGACATCCTCTGACAATTTTTCCTCCACAACTGGAATGACAATTTCTTTGTCTTGTTCATCAAGGTCTTTGGCAGTACTGATTGTGATACTTTTTTCAATTGTAAGGCCATCTTTGGATTGGCTAGTCTCAAGCTTTGAGACAGTTTGCATGGGAGACATTTCTTTTTCTGTCCTTTGTCCCTCTTCTGAGAGGTCTTCATGTTTGGCCTTATGTGGATCATGCAGACCCGTTCCGGTTCCAATCTCTGAAGAAGGCAAAATGACATCCTGAGACAATTTTTCATGTTCAACAGGAATGACAATTTCTTGTTCATTTATGTCCTTAAAAGTGCTTCTGGTTACCTCAGTACTGAATTGGCTGGATTCAATTTTCTGAGTGGCAACACTTGAGGTAAACAGTGCTTGTGATTGATCATCATCTTTGTTAGGGTCATCTGTCCAATCTGCTTTTCCAACGGGTGCGGTGGGCCCAATGACATTCTGAGACAATCTTTCCTTCTCAACAGGAATATCAATTTCTTTTTTCTCTTCACTAAGGTCTGGAGTAGCGATTATGGTCAAACTCTTTTCAATTGTCACGCCATCTTTGGACCGGCCAACTTCGAGCTTTTGAGACACGCTTGATATTGAAAGTTCTTCTTTTTCAATGGCATCGTCCTCTTTTGGCATAGTTAATTGGTCATTATCTTTAGGCATTGTCGGTTCAACAGTATGCTCCGTCAATTTTTGATCCTCAACAGGAATGACAATTTCTTTTTCTTGTTCATTTATGTCCTTAGTAGTGGTTATGGTCACCTCCCTACTGAACTGGCTGGACTCAATTTTCTGAGTGGCATCACTGGAACTCGCAAGTGCCTCTTTTTCACCGGAATATTTTGCGTCTTCCTGCTTTATGGTCACAGTTTGATCACCATCTTCAATGTGGTCTTTGTTTTGGGACAACTTTTCTTCCACAACTGCTTTCTTTTCAACCGAAGTGACAATGGTCACATTTTTCTCCATGGTCTCCCCAACTTGGAACTTTTGAGAGGTCACACTAGACATGGTAAATGTTTCTTCATCATGATCCTTTGTATCATGTTGAAAGAGTTCAGATTGGTTTTCATCCTCAGGAACAGACTCATCTTGGGCTGGAACGCTTTCTGAAATATCTGTTCTTGGGGAAACGGTAGTAAAATCCTTTGACAGTTTTTCTTCAACAACCGGTATGATCACTTCTCTATCTTGATCACTAGCAAAACTACCAACAAACTTGGAGTCTGGAATTGCCTTTTCTTCAGTGGAATGCTCACTTTCTTTGTCTTTTGAAACAGACTTATCAGGGTCATGAGACCCATCTGCCTCTTTAGCCATGGGAATGGGAGCAGTGGTTTCTTCTGTTATTTTTTCTTCAGTAACAGGACTTGTGACTTCTTTCTCTTCTTCACCAATGTATTTACTGGCACTAATGGTCACACTTTCCTTCATGATCAAACCACTTTCAACTTGGCTCAATTCAACCTGTTGGGTTTCTTTTTCAGTGGAAGGTTCTAGAACTGCAAAATCTATACTTTGGCTTTTTGGTGAAGATGAAACTTCAGGTGAGGAAGTTGCATCTTTTTGTGGTAAAGTCAAAGATTCATCCTTGTCTTTTGAAAATAATCTGTCAAGTGGGGACTTGGAATCAATCTCTTCATTTTGGTCAGTGTCAGAGTGATCTTGGGATAAGGTTTCCTCAGACATGGGAATGATAGTGGAAGGTTCCTTTTTCTTGTCAAGAATTGGAATGGTAATTTCTTCATGATCAATATCAATGTTCTTAGATTCACCTTTTGCATCACTTTTCTCAAGCAAATCCTTAGTGCTCTTGATTGACTCAACATTTGTATCCTCTACTGTACTTGAAGCCTGGAAAGGCGCACCAAATTCGTGTGATGATTTCGCTTCAGAAATGAACCTATGACTTTCTTGAGCTTCTTGCTCAATGCTCTGGGCACTTTGAATGGTCACAGTTTTCTCAAATGCGGTTCTATCATGGCTCATCATGACTTCAAGAGGTTGAGTGAAAGTAGAAAGATTGGCAGATTCATCACGTGCTCCAACAACTTCAGTGTCTCCTTTAAACAAAGATTGGCTTTCCTTCTCAGAAAAAGACATCGTACTTTCTTCATCTTTATCATCTTTAGAAGTACTTGTCTCTACCGGCAACATTGTGGTTTCTTGTTTTTTAGGAACAGGCAAATCCATTTCATGTGTTGTAGCAACAACTTGCTCTTGGATGGGAGAGGAAACCTTGCCTTCAGTCATTGTCCTTTGACTTCGATCCACATTTTCCATTGTGGTGGTTTTGGTGACAGTCATTGACTTACTTTCGGCGAGAGAGGCAGAAAAACCTTGATGAGATTCTATGGTTGAAATGGTTATGCTCTCAGATTGCTCCATTTGTGAACTGGAGGCCTCAATTTGAGATGCTTTCAAATGAATGGTGGTTTCAGAGGATTCCCCATGCACCAAAGTCTTTGATTCAACCTTTGAACGGCTTTCTTTTGTAGAGGATGTTTCTTCATGTTTCAAATCAAGGGTGCCTCCAATGGCACTTGGTTCATCTTCCTTAGCAATTATTTTCAAGGTCTCCTTGGAAGTGATTTCTGAATCTTTTTGGCCACTGGCTTTTTCTTGCAATTTAGTGCTTGGCTCTGAATCAAGTACTTCTTTTTCAAATTGCAACTCCACTCTTTTTTCGATGCAAATAGGCTCACTTGCAGAATGTGTATCTTGAACTGAAGGAGATTCTGATTTGGTAACATCCTTTGAAAGATTGCTGTCAAATTGTAATTCAACTTTCTTTTCAATGCAAATCGGCTCCTTTACGCCTGTATCACTGGGTGGGAGAACTTTGGAAGTTGATGAAATTTCCAGATTTCCCGTGCCTTTGGCAGAAGAGTCGTCTTCAAATAAAAGCTCAACCCGTTTTTCAATGCAAATGGGCTCATTGGCCTCCGATTCACTTGGGAGTGTTTTGGAATCCAAAGTTTTTGTGGTGTCTTGAACAGGAACATTGTCTTCATATAACAACTCAATTCGTTTTTCAATGCAAATGGGCTCATCAACCTCTAACTCTTCAATGTCTTTGGCTTTAGTAATTGCAGAGGATTTCAATTTCGTTGCCTCAGCAGAAGAACTGTCTTCTCCATATTGCAATTCAACTCTTTTTTCTATGCAAATAGGTTCCTTAACCTCGGAATCCTTTGAAGGGTCCGTTTTTAGAGCATCTTTAGCAGGAATTTCGTCCTCATACAATAACTCAACTCGTTTTTTAATGCAAATTGGCTCATCCACCTCTAAATCGCGTGAAGGGGATGATTTGGGTGCTGAGAAAGATTCCAGTTTTGCCGAGTCTTCAGCAGAAATGTCTTCATATTGCAACTCAACTCTTTTCTCAATGCAAATTGGCTCGTTGACCTCTTTGTCACTTGAAGGTTCCGTTTTTGGAGCAGTTTCCAACTTTTCGTCCTCATAAAGCAATTCAACTTTCCTTTCAATACAAATGGGTTCATCCACTTCTGAGTCAGTTTTGGAGGTTTTGACAGAAGAGGATAGTTCAAAAGAAGGCCCTGATTGTATTATCTCTTCTGACACAATAGTTCGTTCCTTCTCTAGTACTTCATCATTTGCCTTTGAGGTCAATGTAGAGAGCTTTTCTTGGGTTAACGAGGCCTCTGAGCTCGGAGAGAGTTGTCCAACCGATGATGTCTCCATCAAAGGCGAACTTGTTTCCATTTGTGGTAGAGGCTCTTTATTTAGAGAATCGGATTTAGTTATGGAAATGTCAGATGACATCTGTTGTGAAGTAACTTGGGCTTTAAACTCGACAGAGCTCTGTATCAAAGCACCGTCTTCAAAAAGTGCCTCAACTTTTTTCTCAATTTGGAATGGCTGATCTTTTCCGGCGGTTTCGGGTTCTTGATCACTTTGCTTTTTCATTTCGGATAATTCATGTTTAACTTCAGTTGTCTGGGCTTCAAATGAAACAGATGAAGTTTGTTTTGAGACAATTGTTTCTTCCTCCAGTACTTTTTGGGAAGAAGAGGACATTTTGAAGCTTTCAGTAGCCTGAATTATTGAGACATCATGGTGCGAATGCTCTTGGACTTCAATATAACTACTGCTCTTCTTTGTAGACTCAATTTGACTTTCAGAGATCTCTATTTTCTTGTCTTGGTCAAATTCAATGTTTGAAGAGGAATACTCAGTGGATCCGTCTTCATACAATAATTCCACCTTCTTCTCAACACAGACAGGTTCATGAACCAAATCATCGGAAGTTGAGGGTGTTTTGCTTTGAAGTGATACTGCTTCAGTCACAGAAATAGTCCCCGTTTTTGAGTCATCCTCCAAATCTTGTGATTGACCACCGACTTTCTCCAATACTTGAGGTTCAGGAGAAATCTTAGATTGTTGATCAACTATGTCTTCAGTTTCAACCGGTATAGCCACAGGCTCTTGATTCTGTTTGTCAGAGGCCTCGTTCAACAGGGGTTCCTTGGCTTCATTCTCAATTTGGGTGGAGGAGACAGACATTTGTTGTTCCCCAACAGATTTTGCTTCAAACAGGAGCTCAACTTTCTTTTCAATAATGGGATCCTCTCTTACTTCTTCCTTGGGTTCTTTTTGAGCCCCTTGAGATTGAGGAGCTTCAGCGCGTTCAAACTCTGTTTCCAGCTTTAGACTTTCCATTCGAGAAGCCGGATCCCTTTCCAAAATGAGGGATGGGAAGTCTATGGTTTCTTTTTCAATTTTGGTTGTGCCAGCTTGTAGCACCTTTGCTTCCATACTTGATATTGACTCAATGCCAACAACAGTTCTCTCTACAATAGAGGTACTGCTACTTGTCTCATGATGGCTTGAGGACTCATGACTGACCCGGTATTCCTGTGTCTCAGTGCTCTCGGTAAAAGCTCCTGTCTTAACAGCCTTTACTTCAGACGATGAGTGAGAGGAATCCATGTCCATTTCAAATTCAAAAGATCCGGGTTGACCAGTTGATCCAATGGTTGGTCTGGCAGACTCACTAGCAGGCGAGTTTTTGATGCTGTCCAAGTCTCCTGCTTTTGGAGGAGATGTTGAAGCACTTTGTAAGACTCGCTTTGGAGGGCTTGACGTGGCATCCACCATATAGCGGGATTCAATCGCCGACATAGGGCTGGTAGCCTTGCTTTCAGTGAATAGTATTGGACTGAGATTGGCGTCAGCAGTGTCGACCAAACTTTGAACATCCGTTTCTTTGTCGGTCGATCCGAGGACGGACTTCCATTGAGCTGGACTTTCAGGACTTGCTGTTGATGCTACACTGAGACCAACAAACTTTTCAGTACTTTGCTTGGGACTCTCAGAGCTCTGACTGTGAATGGGGCTCAATTGGGTCTTAGCGGCAGCTACTTCTGTGCCCATTGGACTCATGTCAGAGAGATCCGCATCAGTATCAATAGACTGGTCTTGAAGATCCAAAATTTGTGGCTTAAACGCCTTGCCAGTGGCTAGACCAGAGGATTCTCCCGCAGTGGAGATCCCTGACTCGGTCCACTGACCACTTTCCGTCATGGGACTGTCCATGGGACTTCCCTCATGTTCTTGGACTAACATTAGAATCTTGCGCTTTTCTAGATAGGATTTAGTAGAGCTACTACTACGCGTCTCTTTCTCTGTGAGCTCACTATGATATTTTTCTTTAATCGATATTTCGGAGTCGGGAGAGAATTTTCCGGAGCCAATCTCAACTGATTTGGGGAGGGTGCCAGATGATTCCACATGAACAAAGCCCACCGTGGTGGATGAGGAGGAAAAAGATTTGTGGGACGTTTCCTTCCGAGCATGATGTTCCTCAACATGGTCAACACGTGTGGTTAATTGGGCTATTAAGAGGAGGATAGTGGGCAAAAACAGGGGTTAGTCAAGAAGCTCTTCAACATTAGCGGGAGTGTATCAATGTTAAGAGGTATGAAAAAACTGGCCATGTCTCCTACATAATGGCAACACTGACCTTCAAGCCCAACACAAAGAAAAGAAGTCCTACACCTTAGCGTGACCACTTAGGATCTACTTTGTTTCAAATGAAAGGAGGAAAAGATCTGTGTGAACAAACACAGTTCTAGGATTCATTCTCTATTGCCATTTGTGTAGATTCAGCCGACTCATCTCATTCATTCCAATTGCACCAGCTCTCAAAAAACATGGCGGGGAAACGAAAAATAAAGGCTTGCAGGATCTCGGCCGCAAGGATCAAGAGTAAAGCAAAACAAAAAAAAAGGATTTTTTTCTACTAGAATATACATCGCAGCAAAGGAACGACATGAGTTGAAATCAAAGAGGGAGATACCGAAACAAAAGTCTCGATAAAAGCGTGAAAATGTGTCCAACAGAAGCTCCTTTGAAAACTCGCCAGCGCAAGTCCAACAAGCGTGGCTGGTCAATATTTCATTTCAACCGTGTTTGAGCTGAGCAATGGTCTTTGTCCAATCACCAGTGGAAAAAAGGCTGAAAAATCTACACGATTGAATAGCTTGTGAGTGTATTATTCCGTTTACTGACAGTTCTTCTACGCCTCTTTCCCTTCAAGTCAGATGGCGCCATCTCGGGGACCTTCATCTAACTTGAATAGAATCCGTTTTCAAGGGTGGCAAGGAGGTGGTGGGTTTAGCGCGTGAAAGTGAGCAAGGTTTAGGCAAAGATCATGCAGTTTAGATGGTGCATGCAAAAAAGGACCTTAACATCTAATTGAGTTTAACCAGACAATTCAAGAGCCTTACCTTCACAACAAGAGTGAGTTTAAATAGTATGTAAAGAATATATGATAATAAGCGTGTATGAGAGTAAGCACAATGTATATAATGCCGAGGTCATGCTGATCATCAGACTTGGGTAAGTTGATGGTCCCATGCCCCTTATCCCATTTGCTCCAGAACTGAAGTTGAGTAAGAGTGAAAACAAAAGGGAAACACAATTGGCAATAGTCTTTAGAGAAGGCACTCAAAGGCAACCTTTTGTAAGTAGTAATAGCAAAAAAGCGTTCCCTAAAGGAAGAATAGAGCCACTCTGTCACCAAAGAACACCTCTACACCACTAAAAAAGGCCCCTGTTTGACATTCCTCTCATAGGCTTCACTCCTGAAAACAGGGTGCTACGAAGCAAACGCAACCAAGGTTAGGTCGAACAGGTTCCTCCTTCTAAAAAGGCTTCAAAAGTCCTGCCCTGTAATAGTCATTGACTCAAAATTCTAATATGGCTTCTTCGTCAAGACCTACTAGGGCTTCCTATTGATGTCCAGCCACCTGGTTTCAAACATTCACTTCTTCAAGCTATTGCTTAGCATCGGAATGAAATCGAGGATTCTAAGGCTTCAATATCGCATTAAAAGTTGATGAAAATGGGTCTTACCTTGACTTTCTGAGCTGCGGGTGGAAGAGCTCTTTTCTTCCTCGTGGTATTCTCGTCTTTCTTCGACCACAGGAATTGCAACCTCGGCTTCGTCACTGATGTCTTTGGCAGCAATTTGGACAGCTTCCTCGAGGGAAGGTTCAGTCCCTGAAAGATGTTCATTAATAAGCAATCAAAAATCATCAATAATCAGTGCAAAAATAATTACTTTTTGTGAAAGCAGGTGCTAAGGTGCTTGTCTCGTGTACAGAACAAAAAAATATGAAAGCATAGAATTACCACTGCCATTTTTTGCCGTTGACCACTATCAGCTATTAAGGATTGCAAGCTCAGCACAATTTAAAGTTTCAAAAAGTTTCCAAGTAAGAAACTTGATACTTCCAGAGACAAAAAAAGCCCCGATATAATGACGTTTATACCATTGTTATGTATGTTATATCTTGTTTTTCTTGGGTAGAAAAACATTTCAGTATATTTTTCAGAAGGCTGACCACTTCTACTTCCGGCAGAGCAACGATGACGGTTCAACAATAAAAAAAACCAATTATTTTCAAAACAAAAACCTTGCTAAAAGCCAGCGTGAATTATAATATTGATCAACTCCTTGGCCGCATGGCCCTGGGATAAGTGGACCTCATAAGAGGAGGTAATAAGAAACTTAAAATCACTCATTAAGAGGGGTGCTGATTTCAGGCAAATTAAGTTTTATGCCCAAAAACATGTTTATTTACTATTTGCTAGCTTTTAAAGTTTATTTGCCATTTTTGGGCAAATATATACAAATTTGTCTGGTTTTGGGCAAATAAATGCCAAAATTGTCTTTTGTGCGAAAAAATAGGAAAAAAACAAATTTTAGCCCTTAAACAAATGTTTTGTTTAAGGGATATATTGATTATTCAATGGAATAACAATATTTTCTCTGCATTGTTCATACACTTGCATTCCACTTAATTGTTGGCGAAACATAATGCTCATTTTCCGAATTTAGTAGCCAGTTTTGCCATATTTTGGTAATTTTATGTAACTATTTGCCATTTTATTTGCCATTTTTGGGCCTTAAAGGCATGTTTTATTTGCCAGAAATCTGCACCCCTGCTCATTAGAAGCAGTGCATAAAAGCAAACGTGGTTGATTATCTCAAAATAGAGGCACATTGGGTTGCATCCCCAAGTGAATACTTCTCACGGAAACTGAAAAGGTCACCACAACTAATCTTGTACACCCTAATTACGACCAGAGAGCCTCTAACCTTGCTCCATGACAATGTTGGAGTTATCAAATTCTCGCGAGGTTGAAACTCGAATGGAAGAAGAAACAGCAGTTCTGTGTACACTGGAAGACGACACTGAACTCTTTTCTCTGGTATAGGTCATGGATACTTGGTTATCTAGGGAGCCGACTAGGGTTGTTAGTTCACATTGAGGCCATTTACGTTTTCCAGAAGCAACAAGTGAAGACTTACCTCGTTGGAGCTCTTCCATGGGCTCATGTTTTGTCAAGGGGCTTGGAGGCGGGGTGCTGGTCCTTTTGGGTACCTCTGCAACCTCAGTTTGAGTCTCTTCGATGACCTCAATGTGTTCCTCTTCTTCTTCATGTTCTTCTTCTTCACTCTCACTGCTTTCACGGTGAGAGTCCAGATCCTTTTCTTCAGCCACATATTTGGCTTCATCCCGTTCATAGGAAGAGTCAAACTGGGATTTTTCGTACTCCTCTTCGCTTGAGATCACCCTCTTCGTGGTCATGGTGGTTGTGGTAGTGATGGTTTCTCCATTCTCACTCTCAACCACACTCTGTTGCTTCTCGGTGATGATTTGGTCATGGCCTTGCTTCTCTTCATAGGTTGTGGTGGTGATGGTTTCGTGAACTTCGTCTTCATCCTCACTGATGGCATCAACCCGCTTCAGAGGCGCCGCAAGAAGTCGAGCTGCAGGAACATCTTCTTGGATCTGGTTCTTGGCAACTTGTTTTTCAAAAGCATCCGTGACCATCTCCACATTGAACATGCACTTATCTACGATATCATCACGGTTGCAGGCGCGAAGAGCCTTCTCCAGCTCATTTCCTGTGGCTCGATTGCCATGGGTATTCAACCAGAGGCGCAGCATGACCATACCTTGTTGACCCTCATTGTTGGGGTACTCAGCTTTGATGATATTAATGTCAGAGTCATCAATCTCCAACTCCTTGGCCACATGGACCCAGTCTGATCCAAGCAAGTTGCCAATGTCAGAGATCCGGAGGTCAGCACGGTGAATGGTGTCAAACTTGCCATAACCTGCTTGTCGCAAAAATTGGTGCTTCTTTTGGAGAGCCATGTATTCCTCGCCGGCCTCAGGATATTCAGGTTCAGGAGTAATGTCCGAAGGGAGATCAACATTCAAGTTGCAGATAGGCGTTTGTGGAGCCTCTTGTTTGCTCAACTTGGGCTCCTTCATGAAGGCAATGCGGCCCATAGCTTCAGAGTGTGGATCCTTCACTTTGACAGTGAAGGGAAGGCGGTTTTCACGGAAGGCCCAGAATCGGAGGCTCAGTTGTTCCCCAGATTTGGTGACTGGAACCAGGTTTCCTCCAAATTCGATAAAGTTACTTGTACCCTCCAGAACCTCGACATCTCGGGACTTTGCCACTTCAGTGAAATGCTCCTGGTTCTCCAAGGTCTTTTCCTCCTTGTCATCTGTCATACAGAAGACACGCAACCTCGCTTCATTGACGTCGTGACGTTTGGCAAAGACAACAAACCTGGAAGGCACAAAAACTCGTTAAAATCTAGAGACCACTGATGCATATGAGGATTTCTTACTTGGCCATGAAAGGCACGTGAATGGCCTCACGGTAAAGCTCGGTGGCAAACTTGGTAGCTTCGCCAATATTTCTGCAGTCCATCAGCCAGAAACGGGCGGAAACCGTTGTGGTGAAATTTACACAATCTTTGACAAAGGTGAGGGGAGTCGACCCAGTGACATCTTCCCATTGAGCCCGAGTGGTGCCACCTGAAGAATTCAAACACATAATTGACCATATAAATCTATCCTCCTTCCCCCTCTTCTACTAAAGAGCCAAACAATATTTTGCAAATCGGTATTTACAAATGACTGCTCTTGATATTGATGCATTCCAAAAGTATCAGAAGAAGCGAGAGAGATGAAAAGATGGTAAACCATGCCAAAAACCACTCTCAGGTAAAGAAAACGTGACTTGTTTAGCTTCTGGAACGACTCAGGACTGGAGTTTTTTCTCTTATAAACGAAAAAAAAAACTAAAAACTATTTTCTTGAAAAAGAATGTTCCGGAAAATTCTGAAAGACAAAGGTTGGTTGGGTGATTAAAATTACTCAATCTTGGTCAAGTTGTCTGTTTGACATTGATTTGTGCAGTACAACGAGAAAAAGAAACTCAAGGATCAATTCACGGAAATCATAGATTTTAGAAGAGGAAAGAAACTTAAAGATTGTTAAAATACTTCTTCCTGAATCTTTCCAACCTGGCTCTAAACCACTCATGAGGGGTGCAAGAAGGTGTTGCCAAAGATTTTTGGAGAGTTCTTTTACCAAGGAGAATGGCTCCTTTTCTGCATCAAACTGAACTTCAAGAGGAAATGTTAGCCATGCCAAAATCATAAATATTGATTCATAAAAATGGAAAGCTTGGTCAGTTCTCTTGATCTGTGAGTTTTGAAGGCCGCATTTGAGTTGAAAATTTCATTTTTCAATGACTCCATGCCTGGAATTTTATCTACAAAAGATATGGTGGAAATCGTCGTGCGCTTTTGAAACCAACAACAAAAGAGTGAATGAAAAAACTTGGAGATGAATGGGGGAAGTGGAAGTGGAAACAAGGCAGAAAGAGATGGTGGAAAATTTAAGTATGTGAATAATTCAATCAGACAACTTGAAAAGATGTAACAATAGGTGTCTTAAGGATCCATTGAGTAGAAGTACGCGGTTTCATTGGCATATCAACATGTACTACTTCCTAGCGTCATGATCTGAGTCTATGCAATATATTTCAACACTAATGTCTTGATAAACAAAAAAATGATTTTATTAACATCTTTTTTCATCTTGATCTTTACATTTTTAACAATTTTAACATCTTGAATTTGGAAAAGAGTCCGATAGATTTGTGGAGATTTGACAAGGGATAAATGCACGCCATGGCATAGAGCATCCTCAAACAATTGATGCGTTCATTATTTATATTATTTATTGAATAGTTTATTTTCACACCCAAACTGTTTTTTCCATTTTTCATGGCCAGAACTCTTGAAAATTCCCTCACAAAAATGTGAAATTTTACTAACGCCAACAAATGTCAAGTCAAGATTTCTAAGGGAGGTATTACAAAAAACACAAAATTAGAATTGCAGAGTTGGTTAAGTTTCTTGAAGAATGATTCTTTGTAGCTCTCAACGAAAGAGCCATAGTAAATTTGTATTCATCACGCTTTTACAAACCTTTTTCCATTCATGTTCCAACAATACAAACAATGCGTGTAATTTGTGGAACATTCGCAAAAATCTACTTTTCAAGGGTAATTATACAATGCTCTTAACGGTAAATTTGCGTTTGACCAGGATAAAATGCGCATTTTGCTCCGTTTAAAGAAGGTTAATCCAGTAAGATCAATTATATTTAAAATTATATTAAAAATGATACTTTCTCTTTCAATCATTTTCATAAAAAGGAAGGCAGTAAAAATGAGACACACTTTTGCCACTGCCTAAGTGGTTACTTTTGTGCATAGAGTTTCCTATTTTCATCTTCGCCCCCTGTATTGCAAATTTACTTCAGAAGCTAATTCATTCCGACATTTTTTTATATTTTTTGAATCGGATACTTAATCACAAATGTTGATATGTCAATGATGATTTCCTTCAAATGTCATTTGTTTACCTTTGAGTGATCTTTTCCGGAACACGCCTGATATTCAGAAGAAAAAAAATGTAGGAGTTCAATTTCTAACCGGTTATTGTAGATTTACACGAGCAACTTTTTTTCAACAAATTTTACTCCCCACCCAAGCAATTTCTCCTTTGGCCTACAAGTATATATCTCAAAGGTTTTTGGAGTTCTTTCAACTGTGTCAGTTCTTGCTCATCTAAAACTACTGTACTCTCTATTATATGGCAACCGGGATCGAACTGGTTACACTCATGGCTAATCCAGGGTTGCTACTTTTGGAGCCGC
>CM021322.1:7743132-7753582 GCA_010645155.1 Tigriopus japonicus
TTCGAACTGGTTACACTCAAGGCTAATCCAGGGTTGCTACTTTTGGAGCCGCGACAAAGTTTCTCAACTTGGACTTACCCGTGATGGAGCAGAGAAGACGAAGGGAATTAGGCGGAGAGCCTGAGGAATAGTCATTTAGCATGCCTTTCCCAGAGGCCTGAGGCAGTGGTATGGTCAGGGTGATGGCTTTGTGGAACTTTCGTCGCCTTGGCTCCACAGTCACAATCGGCGAAACGGCAACCCTGTTCCCTAACAGTTTGGCAGTCAATTCGGGCGGGATGGGCTGAGCCTAAATCGGAACAAAATCGGAAGGTTCAACTAAAGAGACAAGTATGATGAAACTGATTTTGAACACCTTTGGACTTGCAGAAAAGCAAAAAGGAAAAGAAAGGAATGCGGAAAAGGAATAAAATTGGTCTCGTCAGAAGCGAAATGCAAAAGAAATGAGGGAACAAATGAGCTTTCTAGAAGCAAACTGAAAAATGAAAAGTCCAAAAGTGTTCAATCTCATTCATGATCGTGGATACTGAAATTACTGATACTGTATGTGGCCGAAATCATTTTGTTCCAGGATTTGCTTTACATTTCGATTCTGGGAGGAGTAGGGAAAAAACCAATTCAAAAGTAAAAAACGAAAATTAGCATTGAAGTTACTGTTTTTCGATTCTTTAGAAATTTGAAGCTCGTTTTATTTGCGCTGTTGAGGGTCATATTTTTGGTCACAAAATTGGGGTTTTTGTGTTTTTAGGAGGGCATAGTACAATTAGAAACACCACACGAGAATGATATGATTGGAACATGGATCTCACAATAGTAATAATAATTTATAATACATTGACGGTCACCACAATACACACGCAGTCATGTTGTTGAATTGGCAATAATTTGGCATAGTCTTTTTACCAGATCAAAGAGAATCGTTTCTTTTTGGGCAAATGGTTGACTGTGATCTTTTTTAACATCCCGTTCTGAATCCCTCGACGAGGTCTGAACATATTTACCTGAAGGCCAACCTTGATCTTTTTGGTGAGGGCACCATGTGGGAACACAGCTTGGACCTGTGGAACAACCGTACTGTTCACAACACCACCTGAAATTAATACCAAACTTAGTTATAAAGCCATTTCAGCTAAGCAATTGACATAGGCAAAACATCTGACAAACAGCTGCAAGCTGTGAACAGTATTTTTTGTTTTGATTGCAACAAGCCGAACAAACAAGATGCATAAGCATTACCCAAGTAATTACTCAAAAATGGCAGGTGTTTTTCATCAATTACAGTGCCTTTTAAACACAAAACTATATTTTCGATAAAGTTTGTCTTTAAATGCATTGCTAATGCATATTAATTAGTCACAGGCTTGATTCTATGACACTAGGATGAAACACGGATGGATGAATTTGGTTTTTGCGTCCATCGTTCCAATTGTGTGGTTGTTTTACGATTTCTGCTAATGTTTTTCCTGTACTCACTCATCGCTGAAAAGTGATGTTGCAAATTAAACTAACTTGAAACGTTGGTGGAATCGTCGGTGCTTGTGTTCAAATATGACTTATGAGTGGGTTTAACTGGAGATTCATGACGTAAATCACGAAACACCTTGCTCAGAACGAAATACATCTGATAGCCTGTCATAGTACTTTGATACAAAAGGTAATTTCGGCAACCAAATAGTTTTTGCAAGGAATTTTCATTTGCCTAAAAGCCGTCACTCATTCAAGGAAAGAGCTAAAAGGTTGCGCAATTGGGCAAAAATACCTTAAAACTGATTAATGAAACCGAGGTGAAATACCTCAACTTAAACCTGCGACTCCAACGCCTTCTGTAGTTAAATCTAACATTTTGACATCGTTGCCACTTTTCGGCAAAAGGGTCACAACTTCCCTTGTTTACAACCTTTAACTTTTTTAATGCAATTATTTTAGTTCGGTAATTTTGCTAGCATAAAAAGATTAAAATCATGGAAAAGCAGTTGTCGTTTTCCCAAAACGTAATAATTAATAAAAACGCAAGGTTTCGAAACGATCTCAGTTATTCAAAGCAAATGGATGAGTGTATCTAGTCAAGCAAATTCAGCTGGGGATTTGGGGGGGTCAAACTGGTTAGGGATGGATCAAAACTAGGCTTGGATGTTTTATAGTTTAAGTTTGCTTCTTGTGGGAAAAGTTCGTTTAAATTGATTGTCAGAACGAAGAATGCAAAAATTTTAATTAAGTTTTTGAGAGGGTTAGGCTTGACTCTCGACTCTGACGTATCCCTAGCCATTTTAGCCCCAGAATCCCCAGCTGAATTCGTCCGATTACACTAATCCATTGGGCCTAAAGTTTTTTGGATCTTGTTAGTTTTTTTCAAAGTAAATGTCATATGCCACCATACCATCAGGTCCAATTGCATGGACTTCCTGTCGGATGCGGGACACAATAGCAAAGTATTGCGGGAAATCCGTGGTGAGGATCCTTGTGATGCGATTTGTATTGAGGTCCTCCAATTGGTTCATTTCATCGGCGTCAAAGCTCTCTTGAAGGACATCTTGAACAGCGTCTTCAGTGGCTTCAAGAGTGTGTTCCTTCCACGTTTCACCATTGTCTGAACGCAAGATCACGATCTCGCGCTCTTTTCCTCGCAGCGACGCAAAATGCGGCACCTCAATAATAACAGGCCTATAAAACCATGAATTGGCCTAAAATCCAAAATCGTTCCTTAAAATTACATTTTTTCTTTACCCCAAGAATTTGGCTCCAGCTGGCCCCAACTCCAAGATCCTCGAGGCAATGGCCTCACCCTCCATAAGAGGTGGAGGATGGATGAGTTTGTCCTTCTTCAGGTAGCGACATGTGATCCTCATGGGCATAGGCGCTTTTCGGGGTGGGATAATGACCCTGACTCCAGAATGGCGACATCCGCGCATGGCTCCTCCCCGAGCATCCACCATGAAGCTTACCAGGAACCTGGAAATGTCAATGGAGGTTGCAGTTCACTCTCTGCAGAGACCCTGGCGGTCTTTCGGGATTGACAACAGGAACGGGAAACAAGGACGAAACTTTCGTGCCACCCTGTAGTTCATGAGGGTGATGATGGGAAAGAAATGCAAGAAAATACAGGGTCTGTGGAAGAACAGCAACACAAAACTGACAGCTTCACCAGTCTTGAATGGTGGGTAGGTCAGTGAGATCCTGAAGTTTTTGGTATTTCTAAAATACGATTTTTAAGGGATATCCTTTGAAAAATAAACACGCTAGACTACAGGAAGGTCACCACCGATTCTACATTAGAAGAATCAGGGGTTTGGGCAACGGCATGCTCATTTAGAAACTTACTGTTTCCATTTTAGCAGTCTATGTTAGGAGAGTAGTTAGAAAAGAAAGAAAGAAACTAATTAATCACCAAACACAGGTAGACCAATCGCGGAGATCAATCGACCTACAAAATAGCAGACTTTCGAGGTGTGTGTTTGTGCCGAAATGAAAGAATACATAGGTTTTATGGTCAAGAGATTCTTTCTACTCAATCACCAAACAGTTTGGACACACATCCGTGAGAAGATGTTTGTTTGCCATGAATCGATCCAAATCAAATGTAGTTGTAGTAGTACGAAACGGAAAAAAATATTGTTTACAAAAACTACGCGAGTGTGTCCTTCAAAGAGTTGATCGTTTGTTTTCGGAAGTACCTCTTGGATGCTAGGGGCGCATGAATGATATTCGCTTCCATCGTTTCTTGAGGCGAATATAAAACTCTGGAAACCACAAAATTCAAATTTACCAATTTGTGTCCTTCTCCAACAAAAGTACACGGTGACCCGAAAGTCTTGGTCTTTGTATTTTATATCTTGACAAAGTCGGGCAAGTTGGCTACCCAAAATAAAACTTGAATCCAAGTTTGCGTTTGTTAATCAAATAAAAGTGGTGGCAAAGTGTTGACAACCAAGGAAGAAAGAAAGGACTAAAACAATAGAATGATCAAGTCAGTTTTAGTAACCACTGAAATAAACAAGAAAAAGGCATAAGCAACAAAAAAAATATTATGAAGGGTTTGAGTTTACATTCATCAACTGTGAGTAATGAGCTTTCTGTGGGTAAGGTAAAGATGGATACCTTTCGCGCCACATTGAAGTGACACTCTTGTTGCCGCAAGAGGTTGCAACGCTCAAATGGCTTGGCACTCGGCTCCTTGAGAGGGGAGAAATACAGGTTTGAACAAATGAGAGAACAAAAACATAATGTACTTGGGCCAAAAATAAGGTTTCAAACTCAATTAACCAATGCCTGGGCCTTTTTCAATGAATCTAGTTGCTAAAAAGAAGAGAACAAAACAAATATACACCCTTCGCCCAAAAGCACCCCGTGCCCAACATGAACACACTATCCCGCCATTTGCTCCATAAATGCATGGGTGAGCATACAACCCCATCCAAGATTCCATTAGAACATTGTATTTTGCTTAGTACATGAATGACAACAAAACATGCCAGAGTCACTTACCCAATGTTAACACCAGTCTTGACCGGCAGGTCAACATTGTCTGCAGCATACATCTTCTCATTGTAGGAGTAATCCTTGCTCTGCTCCATTTGCAACAACTTTGCCTCAATGCTGCCTGAAGTAGCTGTTGAATTTCCATTCACAATCATAGACCCATTGGTTTTAATCTGACGCAAAAATAAGAGGAAAAAAGGTTATCAAAAGTCATAACTTTTTCATAGATTGGGGACAACTTTTTGCGAACGACAATCACCTTTGAACTCTTAATAATTCAAAGGGTATCAAAACTTTGGGGACACGCTGTATGCCCGTGTGCTCAGATTCCACAAGAATAACAATTAAATCCCTACCTGTTGGGGATGAGGCAGTGTGTCTCGGTGTTGTTGTTTCTCGTCATGAGTGACGTCAATAGGCATGGAATCATCGCCTAGGGATTTCATCTCATCGGCCGTCAGGTATTTGTAGGAATGATCGCCCAACATGTTCTCTTCGCCTAAATAAAAATGCGAGAGGGTAAAATCTCATGAATACTTAATCTTTCCCGTGTTTTTGCACGCGCCCTGTCAAAAGTGTTATCGAAAGCGAAATCATCATTATTCCCGAAAACAGATCGAGAGCTTTGGAAGCCCACATGGGGAGATTGGAATGAATGAAAGAAGCATTTTCAGATCATTCCTACCAAACCAAGAAAAAGAAGCAAAGAAGATGAAATGAGCTCTAGTAGTATTATTAGTTGTACTGGCCAGTTCTCAGTCTGAGATCATTCCTGAAGAGATTGTTTACTCTTTAAATACTTGAAAAAAGCCACAAGCCCACTTCATGTGTGGGATCTTGTTATGAATGAAACTGGTTTTCGTAGCCTTGAAGAGACTCCTCATCTCAAGTCACCGAAACAGACACAGAAATAATCAGCTGCCTTGACTGGGCTTTAAAACATGCAAAAAGGATTCAAAAAGTGTTCTGCACCTTTGGCATGGCCATTATTCGCACTTCCATTGGTTTTCACAACCATTGTGGTTGTCACAAAACGATCACTACAAAGCGAGATTGCTCAACACATCACGGATTTAGACCAGGAAACATGTGATTTATTTCCACACTCCGTTGTACAGTATGATCAACTCCACTCAACGATGACTCATCTAACTGATGCTTTTCTCTTTCAGCTTATAAAAAATTGTCCTAAGGCACTCTGGGAAACTCCCAGGGTTTCTTTTATTCGCCGTCCTCAATTTTAGTAGGGCTTTAATCTTTAGCGCCTTGTTTTGATCGTGGCAACCCTGAAGTTCACTTTCACACAAAAGCCGGCATCCGAAATAATATGTTCGAGCTGCCGAACCGAGAAACTCAGAAACTGAAGAGATAATCTCTCCTTAATGGCCAAACGCCGACTGAGGCAAAAAATGGAGGAAGGCCTTGAGAACGACGAGGCGATCAAAAGCGCTTCGGGTGCCAAAGTAACTACTTTCGCTCTGGGTGTTTACTGCTTACGTGACAACTAGAGAGATTCATTTTTACTCTTGGCATTTCGTCTATGTACTAAGTTCAACATAAACAACTAAAGTTAGGTAGTTTTCCTTTCTTCCATAAGGAAACAAGAGAAAAAATCCATAATACTACATCGACTTTAGTTCACCCCAAACTAAGAGTTCATTGAACAAAGTAGTTATTACAAAATACAACTTAAGGCCTTGATTTGGTAAACAGAACAATTACTTGGTCCCAACAAAGGATATATAACTAAAAAATCCAACTTGAGGCCTTTTGAAAACAGAACAATTACTTGGTCGCAATATTGTCTCTTTTAAGTACACACGAACAATAGTGTAAGCTGTGCTTCAATAATTTGAAGAGAATATAGAATATTCAATCAAACTTAATTGCTACAACTTTTAAAAGGAGTGCTAAAAACCCAAACCTTTCACTTTGAAAGGTTGGAAGGTTTCAGTATAAATGGAAGCTAAAGATTTGTGCCTCAAGTTAAAATGAGGCAGCCTTTAAAATTCGATTTTTTTCAATTTCGACGTGAAGTGTTATTACTTCAACAGCACGGTTCTTGGTAGATTTTACTCTTCATTAATAATACCAATTTATTTCAAAATTTCTTTCCACTTCTCTGCAATAAACAAAGCTTCAATAATAACTGTCTCGACTCCTCCAAACCAGATTTCTATATTTTCCAGAATTCTCCGGCAAAAATCAAACCTGCAGACTTTTATCACGCTACTCTGTTATCTGCAGGTCTCTAAGCCAGAGAAGAGTATTGCCCTGACGAGGACATGTGCCAACGTATTCAACCACAATGCTGTCTGTATTGTGCGCCAAGGGTATTATTATTGCGGTGACCACTCGTTTTGCACACTCTCTTAGGTTAAGTGGGTGGTTGCCAAGATGATACTTGTTGCATGGCATAGACTTATTATGAAGTTGTGAAGGTCACTTCTTGGAAACTATTGGTATTGATGATGAAATATTCGAGACATTTGTCCTCTAATGGGTTGATATTATTTGTTCTTGTTACGTTTTTAGTCTAGAATAGGAAGCTGTATGTTGGGGTAAGCACAAGCCGTATTTTTGGGATGAGAGAACAAGATCCTTTTATCTGGGAATTTCTCAAGGAGGAAAACATGTTTTGTTCACTCTTTTCGCAACTCAAATGTCACTCAAGTATAATGTTACTTCCATCAAATTTAGATGGATTCATGGAATCAAACTCTTTTTGCATCTCAATTTGTCTATTCAACTTGTTTTAGCTTGGAATGCAATCTTGGAATATTTGATTGCCATCAGTGCCTCTTAACACGAAAAATTTCAAGTTTTGCTGGGCATTTAATTCATGCATCGTTTTTAACAAAATGAAGGCAGTTTTCAAGAAAATTGGCTTTCAATCACAAATTAGTCACCTATGTCAAAAACATGATTTATGAACCGACAAGGAAGCTCAAACTCATCTGAGAGAGGATCATTGTGTTTGAGGCACCAAAGTTCATTTTAGCCGAAAAATAGCAACTCAAAAGTTTAAAGGTGAAAGTGACACTGTCAAGTTGAGCACAATCACCATCATCCACGAGGATTTTCATCAAAATTAGTCAAAAACCTTTTTGGAAAATGAATTCAAGGGAAGGTTTTTAGGAAACTTATCCGATAAGCTCAAGAACAAGTTTCATCAAATTAAAGCTTTAAAGCAAGTGAGACTTTTAAGTTGAACACAATCACCATCATCCAAGAGGAATTTCATCAAAATTAGACATAATGTACCGTAAATTTGAGCCTTTTTGGAAAATAAATTTAAGGGAATGTTTTGAGGAAACTTATTCGATAAGCTCAAGAATAAGTTTCATTAAATCAAAACTTCAAAGCAAGGGAAATGTTGTAGTATGGGCAAAGTTTATGATCAACAGAAGACAGCTGTTAGTCCACCACCACTCGAAAAGTTAGAGAAGAAGTCCCGCAACCTCTTTTATGTGTTGTGTTTTACTTAAGCATGGGACTTACTGGGATTTGCTAGGGATTGTCCCTCGTATCCCGCCATTTCTTGGTGCTTATCCTCTGCCTGACTGTAAGCAGTAGAGTCCAGCAAGTCGTCACCTAAAGTTGGTCAGTTCAGTTAAGCTTACATGAATTAGACATCGATCTTAGGTTGCAGGGTGCGTCTGCCAAATCTGGCCAAACACTGTCCATTCACCAACTCCTTTCCATATTTGTTAAACATTAAATATGGACCAAAAACTTTTGCTCCCTGATGGTTAATTTGATAACTTACCTCCTTCATCTTCAGAATCTGAGAGGAAAGTTTCATGCATGGACTCTGGCGCCATAACGCGGTACTTCTCCTCAACTGTTGTTGTAGTTGTGGTTGTAACCTCTTGCTCAGTTACTACCTTGAGGGTCTCCACCACTGAGATGTAGCCCAATTTTTGTGCAATTGACAGGGCAGTTTGGCCATTCTAAACAAGCAAATTTCAATGAGTCTTGCAAATTCAAAAAAGGGGGACTACATTCTGCATTGATTAAAAAAGCCAACTTACATTTGAGACAGTGTTTGGTGAGGCATTATTCTCCAGGAGGAGGTCAACAATTTGAGAATGGCCTTGCTGAGCTGCTTGATGCAATGGGGTATAGCCCAGCTCATTCTGAACATCCACCCGGACACCTTGCTCCAGCAAGAAGCGGACCATTCCAACTGATCCAAAATGGCTGGCCACATGAAGAGGAGTATAACCAGCCTTGGTTTCAGCATCTTGCTCAGCTCCATTGCTGGCCAAAATAGCTGCAGACATAAAAGTAAGCATTTTCAGTGCACATTTGGGAACAGTCCCAATATAGAAAAGAGAATTTACCTGCAACATTTACACGATCTTCCTGTGCACACAAGTGCATGGGCGCCAAGCCATTTTTGGCCTTAGCATTCACATCGGCACCATTCTTCATAAGGAGATTAGTCATGTCCACGTGGCCTTCTTGTGCCGCCAAGTGAAGGGGAGTGAAACCAGCCTTAAAATTGCAACATCAGAGTTATAATTTTCACTTGATTCCTTAAGAGATAAAAATCTTGCCTTGGATTCAGCATCAGTTTTAGCGCCATATTCCAAGAGGCTCTTGGCAATGTCCAATTGATTCTTCTTTGCTGTGATGTGTAATGGAGTGTATCCATTTTTGGCAGCAGCATGAGGCGAGGCTCCCTGTATTTAAATAATTGCATCAATGCAAAATATATATAATTTCCAAACCATGAACAGTTTTGAAGGATCATTATTAGGGCTGAATATTTTAGGTTTTACATAAAACCTGGGTTTTAAGGCGTTTTAGGGCCTTTTTTGGGCAATTTTTACCTAAAACGGAGTTTCCAACCTAATAACAACTTTTTTCTTAGCCCAAAGTAATTTGCACAATAAGATTCCTTACCCCAGTGTCTTTGAAAATAAACAAAGGAAGAAAGGAGTGAGAGCTCAATGCTTTTCATTCCCCCAACACGCCAAATCAGCGTTAGCAATTGGTTTCAGGCCGACACTCACAATTGTCGTTTGAAATATTGGTAATTACGGGCGCTCACTGCCATTTTTGAGGTCACATACCGCCATATCATGCCACTTTTTTGCCACGAGCGACAATTTTCTCTTTCTCAATTATTTCATATCGGTTTTAGGTCGAAAATTTTGAATCTCGTTGTTATGGGTCGAAATTTTTGAATCTCGTTGTTATGGGTCGAAATTTTTGAATCTCGTTGTTATGGGTCGAAAATTTTGAATCTCGTTGTTATGGATCGAAAATTTTGAATCTCGTTGTTATGGGTCGAAAATTTTGAATCTCGTTATAGGTCGAAAATTTTGAATCTCGTTGTTATGGGTCGAAAATTTGGGATCTCGTTTCAGATCGAAAATTTTGGACCTCGTTGTTTTAGATCAAAAATTATTGATCTCGTTGTTTAGATCGAAAATTTTGGACCTCTTTTTTTAGCTCGAAAATTTTGGATCTCGTTTTTTAGCTCGAAAATTTTGGATCTCGTTTTTTAGGTCAAAAATTTTGGATCTCTTTTTTAGGTCGAAAATTTTGGATCTCTTTTTTTAGGTCGAAAATTTTATTTCTCGTTGTTTTAGAAAGAAAACTTTTTGGATCTCGGTTTTTAGATCGAAAAAATCGGATCTCGGTTTTTAGATCGAAAAAATCGGATCTCGTTTTTAATGTGAAAATTTACAATCTCGGTTTTTGGTCGATTTTTTAACTTTTTACCATAATCTGCCACTTTACAAATATCACTGTCACAAACTTTTCTTTATTGCCATTTTCTGCCACTATCTCCCAACACAAATAATTTTTTCGCTGCCTCTGTCTCTGCTCTACCACATTTACTCTTGCAAAGACTAAACTGCGGTAAAACAATAATGAATACTAAATTTGGTCTGAAGAGCGTCTGTAAAGTCTGTTATCTAGTCAACCTAAAAAAAACCTAACACGTGATTTTGGGCAA
>CM021322.1:7757037-7773222 GCA_010645155.1 Tigriopus japonicus
GAAACAGAATGTTTGTTGGCAAAAAAGAACAATTTTATGACCAATACTCGGGAGATCATCTAAAAGGATCGTTAAAAGCATTACTACATCAATCACTACTACTAGCACATACTAATGAATAGAAAGGAACAATTTGAAAAGCTTCAATGACGATTCCAACTATTTTCTTCCTGCTCTCTCGCAAAGGACTTAATACTTAAATGAATGACCTGGATCTGGTTTGTTTTTCTTACGAATCCCATTTAAACCACGAAAGTAGTCCGAACAATTCAATTTGAAAGAGGTAATGAAATGTGGATCTGCTTTAAGAAGTTTTTTTTTATATTAATGCAATGCCAATATTCAATTGAAAGACAGGATAACACCCACATTTTAGGCGGCTACATTCAATTACATTACCAGAAATACCACTCAAATCATCATAGTTACAGATAAAACTTGAATAGATCAATAGCATTGTTTTTATTCTCCCCCAATAAATTTGGGAAAATTACTGCAGAGAAATGAGTTGTTACTATTGTTTTTTGTTTTATTCATGTCATCAATGTCAAATATCTCCAAAAACACACGTATTTTTAAGCAGGAGAATGTTACATAAAAATCTCAATTTGCATAATTGACAAAATTTGGCACATCCATACTTGCACCTCACGTTAGTTCCTTTGTTTGTATGTACACATTTTTACCAAAAATGCTAGTGTAACATATTTGGGATGTCTTTATTTTTTCCACCCAACATAACATTACCTACCCTGATATAACCTCTCATTTAAATTCGTCCTCAAAAATTTATATGTCCTCGAACTGAAATGTCAACTGACCTGGCTGCGTCCACATGGTCACCCTGAGAAGCCATGTGTAAGGGCGCCAATCCATTCTTTGTCTTGGCCGAAATGGGAGCACTCCGTTGGATCATGACATCCACCACATTCTCATGACCAGATCGGGCAGCACAATGCAATGGAGTAAGTCCATCACGTGTCTTGGATTCCAAATTGGCACCTTTGTCCAGGAGCAATTGGACCATATTGGCCTTGCCCCATTTTGCCGCCACATGAAGCGGAGTGATGCTATGCTGCAAGGAAGATGATCGCCAATGCTCATTATCAGGGATTAGGGCTCGGACAAAATTGCCTAACGTAATTGCAACTTTTGACGCCTTGAGTTGCATTTTGCAAAGTTCTGATTTTTTCACAAAACGCTACAACTTTTGGTTCTTTTCCAGTTGATTGATTGCATACTTCATGGGCACTACAAGCCTTCAAAATGTTCCTCAATTTTGGGATTATCTAAACAGAGTAAAATATGAAAAGCTGTACAATCAATTATAGTATGTGGGGTATCCAGACTAGAGGTAGACTGGGCCTGTAACTCGTTAACAAGTGCGATTTTTAGTTGATTGATGAAAAATCAAAATCAAGATATATCTCTTTTGGGGAGATGATATTACACATCATTTGTTGTCAGGCAATCCAGTTCATAGTGATGATTTATTTAGAAAAGGTATGTTGTGCGACCCCTGCATGTTTTTGAACATCGATGTCAAGAGCAAGTAACACGTTAAAATGCATTATGCTGGAAAGTTAATACGTTGCTCAACCACCCATACCAATATTTGATGAATATTTGAGATAAAAAAGTGGTAACTTTTGATGTGAAACGTCTTGGCTTTACAGTGTACTTGATTTTTGACTTGTTGCTCGCTTTTGAGGCTTATTTTCGCCCAACATACCTTGTCTAATTAAATCATAAGTTCGAACTTGATTGCCTTACAACAAATCTTGTAAAATAACATCTGCTCATAAGAGATACATCTTGATTTCGATTCCATATCAAGCATCCAAAAATCGCACTTGCTGACGAGTTATAGGTCCAGTTTACCTCCAGTCTGGATACCCCTCGTATTTCTTAACATTATTGAATTAGAATGAAAAAAGCAACATATGTTTCGATCGTTTAAAAATCTATATTCATCTTTTAATCTGATAAATCAATTAAACAATTTATCAAATAATACTTCCTTTTTTTATGTATCATTTTAAAAAACGAAATATTCCCTTTTTTTATTTTCAATCAGGCCAAACCTACTCTTATATTAAAATTTGCATTTCCTGCCACTAATATTGAATATTTTAAAGTCATCTTTCTGGCCAAATTTGACATGTTTGTCAAAAGTGTTTTCCTGTCCAAAAAAAATTCTTTAAAAAACAACTTTTTGCAAGCCCTAGTACTCATTAGTTAATCAACATTGCTTTCCGTCTTCAACTAAAGCTTCGTAACTATCACACTTGGTAATTTCCCGAAGATGAATGGGCCTAATTAATACACGTCACTTCTCTAGGTTGTTTTGAAGGATCCCCTCGAGAATTGTCTTGAGGTCTTCCAAAGAGATGGTGAGGGTGGTGGGGGTAAGCCAGAAATTTCTAGTCCGATCTTGATCGAGACTCCAAGGGTGAATGGACAACTCAATCGTAATAATCTCACCCTCGACCCCCCTCTGCTTTGGACTCTGTGAGAGACATTTCAGGTCAAGGCATCCTCCCCCACGACAGAAAACGAATTCCGCAGTAGAGAAATTCAGAAAAGTATGTTGCATTGGATTCGGGATTGAGTTTGTATTACAATCCCAAGGGGAATAAACCGACCAATATGGTTAGCTAAAAGGTTCCCGAGAATCGAGCTTAGCAACAAAGAAGGTGAATGTTCTGTCGTTCAAAGTCACAGTCAGACATCACTCACTGCTCTCTAAATTGAGAAGCCATTTCCTATTTTAGCTTTCCTAGACAAACTTCAGGCTGGTTTGTGTAATAAGTGGTGTGATAAGGCCACAAGCCCTCGTTATTTTCTGTACTTTAACGTTGAGTCAAAACAGGGTAATTGTCAAGTTCAGAGACCTTGAAAGATCCTTAGGCGTTGTTGAACACTACTACCTCATACATTATTTTTTTTATTAAATATGGGGACTGCCCCCTCACCTAAAAAATGGCAAATCAACAAAATAAATTGCCGCATTTTTTTTCAATTTTTTTTGGTCTCAGTTTGTTTTGCTTAAGACAAAAAAGTTTCGGCAAATAAAACGAAAATTGACAAATAAAGTGATAAAACCAGGTAAAACCCAATGAACCTTGTCTAGCATAACAATGTATTTGCTTGAAATTGATCCTCCTTTTTTTGAGAGTTGATTTTGGAAAACTTTGTACGGTTTAAAATACACATTTTTAATTCCTTAAGTCATTTCTCTATCATAAAAGATTTCAAATAATCTTGGTCATTGACCTCAAACATGTTGAACTCAAGCGCATTGGAAGATTTCTGATATCTGACCGCAACCCTTGCTACAATCTACCCTTTGTTAAAAAAACATGACTTATGAGGGGTGGGAACACTTCAAAAAATAAGTCTTATTTTTTGTGGTCACCCTGTATCGAGTCCCAAGATACGGTAAGGCTTTGCAAATAGCCTCAAGGTACTCAGTGAGAACATGGGCGTTATCTAATGAATAGAAAATAAGGCCCAATTCCCTCAGTGTCGTCACTGTTGGGATACCACTATCTTCGTATGCTTGAAAAGTCCTCCAGACATGGAGCAAAAACTCGTCTTGAGGGGAACAATTTTTTGTGACTTGGAATCCTTGCTCGTTTGAGAGACCATAACCAACGATAAATGATTCTCGTTGAACATTTCCAAAGAGGCTCTCCGAAGCCTTGGACAAAAAAAGTTTCGCTTTTTAAGAGTAAACAAAAGACCTGTTTCTCGGTTTCTTTCAGAGGCATTGTATTAGATCATGGGACATTTATTCATTGATGGATTTTGCTGATACATCATGGACATAATATTGATTTTTTTTTTCATCACAGACATCCAAGACAGCTTCTAAAATAGCTGAATACTGCCTTTGTTGCTCTTCAAGGCAGCAACCTTGGTGTTGATATCAGTATCTTCATTTCGAAAGGAAATAACTAAAGGAAAACCTTATATGGCTCAAAAGGTGCTTCGGATGGGCATGTGTTTTAGAGATATTCAAAAATATTTTTTGGTCGAAGAAGTAGGACAGATTTCTGCTCTGTGATCCAGGTAGGAGCTCGAACTTCGAGACATTGGACAGAAGAACTCAAGACGGGTTTTAGCCAAGCTCACTAGATCACACATCGAACACGATGGCGTCAGATTGACGCCCGGCTCAGTGAATTGAACTCTATTTTAGATGGACATGTGAGGCTAAAAGCCGCAAAAAGAGATCAATTGAGACACTGGAATTTTCTACAATTCCATATCCCAGCAAACATGAACCCTCCGATCTCATAGCAACAATTCATTTGAGGCAGTACAAGACTCGTCCGTCCGTCAATGAAGATATTCACATAAGCATCAGGTTATCAAGCTAACTTGAGGTGTACCTTAGTGCACAAAATGGCTGGTTTTACTAGCCTTAAGACAAAGCCAGTGTCAATGGTTGGTTGTACGACAAGTACAACCATCCTGGTGGGTTTCACTGGAGGTTGACTGGCGCCACCAAACGTTTTATGAAACTGACTAAATTAGGTGCATCTCAACTTAAGAAGTTGAGTCAAGTTTGCCCATTCTCACAACTTATAAAACCGGCAATCAAAAAAAGGTGAAATGGCGTGCTCATTTTCCCGGTTGCGAACGTTCTCGATTGGCCAGGAAAACCTGTCAGTTCGGCAACCTTGACAGTTTTGTAACAAGTCCATTTTCTGCCAAATGACCTGCCAAAAAATGTTTATTGTTCAATAATGGAGCTGTACTTGCTAAAATTGGATCCTCTAATCATAAACACAGTTTCAAAACGCCTCATCATTTGACTGCAGTTTTGTCAGTTTTGTTGCGGAAGCATAAGTACTCCAAGTACACAACTTGTATGAAAATGATCAGGAAAGCCGGCCTGAATAAAGATTGTTACAGGTAGAAAGTACCGCTAACGCCGAACCGTCAAAACACCTATGTGGTCAATCTAACGCAACCTCCCATGGCATAAAACCAGGGTCATTGAACAAAAGGTTTGATTGGGGATTAGACTTCAAAGATCATATGCTAAGAACAAAAAGCATTCTAGAAAGGTGCAATGACATGTATGTGGGTTCCGGAGAAGGTTTAGTATGTCATGTCATTGCAAGGAAACTCAAACCTGTCAACGATTGACAAACTAGTACACAAATTCCATTAAGAAAAGTTAAATTGATTCATAATCAAGAATATAGTAATCAAGAATTTAGTCACTTGGTATTCAAGCCTTTTCATAATGAAATGTGGTGTTGTGGATTGCAGAGGTTTTTGATGTGTGAGAGGTCCAAGCTTTGATTCTCATTACTTTCTGAAGCAATTTAAAGATACTTATTTGGACCTACGCAAAATACCTCTAAATCATGACAATTAATAAATTTGCACAACTTGATTCAACCTTTTTGTCTCCCATAGGTAATAAGTATGATAGTTAAGGTGCTTTTCAGGGATTAAGGAAAGCAAATAACTTTGCTGTTAGCAGTTTTCCATTTCAGTTAAGCCCTTCATCTACCGAAACATTTTATCTTGGCTAAGAACTCTTCTGGTTCATCATTAATTGTTCTGAAACTAAATTTGACCTTTCTCATTGACAGAACTTTCTAATCTTAAGGCTGACTTTGCTCAAAAAATGAGCAAGCTTCAACTGTTTTGCTCCTAAGTGCATGTATGATATGATTGATATGCAATGGAGGTCAAAATGGAGGAAACTGCTTCCACAAAGGTACTTGTGAAATCTGATTAGAAGATAGGTGGTGACCATCTAAGATCTATTGAAATTAAAAGGTAGAAAGAAAACACGTCTAAAAATAGACACTATCCCCCACTTGAGTGCTTTAGAGAAGGTACAATCAGTACATCGCCCCTTCAACTGTCGCTCATGGTTCCCGAGCTCGAAGCAAATCCCGCTTGGTAACAGACTTCAACTTTATTGGAGGTGCCCTGGAAGGCTTCGTTCGACAGGGAGATTTAACTCTGTTGTTGTCTGGTTGGGCTTAGTTACTCGCTGGTGGTTCTAGAAGCCGGAGAACAAGATGGCTTTCCCACTTGACAGTTGAATCTCGACTTACAAAATGGGACAAAAAGGTAAGATTTTTGTGCACTTATCAACCAACAGAGAGGAGAGACGCTAATAGCATTAAAAATACACGTGAACTTCCTCAATCGAAGGTCAGCCAACTCACTCGCTCGTCCGAGTTCAAGACAAAACAAAAGCCGATCTCTGATTTAGCCTTCGAGGTCCTAAAATTGGGATCAAGGAAATGCCGTTGAAGGTTGAAGGTTGAGGGAGAACGTGATACATAAAAAAAGATCACAAAGAAAACCCGTTCCTGAGGGAACGACGAGATCTGTCTGATATCGAGAATAGAATGTCTCGAAACATCTACCGTAACCTTCGGAAAATTGCACTATCCACTTGACGCTCAAATTTCAAAGACGACAAACTTTTTCCATTCAAAATTATCTCTGGGACAAGAAGGCATAAAACTCTGGAAGATTTTTCGTTGTGAAACTGGATCTGGTTTAGACCAGAATCAAGGCGCCTATCTTCTTCCTCTGAGGAGGCTCGTCAAGACAAACTTTTGGCCATTTGCCGAGGGTAAATCGTCCCTTTTTCTGAGGAGAGATCAATCGGGGCGAAATTTGACCACTCACTGATCAAATTGTTTTCATAGTTTCATCAGCTTTGAACCTCGTTATGGCTCACATCTGGCGCCCAGCAAATCAACGATGCTCAATCGATAACTATTAGCTGTGTTTCGTGATGAACGAGGACATTAAACATGAACTCGGGAATGTCTTTTGGACATTCATTAGCAAATTATCAAGGAGGATCACGTTCTAAAGAAAGCTAGAAATACCTTACGCCGGTCATCTTGCGACCAGATGGACTAGAATAAGCTTTCTTTGGAAGACTATATCCAACCTTGTTCAAGCTCTGTAGAATTGGACTTTGTCAATGTCGATCCTCCATTTCCCCGATCAATGATCGATCCAAGGATCAAAGTCCAGCTATTTTTTGTAAGTCCACGGTGTCTCGGGGATTATCAATATTAGCCCGGAATCAGTCATTGTCCATCTCTTTGGGAGTGAACACCACCAAAGTCTCTCCAAAGATCTTTCGTGGCAAGATAGCAATCCTCCTTGAACGCAAACAAGTCACTCTTGAACTCCAGGGTTGGAGGCTTGCTTCTGAGGGTTGGGATTTGTACATGCGCCCTGCATTGTATGAACATTCTCGAATCATCGGCCAAAGGGTAGTGAGAAGCAGAGGGAGGGAGAAATAACTCGAGAAAGAGAGGGGGAGATTGTGACACAAACGTTACTTACTGGACGACAATAAGCAGTTTTCTTCCCTCCGCCCTTCTGAACAGAGTGTGTGTTAAGTGATCTCGAGGTGAGCATGGAAGTCCAAACAATTGGACGGAAAGTGTCCAAGGCTGTCGCCTCCCGGATTCCACCCCCTCCTCAACAGATCTATGAATATCTCAATGGACACATCGTGGGCCACTACATCATGAAACGCGCCCTGAGCGTGGCCATCTACAACCATTTCTGTGACATCACCTTCGGGTAAGTCCACGTCAGGCAAACAGCCTTGGTCAAAAAGAGCAGCATTTAATGAGAAGGTTTCCTTAGGACTCAAAATCCAAGTGCACCCGGACAGCCTAAAAATAATCAATATCAGCTCAATAACCATGGCAGACATCAGGGGGAGTTCTCAGCTCGTTGTCGCAACTACGCCCGAGAAAAGTTCGAACGCGATGGCAATCGCCAAAGGAAAGATAGTCTCGCCCTCTCGGATCACGAATCTCCTCAAGAAGAATATCTTTCTCCGATCGTAAGTGACCAAAAATAGCTTTTCTAAGCGGTCAAAAATGCTGACAAGTGTTGCATTTATGACATGTACTGCAAACTTCTAGGTCGCTCGGGTGATTATCGAAGCCTCGTCCCACAAAGTCCATTTGAAGAGGTCCAATGCTCTGACTTTCGATTCCACTGGGTCTAGTCGTCCATTGGATGCCATAGCCGACAACATTGCCTTCTACCTTGAAGTCCCGTACGTCAGAATCGATTGCAGCATGTTAGTGTCAAAGCAAAAGGCAATGGAGCTCGAGAGTCTCAAGTGAGTAGGCGTCGTCAGATCTCCCTGGGGAGATTGTCCCTCCAAAGACGTTTATTCATATTTTTTTTTCCGTTGCGATTCTGTAGAAAAAGACCCATGACCAAGAACCAAAGGACAGGATGGTTGGCGCAACTTCTTCGAGGCTACACGGGCGAAACCGTGGATGGGATCGTCGGGAAATTGTTCAAAAAGGCAGAGTACGATATCGAACGGGCTCAACGAGGAATCATATTTCTGGACGCCATGGATAAGATCGGACATGGAGCCCACGATGATGACGAGGATGGCGAATGGCATCGTCAACACATTATGAAGGAACTCATGGGTATGTTGAATGTCGGAAGAGCGTGACGGAAAGGTGGGGAATTTACTCTCTCTATTTTGGGCAACCGTCTCTTTTGCAGAGCTAATTGAAGGGAAAACCATCCACTTGACTCGGCGAGCCCTCCAAGCTCCACCAACCACCACGATTGAAAGAGCAACCGCTGGTCCTTCAGGCCCAGTAAGTTCCACGGAAGTCAGCGTGAGAGAAGAGAAGGAGAAGTTCCAAATCAACTCTGCCAACTTGTTCTTCATTTGCTTTGGAGTCGAGGACGAGACCGAACGCGATCGAAGGGACTCCACTGTCAGTATGGACACCTCCGCCACCACCTCGAACAACTCCAGCCAAGGTAAGGACTTGAGCTACAATTTATTATTTAGGGCATTTGTATTCAAACTAAAACCATGTTCCAGGCATCAGTACAAAGTCCAGCAAGATCTGCTCCGAAAAGAGCTTCCAATACGCGAGCTCGGACTCGTACTCCAGTCCAACAGAAAGTGATTATTCCGACGAAGAGGCTGCCGGTGGCGGTGGCAGTGGACTCTACAACTTCCAAGGCCTCAAACAGACCAAACTAGCTCAGATCCTCCTGGAGGCCAAGAACAGCCCTATCCCTCAATTCCAGAACCTTTGGGGACTCCGCGATGTCGAAGTCAAAGTCACTCCCGAAGCTCTCGAGCTGATCGCAGACAAAGTATGTTTAAAAAAACAAGCAATTATCTTTAATATCAACCTCATTGGTATCTTTTTCTTACAGGCTCATTATCAGAATGCGGGTTCTGAAGGGGTGAGGACCATTCTAGAGAAATTGTTGTTCACTGTCAAGTTCGAGATCTTGGGCACGGGTGTGAAAGTGGTGGAGATTACGGAAGATGCCGTAATGGGCAAGGCCCCACCCATTTATCATTACTCGACTTTTAGTGGCGAGGGCGTCAACCGCAAGCACAATTTGAACACAATCGCTGAAGAGACTTCGAGTGCCATGAGTGAATTTGACCAAACCATTATGGAGAGCTTGGAGTTGTGATTGCCGTGACCTACTTATCAATTCGGAGCGTTGATTCGAGTGTCAGAGGGCTATATCTATTTATTTCCTACGATTAAAACGGGGCTTGAGACAATTTTCCCCCCTCTCGTCATATCCGCTCTTGATTTTAACTTTTGTTGTCAGAAACAAAGCCAATTATAATCAGAATTATTGTTGTTTTATCCCTCGTGCCCTGTTCCCGTCCTTAAATCTTATGTCAGACAAACTGACCAGAGTTTTGTAAATATATATATCCATGTTGACTTTGAATTTTTGAAAGCGTGATCGGTGCTTCGAGAACTCCGGAAAATCGAAAATCCTTGGCGTCAAAGCGGCGCAATTTCTAAAAACAAACTGGTTTCGAATCCCTTGTGGAGGTTCCGAACAAGTACATCATTCTACATGTCATTTGACCTTGTTGCCTGGGTGATAAGTTTCGAATTGCAAAACGGAGTTTTACAAGTCATGTTTCATCACCTACTTGATCCATTCCGACGTGGGCGAAAAGGATCAGTCTGTTTTTGGGAAATTCAAACTATTTTTCTCATTCTTGACCAAGCTCTCCCGAAAAAGGGATTTTCCCCCTCGAAGGAAAACACATTTACGGCTTCTCACTTTTCTTACTCTTTCTCGTGGACAAGAGGAACGAAAGATCAAGGATTGCAATGAGAGATTGTAGCCCTAAAACGCTTTATACTCCATAGTACATCAAATTTGTGGTCAAAAATTGACACTTGATGGGAATGGCAAACAACAAGAGTTGGTTAAGCTGAGCTTGTAAGTCTTCATTATGAAGGAAATGTGAAAGGAAATACAGCAGCATGGGAATGCTTTGAGCCTTCCTATGCATATCTTGTGCACTGAATCAAATGCCGCCCACGTTTGTCTGTCTTCAGAGAAAGAATTATCTTTGGATTGCAGAGTCAGCTTCCACAAGAAAGAGAATGGAATTGGTATTCTTCAGGATTTGTGCAAGGAAAGTCGTTTGCTTTTTATTTAACCAAGTTCAATTTTGAAAAATAGATTGCACTTTCCATGAAATTGCAAAATACATACTGTCTTGATAATAAGAACTTTAAAATTCAATCCACATTTGACATATTGTCATGTTTGCAAGTTCCGGAAATGCATCAAACATATGTAAAACCCTTCACTTCATGACCTATTTTCCCATTCTGCTTCAAGAAATTAGACATTGATTGGCTTTAGTGACACTTTTATCATATATGGAATTGGTTGTCTGGTATCTATGGGCATAGATATTTATAATTTGACACACTTGTCATTTCACAAAAAAATAGGAAAACAAGAGCCATGTCCCATTTTGTAACATAATTTTGCAATAGATGTAAATGAATCAGTCACAACAAATTCAAAACAAAAAGCCCTTTTGTCCAAATTAACTTTGTTTATGACCACAAACATTGACGTTCCGATCAGCTGTTAATGGACAATAGAGACTAAATCCAATCTACTAATATCTATGTTCTTAATTGAACGGACAATCCCTCACGAAACCTTACCGAAAATGGTAATTGCCCAGCTTTCCCCCACTATAGCTCACGTAGAGCTCTAGATGTTTGTGCAAAATGCACTTACCTTGGCGGCATAATTGACGTTAGCATTTCGAGTGAGGAGCAGAGCTGCGATGCTTTCGTTTCCATAATGGGAGGCTATGTGCAGGGGAGTGAACCCCGATTTCGAGGTCACATCGGGATTGTGATCGTTCTGGAGTAGGAGTCCAGCCGCTTTTGTGTCGTCCTTCTTGGCCGCGATGTGCAAGGCTGGAAGCCTGACTTTACCACGGGTGTCGTTCTCCAATAGGACTGCCACAACCTTGAGAAAGGAGCTCTTAATGATGAACTGCTTTAAAGATATGTATATTTGGTAAGCACTAACTCGATCGTGTCCTTGCTGCAGTGCGACGGCTAGAGGGGTGAAGCCGTCCTCTGTGGCAAGGCTCTGATTGGCACCAGATTGAAGAAGGAACCGAACCACACCATCGTGGTTCTCTTGTGCGGCCATATACAAGGGGGTGAAGCCATTTTGAGACTGAACATTCACCGAGCTCCCGTGCTCAATGAGAATCTTCACCACTTCCTCCTGATGATGAGAGTGGGCAAATTTAGCAACATGAACTGAACACAAATACTACTTAGTTCTTAATTTTTTACTAACCTGTCCTGCTAACGATGCGATGTGCAATGCGGTATTTCCCTTTTTGGTGGCCGAGTCAATCTTGGCCCCGCGGGACAATAATTCGTTGACCACATGAACGTGGCCTTCTTTAGAGGCCAAATGTAGGGCATTGAGACCGTTCTGTAATCATAAACCAACATGTATGTACCACTGACTGTATTTGACGAGAGGAGAACTCAATTACCGGATTGCAAATGTTGATGTCCGTGTCCGTTTTGAGGTATTCGAGAACCTTTTCCAGGTTTCCAGCCCTCGCAGCTCGTAAGAAGCTGGCATTGTCGTCCGACTGAAAATAGTGAGAAATAGAACCCATGAGCACGTTGTATTTGATTTGAAACGGTTCCATCCCACCAATGGCTGGTCTTTGGTCACCATGCTGAACTTTAGAGCTCACTCATAACACGCCCTTTTTCTCCCGAGAGCAAAGGAACCACCTGATTGAGGGCCTTCAAGCTTCAATCTACCACTGACACATGACTTTGGCCCTTGGGCGACCCTTACACACTTATGAACCCGCTTGATATTCAACAAGACACATGGGGAGGAGAGGATATAAATATATATTTGAAAGTGTTTTCGGGATCGGATATTTTTAGAGAGATCCTAGTACTCTGCGAGGTATCTCTATTCTTCTTTTTTCGGGAGAGCTTTCTCCTTCTGGCCAACTAGGGCAAAAGGGTGGGGGTTATTCGGTCCTAACTCTGGAATGGATCAGTGTCCTCGCTCTCGTCGCTCTTTGGCCACAGAGCAACCAAAGGGGACACAACGTAGAGGCAACAACCAAGAGGGATAGAATGGCATATCTTAAGCGTTTGGAACCATTTAGGTTTCTTCAAACACCAACTTCTTCAAAATATTTGCAGTAGGGAAACCTTATTTTTATTTTTAGATTTTCACCGATCTTTTACCATGCTTACATGCCCAAGCGAGACCTGTAAAGGTGGTCTATCAAAATTGATGATTGATCATGTTAATTGATTGTATTGAGTTTTTACTTCTATAGTGGATAATCTGAGATTATCAGGACACGGGGCAAGAATGACCTGATATCGAAATAAGATTCTATTGCCCAATTTAATCGTGTTTTATGACGCGAGACCTCGAAATTTGCAGTATTCGATAATTTTTTCAAGAATTTGGATTGGAATAGCCGTGATACGGGAGCCGTGGTGTCTGGCAGGGCTTGAAATGGTTTATATTTTTAACTTTCAGTGTTAAGAAATACAACAAAGTAACTAAAGATCCAAATTTCAAGACACTTTACTACTCTTTAAATTGATTATTGTTCGTCACCACTCAAAACATGTGAAGTGTATGACATGGCATAAGCTGAAAATGCATAATAAATAATGAAGTGGGAAAAATGAAAAGATAGCTCAGTTATCTCCTTAATATTTTCCTCATTTATGACGTGTTGTTTTTTCACAAACGCGCCTATCAATACCTTTTTGAACACTCATCAGCTGACGCCAAGCGTCCGTTCCATCTCTCTTGCCGGTTCTTCTCTACGCCAAGGGGCCATAAAAAGGAAAGCCAGAGAAGGGAGCAAATGGAGAAAGGCTCTTGTGCCTCCCTGTTTTGCTCTCCATTATGGTGGGTGGGTAGGTGGGATAGGACTAGTGTACTTCTCCTTGGATCTTTCAGTGTGTATGTGTGACTTTCGATCGGGAAAGTTTCTCAAGGAGCGGCCGGCCGCCTTCAAAAAGGGCCTTATCTCTAAGTTTGACTCGGTGACTGCCAACATAGTTTCCACAAAATAGGAACCAATATCCGTGACCATAAAAAATAAGTCGCCGAAAAGAACCGGCACATTGGCAAATCAATATGATTGTCTTTTCAACATCCCACATCCAACTTGCAAGTCTCTCAATGAAGAGACTCCCTCATGTTCCATTTGGACTTTTGGGAAGGCTCAAAAGAGGATCCCCATAAACTGAATTGGGAGGCTTTCTCGCTCAGCGTGACCAGGCCACTGAACGAGAAACCGGGTCAACATTGACAAATGGGGATACGATTTCAAAAAGGACCAGTCTTTAATGCTTGAGCTCCCCGGTTTTACGGTTTTTTATTTCGAGATCCTCAATGCGCCAGACAATCTCCTGAAATGTGGATCCTTGGATCATCCGCTTGGAACGATTCCACATTGACCCATTTAAAGAAAGGCTTTTGTCTGGATCTTGCTCATCTGCAAGAATGAATGGATCCCTCTCTATATAAGTACTCTTATGTCTTTTCCTTTCATCTCACGTCTAAGCACATTGGCCGTCAGTGTGAATCTGGAACATGGACCACTCATTATTAGGTCAACATTTGTCCATTTGAAGAGTCATTCCTCCAAATGAAAAACATCATACAGGAAAGATCTAACAGGCTAATTCTAACATCTTTCAAGATAAAATTATTTGTAGCATGTGTTAAAACACATATGGTGTCTTTATACATTTGTCCTTCAACTCTATTAAAGAGAAGAAACTCACAATGACTGCAAAGAGCTCAGAATATCGTTATCAGAGCAAATTATTGTGGTGGAAGAGCTCACGCTTTATTAGGCCTCCATTCTCAAATTGGATGATGTATCTCGAACCTTGAAGATTTCTTCTAATCTCGTTCATCCGGTAATCAAATCAACGAATCTTACTGGTTGAAAACATCAGAATACACAAACATTTTGTGGCAGTTCCATTTCTTTTTTGACATCTTGCAAAAAGAGGTAAAACAATGTTTTTTTCTTAATTCAAACTTCTTTTAAAGCCCTGGTTTTACAAGCTATATTATACACTAATGGTCTTGATCGTCCCTTTTTATAAGTATTCGACACAAAAGAAAATAATAGGCGAATGGATCAATAAAATATGGAAAATTCTGAAGGAATGCACAATACCAAACAATGGTGCATTCAAGAATTCTCGACGACTAGCGCCTCTAAAAAATCATTAATGCCTTCCGATCCCACTCATTCTTATTTGAACCGAACCAAGTCAGCTTTGACACATTCGATTTAGAAAATACCGCCCTTTTGGGGCTCTGTATGGAACAAAATGCTCATATAACCTTTGTATATGGTACAAAAACAACAATATTGAAGGCTTTCACGTCTCGGAGATCATCAAAAGATGCTTTTCGAACATATTGACGATGCCTTGATGGCTCAAGATCCAGGAAAAATAAGACTTCTGGCCTCATTTTCCATCCTGAATGTTCCTTGTTCCATATTTCGTATCAAGGGATGGTTCGTTGCATAATTAAGTCAGGAAGCAAGGAAGACGAGGACGTTCTACGAGGGTTATCTTAACGATGAAAGGTGATTAAGCGAGCCCACCCTCCCTCAAAGTCTTCACTCAGCTAAGATTGAAGAAGAATAACTAGAAGAGACTATTTTCGGACCCATAGAGTTGTTAAATCTAGATTCATTTTCTTGCTAATCATGTTCAGTTTTCCTTAGACTACTTGAAATGCACCAAGATATACGTTGGTGGGTTTCTTCAGTTCTTTGAATTTGTGTAGTTCACATCCAACCTAATAAAAGTTTAAGCAAAAGTGACAATGTTCTTGATGTTTGTGTCCAATAACCCCAAAACATCCAGCCATAATTTACTTGAAACTAAAGAAGCTCATGGGAAAAAGCGTAAACTTGACACTAGCAACTTAGCAACTTTTTGCGTATTTGTTTTGCATAAAGCCACTCAAAAATATAAAGTGTTAACGAGAAAATTGTAAAAATATACGATGTGTATTTAAATAACACATGAAGCTTCAAAAAAGCCCAACTAACCAACAAGTGCAAGAGAAAAAAATCCTCTATGACCGTAAACGGTTTGAGCACTGCGTTGTAATGCTTGTACCAATTTTCATTGATCTAATTTAATGTATCACTTGCAAAACTGGATGCAGTTTAGCTCAGATTTTCTGGTTTGATGGTGGCAACTCCAGAAGCTCGTGGGAAAGAAGCATCATAAGAACACTAGGAACAATGTGTTCAACGTGAAGCTTCAAAAAAGCCAAAAAAAACAAGAAGTGCAAGAGAAAAAATGCAATCAATAGAGAATTTTAAACCAAGCTTGAAAAATTCGCCAATAGATGGCGTGAAAGAGTGGGCAAGTACTAAGCACAAAGGTCACAAGTCTTTTCTCTTTACTCGCCCAACATTCCCCGCCATCTATTGGCAAAATTTTCAAGCTTGCTCTAAAATCCTCTATAGGAGTCTTTAACCAATAAAATATCCATGCAAGGGCTTGAAAGCATCTTATTTTGCAATACCATGATTGGATTGATTCTTAATGGCATGATCTGCATAAATTCATTGCAAAATCAAATTTCGTTTTAACTTGAACTTCTTGATTGACGGTGGCGACAACAGCGGCAAACATTGGAAGCTTCAAAAAAGGCAAACAAAGTGACGGAGTTGACTCTTCTTTCCCATGAGCTTCAGTCTACATGTGAGTTTCAAAAATTCCCGACAAGATGACGCTTCTTTCCTTGAAACTAAAAACA
>CM021322.1:7773342-7849627 GCA_010645155.1 Tigriopus japonicus
CAAAGTGACGGAGTTGATGCTTCTTTCCCATGAGCTTCAGTCTACAAGTGAGTTTCAAAAATGCCCGACAAGTTGACGCTTTTTTCCTTCGAACGAAAAACAAGTATAAAAAACTCGCTCAAACTCCACTCTAGTTCTTACATCTCTATGGCTTTGGCTAACTTTTGGGGCGATGAAACACAACATTCCCGTGCATGGTTGTTGGCTAATAACGTCATCAACTCATCATCAACATTACTTATTCACTACGTAATGAAGCCTCGAGAAATGCCCTACATTTCGCCTAATCGTTCAAGTTGTGCAATCTTTTTTTGTTTCTGTCTTACCAATCGCTTTTTGCCCTCGTTTCGTTTCTCAGTTTCGTAGACCTCCTTGTTATCCACGAATTTTTCTTCCGGCATGATTTCAATCCACAATTTCACTCAACTCTACGACATAACCCTCGTCTTTGAACTAATATTCGTCAGTCAACTTGGATTCATGGAAACAGTTTTTGCACTTCTGCCTCTGAACAAACACGCCATGTCGAAACTCTCGGTCAATTAAAAACGCAGGTAGTATGCAAAATACTTGTGTGTGCTCTGATAAAACAGGGTTGGATGTTTCGAAAAGACAAATCAAGGTCACAGTCAATCTAATCCCGAGCTTGAAACAAACACCAGAAGGAAATGAAGAGACCTTTGACTGCCTCAGCTCACTTCACCCGGGTCAAGTTGGACTTGTTCCACACCTTAAACCGTTGTTCCCAGGGACATAATCCCTCATTCGCTGGAGTCATGAACAAGACTAAAAAGGGATCCCCGCTCCTCTTTTTGATTCAGAGTGTGGCACCAACCAAGCCCTGGTTTTAGTGCTTCACTCCCTCGTTTTCCTCTTTTCCTTCTCCATTCAGTCAGTCAGTCAGTAAGGGTAAGTGAGGGAGCTGGTGTTCCTGTGCAAAGTGACCCAGGACCTCTGGCTGGATCATAGATATTGCTCCATGGACTAGATGACGTTTGGCAAGATATTTTAGAGGCAAATGTGGAGAGTTAATACCGGGTGCGCCGAAAGAAAGAGAACAGCTAATCAGTAATGAATAAACAGATACGGGGCAGCGAACTTTTAGCGCGTTTCTTAGACCGCGAACAGTCGTCGCCGAATTTTCATCGATACCTCTTTTCAGAGTGCAGACTTTTTAGCGCGGCTTCTTAGAGCGGTAAACTCTTTTTGCGCACCTGTTTGCCAAATAAAATAAAATAGAATGAAATGTTTTTTTCTTTGAAATTAGTTTGATTGCAAAGATATTTGCAATCATCTTGTGGCTATGCATAATTAAGTTTATTTAGAGACAGTCCAATAAGACAAAATAGTCCATTCAAGTTGGAGAAGCAGTCTTTCAGTTGATAAGTGATAGCGTTTCAGAATGGACATCACTTTTGGCAAAACAAATCGGGGAAACAGAAAATTGTGCTGTGACGGATAATTTTATATAACTTTTCGGAACTTAAAGTTAACCCGGTGTCTAGAATTGGCGCTAAAAGTTCGCGCTCTAAGAATAACAAGCGCTAAAAGTTCGCTTCTCTAAAATTTCAGCTACGAGAGCTCGCGCTCTAAAACGACACGCGCTAAAAAGTGGTAGCACCCTGATTGTATCATCTTTAAGTCGTGATTGAAACCAATTATTAACGTTCCCTTCAATGCCTAGGATTTGCCAAACACTTGGCTTGAAGGGTTAAAGATGTAATCTGGTTTTTCACGTTAAGTGACATTTTTGAAAAGAGAGCGTTCGTTCATTTATGTCTCCGGAAATTTGACTAAAATCGAGAATAAGGCGACATCTCTCTTGAGAGTTGTTCTCTGTCGGGTATTTTTTGAGATTTGAACATGGGCCATTTTCGAGTTACGGACATAGTTTGCTGTTCCCTTTTTTAAGAATCACCCGGTGTTTGAGCTTTTTTGCAATGACATTTTTTTAAATACCTGATCAATCATATGTTCAAGAGTTATCGAGATCTGTCATTTCTAGTTCGATCGTGGACCAAATGTAACATCAGTGTTTAGATTCATTATCACTGTTCCTTGTTTCTTTTGCTGTTACAAAGGATCTCATTCCTTTTAGGGGTGGTAAAAACTCCGCGAGTATCTAAAAAAAATTGCGGACATTATGCTTAAATGTGACTTAAAAATTGTCCCATCGAATATCAAATAATCGGATTGCTAAAGTAGAAGAGTGCGTCCATGACAGTTTTAGCCACAGACAATATAATATGATTTGTGGTTTGGTCCCAGACTCAATTTAGCCCAAAAAGGAAAGTAACAAAACTTAGATAAAAATATAAAATAAGCACAAGAGTTTCAGGTTTCAGAGGACAAATAAGGGTTAACAATAATGATGTTAGAAAACATGTTGTCAATGCACGGTTTTTTTGGTTCAACCATTATCAATGCTTTTAATTTATATAACATAAATATTGAAAAGATTAAAATCTGCAAATCTTTGCAAATTAAGTTACAACCAAACAGTCCCTTTACTTTGTCCCACATCCCCAATAACTCCTCGCGTTCCAATATACCAAAAGCATTGAATGTGGCTTTTGTTCATTACTAGGCTTGATTTTCAAAGTGAAAAAAAGCGTTGACGTTTTAGAGTTTTGTGTGTGAAGGCATAACGAATCTAATCCGAACGGAACAAATCAGTGGTTCGCCTGCCTGTTCCTGCTCAATGTATCTTTATGGCCAGGGTCTGGAGGGACGCTCGTGGATCATTTGGTTCTCTTCGTGGTCCCCTGTTCCGTTCCAACCTGAGACAAACGCTGTTTTTTCTCTTTCTTTTTAGAAACAAGAAACAACGTAAAGCGCCAAGGAAGACATGGCAACGCTTGACAAAACAATTATCCACCAACACGATTTGGCACCTTGTTCTTCCCGAACAGTTTACCTGGAACGGTGGACACAAAATGTGCGGTGTCCTTTTGCCTACCTGCAAATCAGAACAAAATGGCGATATGTAAAGACTTTTAAGCATTGCTAAATATTTGCATTACATTGGATTCGTTCTTGGCCAAATGGTTATTGCTTTTGTCTTTGTCGACCCCCATTGTAAATAACAGAAACAAAGCCTTTAAGGACACTCCACTTCACATGATTCTGACAACACACGTTGATAGCAGGTTCCGTTTCACTTTTCTGCAAATGAGGAGCGTGTTTTGGTCACGCCCTGATTATCTGTTGCCTCAAATTCACAAACTGAAGTGAACGAGCTGCAGTGTGCATCATTTGGGGGGCCAAAGATGTGTGTTCTTGCTTTCTACACCTTCAGGCGTGTTTTTCGCGTTTTCTTACACGTTTCGACGACTTAATTTCATGACCAAGGTTCTTGCAACAGCCCTAACTTTGGGAGGGAGGTTGCCAAGAATTGCATTCATAGGTTGCGTAATGCTTGGAAACGTGAGATCACCCAACCCTGTCACATTCAATCTGCCAAAGTAATATTATTTCAAATGCCGTTCACGCACTCTTAAGGGTTCTATCAAGTGGTTTTCAGAGATTGTTTGAAAGCATGAATACTATAATTGCTTCTCTTTGGCTCAGTTTTGACATGTAAACATGCAAGGACAGAATAGAATGCCTGATCAAACTTGGATTCTGTTGTCCACATTGCCAACACTAAATGCTTCATAGCTCGTGTGAAAAAATTATATATCACACACTACCATGGATGGCTTGCGGATCCACTATTTTGGACTTTCTGCATAACTCCTGGGCCCATTGTTTGCCAATTTTGTTAGAGAATTGTAATAAATACATATATCATAAATCAACAACTTAAAAGAACCTCTACAACAAAACGCAAGTTGCAGCAATGATCAAATCACATTTTTTACCACTGGGAGCTAGAAGACCTTGCTTAGTCAAATCCCTCATTCAAATTCAGCGTTACCTCATTACAATCTAATTAAAAATAAAATGAAAAATTGATTTTAATATTTTTCAAAGATCACAAGCAAGAGTAAAATTATTGCTGTGAAATTGTTGTCTGACACACATTTCTATAAGGGTAACGAATTCAGGAGAATCTATCAACTCTATCAACTAACAAATCAATTTAAGAAACTTCAAAACTACTGGCAATAAATCCTACGTCGCGGAGAAGGTAAATTAAACGATCCCCCTGCCGATTCTTTCCAATCACGTTGTCAGGCAATCACTTTGAAAGCACTCCACATTTTGAGGGAGATGTGAATTTACCCCTGAAGAGTTCGGCGGAGAATTGAGTCTGAATCCCTTGTTTGGAGTTCCGTGAATGTGGAAAGCTAGATAGATAGAGTAGAAGTACATACTATACAATTGAACTGGAGGGGTAGGTAGGCCTGTCAGAGTTGTTCACATGGAGAAACATCTCCGTGAGAGCGTTTGTGGTTGCCAGATCCGTCTTTGATCTCTTTGAGAGCTCTTGTGTGAATTCCCGGAACCATTCAATTTAGGTTTCATAAACTAGATTGACACAACCTAAAAGTCAAGCCATCATTTTGAGATAAGCCGGATGGATTTTCTGGATTCTATTCATTGTGATCTGGTCTTGCCGTCATGTTGCGAGCATGTATGAATCTTTTTGAGCTGAGAAAATAACACACATTTCGAGAGATTGGGAGATTTTGCCTTTCACATGATTGAGTTTTACCCACTGATTGACGGGAATCTTCAAATTCAACCTGCATTTTCAACGCAAATACCAAAAAGCCAATATGTCTTGGAAATCCAATTGTAAATACGTCGACATGTCATAGAAGCTTAGAGTGCCTACATAATTTAGAGAGTGGAAAGAGAGACAACTTTTGACATTTAACTTTGGTTTGGTTTGGTTTGGATCGATTTGATCATCAGTAACTAAGGCAGTTAACCTGACAACCTTTAGGTCATCTTTTCGATTCAAATAAATTCAGGCATGTTCCTAAAAAGCAATCCACTGAAAGAATCCATTGTTGCTCTGGAGAAAAAGTAAACACCATATTTTGAGGGATTTTGAAATATGTTTAAATTTTATTTGTTGGCCTTTTCATTTATATTATCGTTATGTCATGCCTTTGGTTATATCTGTATTGAAATGAAACAATGACACGGGAAGATAAAAAGCAGAAAATTAAAATTAAAACTCAATATCAACAAAAAATATTTTTGGGTTAAGCCTCCCAAAAACAAAAGCAAACAATTTCACAAAACAATACCCTGAAAGGCAGTTCCATACTCTTTTCATGACAGTATTTCTCGAATTTCAGAAGCCATTTCTTTTTAATATGTAAGGCAAGTTCAAAAAAGAGGATACACTTCTTTTGTTTACGTCTTTTTAAGGGCTGCAGACAAGCCTTTTTTTAACCCAAACTTGTTAAATTTGCTCTTGCCTTTTTCTTTATTTTCAATTTAAAATGGAGCGAATCAAGATCAAGTGAAGTCACAGAATCAACAATTATTATGGTTTGTTGTTGTTCCTTCATCACATAAGCAAAACAAAAGTCACCAAACCTCTTTAGAAGGATGGCCACTTCCCTTTTTTCAGAGTCTCTAAAAAGAATGCAAACGAGTAACCAGGAGTCAACGGGTCTCCTTTGAGCTCCCATAACTATTGTTGACGCCCTACTAATGTAAAGTTGCATTTTACATGAATGGGGAGCGAGGGAAGTCAGGGCAAATCAATACAGTCACGCTCGGGCAAAGTCATAAGCAGACCGAGTCATTTTGGACGTTTTCCAAAGAGGCCCGAGTCTGGCAAAATCGAAAGTCATTATGACGCTCTTAATCGTGGAGCAGATAATAAAGCCTCGAGGAACCTGGAAACCCGGTCGATTGTCGAAAGAGAAGTTTTCAACGCTCTGCTAAGAGGACCAACTGTCATGCATTAGTTGAGAATTGACATTTCTCAAAGTAAACAATGCCAACTCACGTGAGAGGCAAGTGTAAACATGGAAAATGTCAATTCGCTCAAATATTTGCAGGGCTCATCACAGATTTCTCACTAGGGAGTATGAAGGATAACAGTTTAAGATGACGGAAAGTAATTAAACCTTATCACGAAACTCTTCACCCATGGCCTTCATCGACCTTAAAATCTGGCTGAAACTTGGAACATCATAAAGCAGAAAACCTCCATAAATATGGTGCAATGGAGCTCAAGAATTCGAGGAATAACAAAATCATGGAATCCAACGAACTCTCATTCAAAAGTTCTACGCAAATATGCCTAATCAAGTTGAAAGGGGAGGACAATCAAATTTGCTAACTCCTTGCCTTTTCCTAATTCGAGCCACTCAAAAAGAAATATTGACTTTTTTCCACAACAAAAAAAATTATTGAATGATTTTCCAAATGAATAGTTATGAAGGAAGAAAAAAATTTTGAAGTTGAGAAAAATTCTTTAACTCGACACTGGCAGGATGGAAGATACTACTCCTAACGTAGCAAGTTACATAAAGAGTCTTGTTTTGCAATGCGCCTACTTTAACAAATGGTATTTTGTAAAGGTTCACTAGAGCCGCTATTTAAAAAAGCACGTGCATGAAGCTTTTTCAGTGTCTCCACCTTTACATGGAAGTGAAAGAAAATGTAAAAAGCTTGTAAAAGCACAACACTTCAATGAAAAAGTAAAGCAAGCATAAGATACATGTATCTTGAAACCGCAAAAATTAGCCGAGTCATCCAAGTTGTCTTGCGCTTTCAAATTTGGTCCAGTGAATCTTATGCGTGTACTCTTCTAATTGTAGGGGCTCTAGGGCAAAAAAACGATATTCCGTCCCTTCTACATGTTATGCAAGCAAATACGATTTGCAATGTCTTTCATTCTATTAATGGAAACAAAACTGTATTTTTCCATATTGAACATAAAACCCTTATTCATCGACCAAGTGAGGGTAGTGCATCGGTTTGTCGTACGGATGGCTGGGGTTCAATCCCGGCTGACTGCCACCCTTCAAACCTCAACTCATTGGAGTCAAAATTTAGCGTCGAACCGTCTTTTAATGAAAACAACTATCAAAATACACAATTGGCAACCAAAAAGTGGCAAGGAGCGGGAATATTCCTTCAAGGAACACCCTTTATCAGTGATGTACCTTTACTCCTTAGCCATCAGATAAACATTAACCCCCAATTGCATTTTACAACGCCAAAAGCAAGATTTTGCAAGTTTTCATGGAAGGAAATAAGATCGATCAAAGAACTTTGGCGAGCTTTCCAACAAGTCACGAAACCAATTCGACAGAGTTGGTAGTGAAAACCATCCAAGCTCGAAGCAGGCCATCGTGACTCATCACGCTGAATTGAGCGTGGTCTGGATTTCTCAGACGAGTCCTTTTGTCTCTAGTACTGTTTTCACAGCATCGCCCTCCCAAGAATTGAAACCGCAAATTTACAAGCTTCGCATGACTCTGCTTCTTGTTGGTTGGACTTTGCACCGATTCACCAAATGTCTGCTTTTCAGCAATCACTCAGAAAGCAGAGGTTTGGTTTTGATTCAGTTTTTATTGACGCCATGTTTACGTTTGCCTTTATTCAGTGAAAGCTAGATCATAGAAGAAAATAGTTCTAGTTTTAGTTTTGTCCATTGGTTCATTTTTTTATTGACGCCATGTTTACGTTTTATTTTTTCAGTGACCTTTTTCATAGGTCTTATCTTAGTTTTGTTCATTGATTTATGAATGATGCAGCTGCCGAATTTTGTTAAAATAAAGGCAAGCAAGATTTGACCGAATATTTAAAAACAATTTGGTACTAAAATTTTGTTTTCTTTTGAAATGCTTTTGATGTCAAAATCAAATTATTTTAGCATTTGACGAAAGGGCACCAACGCGAAAACATAATCTAAAGATGGATCAAAAGTGCCCTGAATCAAAATCAGTCTAATGAGCTTTAAAGAACTTTTTCTAAATACCTTTTTAATAGGAAATTGAAAAGCAAGTAATGAAGCTAAATGTTGTTGGGGACTTTTTCAAACTTCATTCATTTAGTGCTTTTCTACTTTCGGTTTCAGGAACTAAAATTATCGCACGAAATCGCTAAAATTATACGTCTTTTATCCTATCTTAAGCCCTTACAAGTTGACTAGTTCGAAAAAGATCATACAGATAAATGCATGCACTAATACATAGAACAAAAGTTTCTTGTCAAAAATCAAGCCTATGTAGTGTAACTGTGTTTGTTCTTTCTTTAGCACCTTTATCATTTATCCATGTGGTGTTCAAAGAGCCACGCTATCAGAATGCAACTCGTAGAGTTGTCACTATCGTTAGATAAATGACAATCAAATCCGATTTAGACTAGCTCAATGTATAATTCCAATCTCGAAAAATCATTAAGTCACGATTTCATAGTGGGTCTGTCGCCCATTGAAACGCCTACAAGCCAAAAATAAAACCTCCAGTGCACGTTGAAAATTCAGCTCAAGTCACTTGATTGAGCGAAACCAAATATCTTGGTTGCTGAATAAACACGATCTTGTGTCCAAAATACAAGGAAGGGAGAGGATAGTTTTGTTTCCAGACCATAAAACCCCCTCCCTAAAGTACAAGGATCAAATCTAGGGGACAATATCGTCCATTTTATCTCTGGTTGAAGACAGCATTTCGAGTCATGAATGGCTTTTTTTGTAGCCGCGGTTGTGACAGTATTTATAAAAAAGTGACAAATCAACATCAAAACACATTTTTATTGAGACACATGTGTGAGCATATTTGTTGTTGAGAGCCTTGTATAGGTTAACATGAGGTTTACTAGAGTCCTTAAAATTGGATGAAACGAAGAAGCCTTGATAAAAGGGAACTTTGAAGAAGACGATTTATGATTCAAGTTTCCCTGATTGTGCTCATAAAAAACATCACTTCTCTCAAGGTCAGCTATTCATGCATATGACATCAATTTTGGGTGCCAACAATTTGCAACTATTACGACATAGAGCATTCTTGTTCAATTGAATCAAATATGACCACTTGGACTTGAAAATGACTGCCTTTGTACATTACATCTACCCTTTTCCGACAGTTTATGACCCTCCAAGGATGGGATTCGAAACCACGCCCTTCAAGATCATTTTAATAAAGTCTAGTGTTCAATCCCTAAGGAATTAAGCCTCTATAGATAGGATTCTAAACCAAGTCTTATAAGCTGTTTAGGGTAGGGCATTGCCGCGAATTATCTACCGGTGTTATGTCTAAGGCACAATCTCCGTGCTTATTAAAATACACAATCTATCAGATATTAGACCTGAATTTCAGGTGCCTAGACAAATCCTGTTTTGATGACTTTGTATGTATTCATGATTTGCTGAACATAGATGGCCCACCTTAATTTTCCGTGGACTTTTTTGCTGTCCCTGATTGGGACTGCGTGCCCCGTTCATTTCCGGGGTGTCTGAGGTGACCATAGCACTGCACAGATGGATCAAAGGCTATGTGACACGCCCAGAGCAAATAAATAATCACTTTAAAACACTATTAACTGATCAGCTACTGGCTAGCTTGTTGTGACTGCGTGCGTGTGTGTACGTAGACGTACGTACTGTACATAGAGGAAGTTTTCTAGCTACCCAATCAACCATATGCTGCCAGGAATCGACCTATTTTACAACAGCACTGCACTCTAGAGGTGGAAGTTAGAACTAATATTCGGCCCTGGAGTGCACAGGCACAGACAGATTTTTAGTTCTAAAATTGGCCGCTTAGAGCGCTGATAGGCATTTCGGTGTAGAGGTGAAATGAAGCCTGGCTGCAGCTTTAGGCTCTGGCAGAGCAGAAGGAGTACTTCCTCCTCTGCTTGAAACATGTCTTTTGCCTGCAACTAGACCGCCATTTCAGCCGGTACCGCTCCATTGATTAGTCATCCACCTACTTCAAGCTTGACTAAAGCCCTTTGAAAACATGCTTTTCCGCATGAAACGAATATTTTTATGAAAATGCACCCAAAAAATTTGTATTACAAGTACATGATATTTTTAAGTTCATATAAAATAGTGCCTTGATATTGTAATTTGCAGTTAAAATGTATAATCAGCCAGGTCTTATCTTCCTCGGCGAAAATTGAGGCCGTGTGAATTCCACCTAGAGTTATAGGGCGTGCCCGCGCTCTGGCGCTCACATGTATGGCTTGAATGAGCGCGCTGAAAGGCATTTTAGGCCAATCAGAATGTGAGGAAGGGCAATTTGCGCGCGCTTTTGTTTCCAGGGCGTAGTCAACTGTTAAGTGATTATTTTGGCCTGAAGACACGACGCGAAATGGATGAGAAAGAGAGGGGTTAAAGTGTGCAATTGGCAACCCTTTCTTTTTCTAATTACTTGGAACAAAAGAGCGTTTTTAAGTGGATAAATGTTGCACCGTTTTGGAAAGTCAATACTTACCTAAGAATACTAACAAAATAATAAGCAAACGTGAAAGAGTTGTTAAAATGTAATTTATTCAGAAAATCCACGGAATGTGTAAACATGAATCTCGCAACCTTAAAATCTTGTTCCTTTTCCCCCTCTAAATGGTGTAAGAGTACTAAAAAGAGGGAAAAAAGGTTTCTTTTTGGTTATAGGCATCCAACTTTCAATTCTAAACTTACAGTGTCAAGTGGAATATTGGCCAAATCTCCCACTCCAGTTCCATATCCATAGGAATAAGAGTTTGAAGGCGAAGCCACACCACCAGGATTTCCACTCAACCAACGGAATGATTTTGATTTACCCTTTTTGAAATCCTCCGTTTTGGTGTAAACTTTTCCATCCTCAAGTTTGACTAAAAGATATTTTGATTCGGAAGGCAAAAATGCGAATAGTGCCAAGATGAAAATGCAGATTTCAGCCTTCATGTCTGACGTTCCAACGTTCCAAAGAATCGCTGACAATGATCAATCATTGTCAAAGCGTGTTTTAAAGTTGGACACGTGTTCTGGTGACAAATGTTTAAATAAACTTGCTAAATTTTCATTCTTTACTTTGGCTCTGTTTCCTATTTCAAGAATTGAACGTAATCTTTAAGGAAGAAACAAGGATAGGTGCCACCCTCGCACAATTAATTTCATTTAAAAAAAGTACGCACTTCTTTTACGTACATAACTAATTACGGTTGTGAATGTCTAATCTTAGTGCAAATACCCCTTTTGTTGACATCTTAACAAATTTGGTTCATTTTGGCTAAGCCATATTGTGCGTTGACCATTTCTTTATCTTTGCCCAAATTTTCTTGAAATATTTTTTCGCGAAAATGAAAAGTAATCGAGAAAATATTTTAGTCATACTCGAAACGGCAAAAATGTGTAAAACCTCTAGGAAGACCGGGGAATATTTTAAATATATTTCATATTTAAAAAAATACAGTTTCGGGCCCTAATATTACTTTTGTAAAATAAAAAAATATGTTTTTGAAAATGCAAGACATGACTTTAAAGTGGGCAAATTCAGAGCTATAAAAATCATCGGAATGGCAGATGCCAGGGGAAGTTTGAGAGATCTCTTTAAAAATCTTATCGCGGGCGGATGAAAGAAGAGAAAAGGCATGTTCGACAGTGTAAGAATTTGGACAGTGCAAGGGTTTTCGCATTTTACACACTGCCTTTATTACTTAGATGCTATGAAAAATGTAAAATGGCGAGTTTGGACATATTGACTCTCTGTTTTGCAAGAATATGCAAAATTTATTCTGTTAATCAAGAAATAGCAAGCACTGAAAAAGACCTTTGCTATTGAAGAAAAATAGGTACAAAACACGGCATTTTGTTTGGTACCTTGATGGTTATTGAGTTGGACGATGCATTCAGTGCTTGTAACATCACTTACACTTGTACTTAGACAAAAAACAGAGGCCTTTTGCTGTGAATTTTCTCATGCAAGAACGAGCAAATAAAGTGTGCATATTTTTCCAAAATCCTAACCAAAGGTGTTCAAACCTGCAATTCGACATAGAATTTCATAGCATCTAAGTCATAAGGGCGGTCTGCAAAATGTGAAAACCCTTAAACTGCCCCAATTTTCACGAACCACCCATTGTTGCTGAACGGGCCCGTTCCCGTGTCTCCGGCCTGTTCCAGTGTCTCCGGCCTATTCCAGTGTCTCCGGCCTGTTCCAGTGTCTCCGGCCTGTTCCAGTGTCTCCGGCCTATTCCAGTGTCTCCGGCCTGTTCCAGTGTCTCCGGCCCGTTCCCGTGTCTCCGATAGAGTACTACTACGAGCGGCAAGCATACCCTCAAGAAATTGAGGTTCCACTAATATGGTGTTGGAATGGAACAAAGAGGTTATAAGAGGTTCATTGCTTTCATATTGAATGCAGAGATTGCACACGCCACCCTCACCTTTCAATTCGGGTGGTTAACGCAGAAATTGAGCTTTCTAATCATGGCTAATTCACGGCAATCAAGGATAGCATGGTCAAATGCAATTTAAAAAAAAGAGCACAGTTAGAAAGTGTGCCGACTCGTTCTTTTTATGTGGCAATAGCTCGGCGAATCCAAAAGATAACTAAAATTGCAAATTGAAGCGATCATCCACAAGTTTAAAACAAAACTAAAGCGCCCCAAATGTTGATGGATGTGTCAATGGGCTTACACTTCCAGGGCTCATACATACATGTAGTGGCAACCGCACGACGAATGTTTACAAAAATCCACTCGTCAGCTGTCCTTGTTTGAGGCTTGTCAACAAATCTCAAAAACTGTTTCTTCTGTACTCGAGAGCTGTCTCTTAGTACTAAAATGGCTTGTATCAATCCAAAATAAGTAACAAATATAGATGATGACAGAGTAACAGCTCTACAAATGAAATGCACATTAATAGTCAGGATAGAGGAATCTCTGTAGCTTTTCATAAAAATGATGTGGTGCCTAAAAACTTTGTTAATAACTTAAAGAAAAAAATACAAACGGAGGTACGTTTGTAGTGTTCAATTAACGAGGGGAAGGAGATATTTTTGGTACGTTTTAAGTTCATTAAAACATATTGTGTTTTTTCCAACATATAATGGTGCTAATAGTATTAGAAACTTAAACTTAATACTAAAATCACAATGTTGGAAAGTACATTTTCACCATTTTGATTTTCTTTAGTTTATCCTCCATCAAAGGAATTGTTATTAACACAATTTTCATGTTCTGATGAGTGTATAATAGGTCTCTATTGAAGGTCAATTAAACAGATGTGCTGCTTTCTTTAAATGACGTTCACATTTATTATACAATGCTATTTGTCCCTATCCAATTGTTTCCGAACCAAATATTATCCCATTTTGGCATCATACACCTGGTTTTTCATTGTATTGATTTATATTTTCAGACAAAAGATTGCACCTAAGTGCAATTATTCTTCAGAACTTTTATGTAAATTGCATAAAGAAGGTATCAATGCACAATTGTTCGACTCTCAAATGTAAAAATCATATGTTGTCAACATGGAATATGAAACACTTGAAAGGTCATCCAAGGTCATTCTTACACATTGGCTGAGAGTGTTTAAATCGTACTTAGGCCATAAAGGGCATATTTCGATTCTTTTTAATAAAGAAAACAGCTAATTTTCTTATCTAGAAAGCACTATCATATTGCACAATGGGTGTACCAAAATGCAAAGAGAAAGTATATTGAAGCCAACAAATTATTTCTAAACTAACAACGACACAAGAATGTCTAGTGTCTTTTCCATCACATTTTGTGAAAACTATGTTGTGTCACAACAATGTTCTTTACAATTATTCAAAATTCCTTCTTTTTCCTCTCTGCTTTTGTTCCTAACCCACTCTATGATCAATCCTGCTTTCACATCCCGTCATTATCCAAGGATGGTTTTGCATTATTTTACTCATCCACAAGTAAAAATGGCGCATTAGAAATCTCAAGTCTCAAAAATGTTAAGAAAACATTTCCGAAATACGGATGTATATCCTATAAGGCTTTATATTTTATGAGGTAGCAAATAACTTTAGATAAATTTCACTATGTGCTGCCTGCTCTTAACAGCCTTATCAGATCGAATCTCTGCTCATTAATATTATCTAAGAAAATGTATAATTTTTGTTTCTCTTTTGATTCACATTGCCATTTAAGACATTATTGAAAGCCTCATTGGTCCTTTTTCCCTATTTGGGAGTCTCAAATGAACGTATTTTAATGAAATTTGTCAAAATTTGGCCCAACTTTCACCACAGCACACTAAATCATCGAGCAAAGAAACATGTTTTGCTTGAAAGTGTTGTTTTGAATTTTCAAGCGCTCTCGCGCCGGCCCGCAATCAGCTAGGGCTACTTCAACTTGTCAAGAGGGCTATGCGTATGAGAAATTATTAATAATAATATGAGAAAAGTTTTCACTTTTTGGACTCTGTGAAACGTGTTCCAGTGGTTTTGAGTACTGATGCCACCAATTAATGGTTTTTGGCCAAGTGTTGCCACATTTGCCCTTGCTTAGTTTTTTAAGTCAAACACTACAGTATAGGCTTATTAGGCTGACTCACAGAAAATGAAGAGACGAAAACTCGAGGTAAAAATACGGCGACACTTTATTTGACCGCATCACTAGTTTTGAGTAAAGAAGTTTTGATTATTGACGTAAACTAAAATACCGCGCCAATTTGTTGTCCTTTTTAACGGGAAATTCAAAAAGCGCGGAATATGCACAAAATGTAAATCCTACGCAGATATGAAAATAAGCTCAATATATGCAGTTTTACGTATTTGTTGGAAATCCACAGCCTCAATGATTATGTATATTATACATTGAGAGGAATTGGGAAGCCAGAGGTGAAGGGCGTTGAGGAAGATGGGGGTGATGAAGGCTTCTTTGAGGTGATTGGTAAACTAGAGTTGGGTGGAGAAGGTGAAACTGACATGAAAAACTTGACACATTCAATCGGGCTACTACTGATGTTGAAGGACGTGGGTGGCAGCCGACCGTTATGGAACAGCATGACCTTCATCTTGATGGTGTTGACTTGAAGGCCGTTACCGTGGTGAGCATTGATGGTATTTTGCAATTCCACGGCTGAATCAGCCAAGAGGACCAGGTGGACAGACAGACACTTGGGCTTGTTGCTCTGAGTGAATTGCAAACAACTACCAACCGACAAACAGCTGATTATTGTTGTGGCAAGGTTGTAGGTCGATTAAATGTCTGGCCCCGCAAATCGCCAATCAACCTCGAGTCTGACAAGTCAATGCATACAAAGACGAACATGACTAGAATGAGCACGAGCATGACTAAAAGGAGGATGGCGGGAATGCAACACTTTGTTGGTGCAAATAATCAAACTTGGGTTTCCAATTTTTGTAACATCTTCCCAACTTGGCCTCAATATGTGCAAGAGCAAGAAACGAAGCATTCATGTTTAATGCCACTAGAGGTCGGGCCTGTTTCGAATTCTATGTTTCAACAAGCACAGAGAAAACTTGTGCTACTGGGACCAGGAACCTCTCACCACAGGACGTGAACTTCAGCTGACGGATAGCCCAAGAAGGCCCTTTAAACGGTGCAGCTCTGCAGTGAATTTGAACGAAATTGCCAAAAGACGAAAGAAATAGGTGTTTGATAGCAAACATCGCTTCAGATCATTGTTGCAGCATTAGATAGCGCTCCTTTTCCTGCCATTCATTTTCATAATGCTGCTTTCTGTTCTCGGGAATTAGTCAAAACTGAGCTCCTTCAGACATCTCGCACAAAATGGAGAATGGGTCTCAATTAAACGCTATGTATAACTTGAATATGATAATACCAATTTCAGACAATGGGTTCAATTATACACGGATGAAGTTTCATGAAAATTGAGCGTGTTTTTGGAAAACTGTGGCCCTGTTATTAACAATGAAACCTACACCCAAAGCATCCACACTCTTCCCATAAAAACATCATTTCTAGTCATCATTTTACCGTCTGAAATGCTTGAAGTCCATTAGATGCAAAATACCAACATTTTGACAGGCCAAACCGAGAGGAAGCACAATATTGAACAAATTATTCATCAACTTATAGTTGAGTTGTTGATGATTCCCTCTGAATGATTATTCATGCAGAATGAAGTAAAAAACAGATCACCGTCATGGAGCACTATATTCTTCACTTTGATGGTGTTGTTAGGTACTTATAATCTGAAACCTTTGGTACTTCAGGATAAGTTGAATAGGGTTGATAATGAGTGGTGAACATGATTTACCCAAGAGTGGGTTGCATTTTATTATCTCTAAGAGAAAGATACACATACCAGAATGATGTCTAGACAATTCATCCACTGATTTAGTATAAAATATTGAATATTAAGCCCATAACACTTGCCTATCGTGCAGTCCTTAGGGCCTTATTGGGCTCTCGAAAACAACAACAAACAGCTGTCTTCGCATCCTCTTCTGTAAGTATATCCATGCGGGGCCTAGTACGCTCTAGACTTCCAATCCTGGGAATGTGGCTTGCCCTTCCTTGTGCTCTTGGATAGGAGTGTCTGGCTTACAGATTCCACCAACAGTGGTCTTTTTTTGGATTGAATCTGTTTCTTGAAGGATATTTCTTACTTCTACCGGTGTTTCAGAATCCTCAAACCTCAACCCTTTTCAACCAAGACCATGAATAAAGACCAGAACTTGAAAGACCAGCTTGTCCATCTAGTATGAACAAAAAAGACTTGACGGCCAGCAACAAGACCAAATGGAGCTCAGATTTCGGCTTTAATACCAGATAAACCATCAGAACAAAGCGGCAAAATGGCCGCTGATTTGCCGTCCTCGGACTTTAAGGCCCAACATAAACCGCCAGAGGCCAAAAGATCATTAATCTGTAGCGTTTGTGGAGGTCCAACGGGCAGTTTTCATCTCAATTATGGAGCCAGTACATGTTTGAGTTGTAGGGCGTTCTTTCGTCGAACCATTCAATGTGGTGAAAATGTGAGGTTTGTCTGCAAAGGTGATGGCCAAAATGCATGCCAGATCACAGAGAAGAATCGGAAAAAGTGCAAGTTATGTCGATATCGTGCTTGCGTAGCGGCGGGGATGCGTGGAGAACAAGTTATGTCCTCGGAAGACAAGAAGAGCTGGTTTCGAAAGATGCACAGGAAGAGGGCCAAAGAAGGCAAATCGGATATTGAGAGCCAGAGTCCGGATTCGGTCCGATCAAACCGATCCAAGAGCCGGAATAAATCAGAGAATGGAAGTGCTGGGTCGGACATTTGCTCTGATAGTAATCAAGACATGCCAATTTCCAGTTCAGCGGCCACATTTGACAACATGAAGAGTTCAATGTCAAACTATACAATTGCGACCTCTCCACCAATGAGCCAAGTTACCTTGTTCAGCAATGCCTCATCTGTGGACTCTGTGGATAACCTGAATCAAACAATCGAGTCCATCAAATCAGAATTCAATGTTGCCCTAAGCCAAGTTAATTTCGACCCCTTGCTTGTTAGCAATCTATATTCTCTAGGGGATCAAGCTCAGTTGACCAAGCCTATGCTCAAGAGCCATCTGGACCTTGTTCACCATGTTTGGGTGAATTTCTGCCAAGGAAACGCGGATTTCTGGTCACTCCCTGCAAATGATCAGACCCGACTTCTCACTGAGAACGGCTCCATGTTTCAGGCTGCAGTGTTGTCGAGATTCTGTTGCTCTTCATACAGAGTGGAACAATTGGATTGGTTGTTTCTGGGCCGGAAAATATTTGAGTTTGGTTTGGGTTCGGATTTGGCCAATTTCAATTTCTCCCATTGGAATTGCGCCAATGAGCTCATTCCAAGTGTAACCAAGCTCTTGGAGACCTTGAACCTCATGGGAGTCATTTGTAGCTTTCCAATGTCAACCGCCAACTTGGGAATTCTAGCTTATGCGTGTTTGTTCCACATAAGTAGCTCGCCAGATCATTTGTATGAAAGCACAGATGTCATTAAAAATTTATCGCTCAAGGCCTCAATCATGTTGGATTATCCTTATGCCAACAATCTCCTTTTCCAATGCCACCTTCAAAGTTTGAAAGACTTGTCTCAAATCATGAAATCCTGGGATTGGAGCTATCCCACCGATATCAAACATATCAGTTATTCATATGGAGACCTTGAGGAGTCTATCATTCAACAAGAGTTCAAAGCCATGGACAGGATCTTCAAGGAGGTGCCGTTGGGCCAGGATGTGGTTGAAGAGCTCATTGCTTATGCCATGGATGTTCCAGTGTCCAAGGGGTTCATGCGTCGCGCCCTTGTAACCTGGAAACGCCGCTTTGCCATCATCATGAAGCAACATTCCGAGTTTACATCACTCTCAGACCGAGCTCAAGCCGTTTTATTGGAGACCACGTGCTTGCCCACATTTGGTGTGGCCAAGCTTTGGAGTGAAAATCTGCCCAGTGTACGAGCACAAATCGAATTTGCTCTGGGCGTGTCAGATATCTCATTCCTCATGGAGCGGGTCTCTCCAATTCTACCCTCGTTTACGCCCAAAAAATTCACAGTCCAAGGGCTGAACAAGTCGACCAAATTGGCAGAAATGTCCGTGGTGACACGTTTCGAGCAACTAAAGCAAGATCTCCAGTACATAGTCAGTGATCTTGAATTCTACAAGATCATGTTCCTCATGACCATGTTTTCACCGGCAGCTCAATTGTTCCCACAAGAGCCGGTGGCCAAAATAAGCACCAAATACCTCCATATTCTTTTACAAAGATCAAAGTTTTTGGCTCTCGCCGATGAGGCCACCATTAACAGGTCAATCAAGTTGATAGTCGAGATTGGAAATATAATCAAAATGATATTTGGAATCCCCTCCAAGTGTCAAAATGGTCCTGAAACTCCGGACCATTTATCCCCACTACCTGCTGAGACATGTAACTAAATTAAATTAAATTATAATCAAACGAACTGAAAGATCAAAGAGATCTACTACAAATGGGATCAAAATGTACAAGTATGTTATGTAGCTCAACGCCAATCCGTTCACAATTGTGTGGCACCAATTCAACTTTTCATTCAATGTTCATGTGATATGCAATAATATTGTTTTGGTCCACTGCCCTGTAATGGAAAGTGTACTTTGAACGACGAAAATAACGCCATCTAGTTCGTTTGGCTTTGTGCTAATCAGAGCTAAGACTGGACGTTCCAAATGTAGCTCTGATAGACCTTTATGGAACATGCAGTTAGATGGCGTTGCTTATGGCCGCACTATTTCTATTTCAAGCCACTAGTTTTGTTGTTTGCCGGAACACGATACTAACCTCAACACACACCTCCGCACACATTAACCCTTTTTTTAGAGTGAGTTGATTTTATATTTTAACGTGATATTAGTAAGGTTGTAGAACGTAGAACTCCCAGTCATTTCATGCATGACTATGTTTTCTTCAAACTTTATTAGTATATGTTATCAATAAGTTATAAATTACACTTCCGAATAAAAAGCTTAAAATCTTAAACATTGTCCACTGTTTCTCTCGTTTGCAATTTGACATCACTGAGAAGTTTTTGTAACGCAAATATGGTGATGAATAAAAGAAATATTTTGCTTGTGCGTCAAAGCATAAAAATTTCATCATCAGGGTTACCGGATAGATGTAAATTAGATTTTACAATTTGATAAAAAAAATTGGGGAAAATAAAAGTGAAAAAAATGCTTCTTCTGTTGAAAATCTTCTGGAAAATGGCTATTTATAAAACAAAATCAAAATGAGAAAACCGGCACACAGAGTTTATCATGTTTGTAACCAAATATATTTAGTTTACCATCAGGCACGGTTTCCTTGAGTGGTTAGTGGGAGAAGTCATTTTTAAATTCCAGAAACTTTTCAGACCAGTTTTGAGATGTTCGTGTAAATGCAATGCCGACATTTATTTGAATTCTGAATAATAGGCCACGGGTAAAAACTGTAATATTACTTAAACATGCTTAATTAAAAGAAATATTTGAAAATTTATTATGGAAAGCCTTAGATGTATTGAAAGCAGTGCTGTGCTAAAATAATCCGGAAATCAATTTTGAGGGTTTTGTCAACGGCCTTTTTGTTCAACATTCTCGAAGGACCAAACAAGAGTGTCGTTCAATGAATTTAGACAAACGGCTAAGATAAGAAAATTTCGAGATTTTTTTAGGTAGACACATCCATAAGACTACTTGAGACTTGGGTAGAAGAAAAAATGTTCAAAAAATTATATTTAACCATGTTTTAAGTGACCTCATTAACAGAATTCAAATACATTTGGGGTGTTGTATTCACGCCTCAAAACTGGTCTCAAATGATTTGTTGTTGTAGTTTTTGCGGATTTTCTACTACCGCTACAAGGAATGCGATTCCCTGTAAACAAGGATGTCTTGTCTCCCGACAGCTTCAATCCGACCCCCAACAGGATTCGAACCAACGCCGTCTGGGGAAGCACTCACACTCGGCACTTATAAGAACGCATTAGTACGCGCGGCCACTCTGGCTTCCTTAAATTTAGATTTTGGAATTTCAAAATGACTTCTTCCGCTCAAAGAAACACCTTGCAGGGCAAATACTGTACATGAAAGTTACATTTTACAAAACATCCTAACACGAAATTTTTGTCGTAATCATACTTGAAACCTAGAAATAACGGCAAATCGTGGACAGTTTGGCACGATCAAACTATGTCTTCAACAAGTTTCTAGAATATTTTTTAAATCAGTTAGGATATAAACTAGAGACAATTAAGTGACAAATTATTGCTGGAATAGCAACTGTCAAAGTGATGTCCTTTGTTTTCTTTTTGCACGGTTCTACTTGTAAAAAACTAGTGAAGATCGGGAATAAAATTTTACTCTGTCTTGGAGAAAGAAGAGTGGTTTGGGAACACCTCCAACCAAAAATGACTGAATTAGTGCTGTCCGCCATAATTCAAGAGCTCATAGAATCTCGACCGTTCATTAATATTTAAGACAAAGAAAAGACACCTTAAAAATTGGGGATAAACGTTGAACACTTTGCTCAATAGCATCTATTCAATGAAAATTCAAAGAAAAGAGCCAATCAAACATAACCATAAAAGTTAATATCAAAACAATTTGTAACTAATGGAAATATGCCATGGTGTTTGAAAATTTAGTTTTTCTGACATTTTCAGCCGCTCTTCAGGTTCCAGATAATAATAACAAGAAGTGCCTTACTCTTGCAAAGTAGAAAGAAGTAAGAGTTGCTTCGAAATTATTACTTTTGGAGGAGTGAAGAAATTGCACTTGAAGTATCGCCAACTACATGTGTTAAGGTGCAGTTACACGGAAAGTTTTATATTGCACTTCGAGACAAACTTTGAAGTCACAGAGACAATTTATTCAATGGCTTGTAAGGAGGTCTCCGCAAGAGCCTGCGAAAGTCTGGGGTTGATCAAAAGGTAAGTCAAATTGCTTTTTTTTGAAATATCAATAAACATTTAAACAACTAATCGTTCTAGTAATTCTAGACTTAGTGATGAATCAAAACCAAATTCGGGAATATGTAGAAGCTGATCCTCTAACAGCACTTAAGGCTGGATTGAACAAAAACTTAAATACTATTCCTGACCAACCCACTATTCAAGGGTTGTGCAGATCTGCCAACAGTAACTCATTGGTAGATCAAATTTCATACAAACGGTAATTTTATAAACTAAATTAATCATTAACTCTCTTTACAGGGAATCCCATTCCTTGTAGCGGTATTAAAAAATCCGCCCCCCCACCCAAAAAAAAAGAAAAAAATGCGGCTGTAATCACAGGCAGCCGCATTTTTTTCCACAGTTTCAGTTATGGCCCAAATCTTCATTCTTGGCCTATATTAACGAAATTTACTTTAATCCATGTCCTTTCCCCTGTCCGACCTTTTACGTATTTTCATTTCAACTTACTGGGATTTAGCTAAATCTAAAGTCGCAAAGTTTAACTACCCATTATGCTCGTGTGCATTTATCTTAATTCGTTGTCTCGAAGTTTTTGAAGTAATGAGTAAAGAAACAGTTTTCAAGTACTTTTTAATGATTTGTATTTGAACGATGAAGTTAGTGCAGGTGCTCGTGATGGATACATTAGGAAGTGCGATCAAATATTAGTTTGCAGAGTATGAGAGTCTTGATGATCACGGTGAGGTTGCGAGACTTATCTAAATCACCTGATCAAATTGAATTTCCTATTACAAAGTGATTGCAAATAAACCGATGCTCAATCCCCACGACAATCTTTGGTCACATCTTGCTCTTCGCCTTCTTGCTCCTCCGTTTTAACCAGTTCCACGACAGATTTCCCGCCTTCTTCAACATTATTGTTGTTCTCCGCTTCCACAATCTCCATTTCCTCGTCATTGGACTCCTCCGGCAAGTCAACAGTTTCAACGGATTTAGGCTCAGCAAGCCCTGATCCAGGGGGTGCAGGAGGGATCATGGCTGCCACTAGGACAGGATTCAGCATGAGAGTATCCTTGGTAGCTTGATTCTTCTTGGAGCCACGGGCTGTTCCGTTGCCGTTGGTCGCAGCATTGGCGGTAGGTGTAACGGTCTCAACAAGCTGGTTCAAGTCCTGAGTGGAGAATTTGGTGTTATGCTTGCCACGGATGTGGTCCTTCAGGGTGTCCTTGCGAGAATAGAGATATCCGCAAATCTTGCAACGGAATTTGACCTAAAATGAAACGTTTTCGATTGCTTCAGTAATGTTTTGGAGAGGCATGCCAATTGAAACTGGAAGTAGACAAACCATGGGGAAGGTTGTAATTTGACGACCTTGCGTCTCCTCGTTTGAAGAAAACCAATTTTTTTGTTTAAGCAAACAACTGAGTTCTGATTGCGAAACTACAACCAAGGGATAACTTCATGAAGATTTAAATACAAGGGAAGAAGTCTGACGCCTTTGGACCAAAAATGACTATTTAACAATATAATTTCTTGGTTCTCTGTGGAAATTTAACCTTGTCACAGAAGAAGCTTTAAAGGCGTTTGGAAATTCCTTTGGCGTTTTTAAAATGGATAAGTTTTCATTTTCTACTAAAAACCCAATGGTGTTGAAAAATTCGTTCCAACTAGAAACTTTGAAAACCAAAACAAGTTTGAACTGCCGTCAACGAGTTATGAATGAAAACTCATTTCATTAGCATTCATGAAAATAGAATCCTGTAAATATCAGCTGAACGAACGTGGATGAAGCTCTGATGGCATCATGATCTTTTTTTTGGAAATTCATAGATTACCTTGAAGAGGGAGGTTGTGTCAAATTAGCACGTATCTTGGTGCTATAAAAGACTCAACAAAACGAAACCAAACTCAAAACTACAATATGAACGTTACATGGATTGAAAATCCACGTACATAGAAGCCGCCGCACAAAAACAAATCTAAGTGGACGGCAAAGTCAATCAGGGTTGCCAAAAAATGCTAGACACGCCATTACTATTGGCACAATTTTCTATAAATTATTATGTTTGGTGTATGTACATGTTTCAAAATTGGATTTGCCAAGGGTGATATTATCTCCTAAAATGTAATGTTTTATGGAGGTTTTTGATATCCTATTTCTAGACACTGAAATTCTAATGACTTTAGTAATGAATTTGCCTTACAAGACAAATAAAGTTTTTAGCAAACAACTTTAAACATGACTTGATATTTCTTCCAGATTCTTTGCATTTAAGGCAGGATTGTGGACAAATTTTTAACACTTTTCCTGACTAACTCACTATACAAGGGTTGTATAGATCTGCCAACAGTAACTCATTGGTAGATCAAATATCATATAAACATTAAAGGTGGAAATTATATATTAATGATTAACTCTCTTTACAGGGAATCCCATTCCTTGTAGCAGTATTTAAATATCCCCCCCCCCAAAAAAAAAATATATATATGAAATGGCATTAGTAAATGAAACCATATTTGAACATTTTTTTTGCTGAATGTATAATAAATCACAAACCCACAGAGATATTTTATTGGCCTTGTGGTCAATACTTGACGTACGCATCTATTCTCACAACCATTTTGGGATAGTAAAATCCCCTAAAAAGAGGGGCACATCATCCTATTTGGCAACTCTAACACACTTCCAAACTAACAAGACTACCATACCAGGTATATAGCTCCCCATGACATCATAACTCATTTACCATTTGCAGAAACACAATGTTGCCAAGTTCAAGCATGGGTTAGGAGCTGAAATAGGTTTAGTCTTAATCTACCTACAATGAAGATCATGGAGAGAACTTGCGTAATTATTGAATGAAAATAACAAAAATATTATTGCAATATGATTTCTAAATGAAAAATGTGTTTGTACTAACTGCCATGTGTGTAGCATATTTTAGCAACCCTGATTGACTTTGCCCTTCACTTGGGTTTGTTTATGTACGTCGGCTCCTATGTACGTGGATTTTCAATCCATGTAACGTTCATAAAACTACAAAGTGAAATACCAGCAAACTAAACCGGAAGTGTGCAATCATGGGAAAGATTCAAAGGCAATAGCACCAAACCTCACACAATAGCTTCCAATATCTCCACACGAATTCGTCACTCAATTAATCCACTCCAAAACAACAAACCACCCTGTCCCACCTGGCTATGAACATATTTATGATTGGTTCGATTGGACACGTGCTTCTTGCAGATCTCGCAAAAACCCGCCGATGTCCCATGGCTCTGACTTCCCGCTCCAGAGCCTCCTGAACCCGTACTAGCGGCTGGTGAGGCCGGTTCAGAGGCTTGAATGTCAAAGCCAGGAGTGGTTGAACTTGGCAATGGGGTCAAAGTGGGCCGATTCCCTTTGAGAAATGGACTAAAAAGCTGAGTGACGGGGTGCCTATCCATCAAGGCCTGCTGATTGGCAGCTGACCGCGAGGCTGACAAAAGTTGCGCCACCGTTTCCAATTGACTCTGCGAGAACGGTCTTTTGCGGATCAAATCTACATGAAAGAGATGGCAAATCCAATGACAAACAGTTTATTGGCTTTAAGGGTTTATAAGGAATATAGAGGGAGAGAGAGAGAGAGCGACATGGTTGATTAATTGAAGATATGGATAAAATTTAGATAGAAATTCGGGGGAAGGTAATATCATCTGCTTATTGAAATATGACGACGGGTAAAGATCAGTGGGGATGGGAAGAGAGAGGGGCTGAAAACTGAGAGTCCAAACAATTTTGACTAGCTAGTGTATTTGTGGTAGCTCTTTGACTATGAAACTCAAAAATGTGGGGAGAGTAAAATGTAAATAAATAAATGTATGGCAAAAATCGGTGGGAAATGGAACCATTCAAATCAAACGAGTAAGGGGAAAACGCACACGAGGAAAAGCAGAACACGCACAAAACTGAAAGTTAAATGACCTCGAAGGATTGAGCAACAAACGATTGATTCACTATGTACATCAAATCACTATACAATCTATCTACATCGGCGATACTAGGTATTTTGTACTTAAATTTTAAAATTTTCTGCTATAACATTATGTACCATAGAGATAGATAAAGGTCCTATGTAAATGTATAAAAAATATACAATTATTTACACACACACACTTCTTCAACGGCGCGCGCTATGTTTTAGGTCTCTGTCACAGACAGTTGTGGTTATTCATAGATATCAAATTTTGATAGACTTGAAAGTTAAGGCTCTGTTCTTAAAACATACGATCGGATCAATTTCATGGAAATTATAAAAATGGTGGAAGGAGTAGAAGTAGAAGAAATAAGGATTTTAAGCCGAATCCTCACGTCCGGAATCGTCGTCATCGGGACTGGCGTCGTTTTCCCGGTGATTTATCACCAAAACGCGTTCTTCCTCATCCTCTACGGCCAATTGAGGTCGACCCTGTAAAGCATGAAGCATCAGAACTACAGATCTATTGAACAGCCATGGTCAATCGAGGAGTGGGCCTGTTCAGTTCACGTACAATGATTTCCGACTTCTCCGTCACCTCATCTTCTTCAATGAAGTCATCGGGTTGCTTGGGGTACAGCTTTTGCTGAAGGTCCACCACAGAGGGAAAGTTATTGTTCGTACTGGCCTTGAACACCTGGAAATCATCAATGGTAATACATAGAAAACCAAGTCTTTAAGGCTTCATTTTAGGGCCTGAAAGTCTATACCTCTGTTTCCGTGGAGGGTAGATGGGGGAAAATATTGTCCTTGGCCAGATGGGTCTTCTTCTTGAGTTGTTTGTACACGCCCATGTCGGCGAAATGTTGGACATTGCTTGGCACCTTGGTCAGAGCTTGAGCTTGGTTCTGTTTCTTGATTTCCGCGTAGATTCCACGCTTTCGAGCCGTTTTATAGAGCTTCCATTTTGACACCTTAAGACAAGCAATTTTATAAATTAAGAGATTTCGGAATGCTACAATAAATATTCTTTTGAAATGTTAAGAAGCTTGTCACGGCGCTGATTTTTTAAGCAATTGTAGCAGTTTCAACAGTTCAGATAAAAATCCATACGAGAGAGTCGAAAAAAAAAATATTCTCCAAAACAAAATTGAAAATAACATTAAAAACAAGCAGGAGACAGGATACAAAATTAGAAAGAAAAGCAACCTTCTGTTCAAGGCCAATTATTCAATGTGTCAAATGTCAAAATGAAATTCATCCATTGCTTCCATATAAAAACGATTTCTGTCTCAAATATGCTGGGTTTGCTGTTACTTGAACGCTCTACTTCAAAGATTTACTTCCCTTTGAAACTCTTTGTATTTCTGTTCTAGTTATTTTAATATTTTCTTCAGACTTTAACTACACTGTACTTGAATGAACAATTCAGATGCTTGATTGAGAAGGTTAACTTACAGAGAAGAAATCGGCGGCCTTTCTGAAGCCCATCTGTCGAGTTTGAATCATATCGATGGCGTGCTCGAAAGCCTCTTCCTCGCTCATTTTGGTCCGATCAATAGAGATGCTTCGGAATTCGAATCCGGTTTTGGGTTCTGCAAGGACAATGGATCTCATTTTAACTATCTCGCCTTTCCGAAACGACAGAGGAAAGAAGAAATGAACCAATCAGAATATCGTAAATAACATGTAACACAAATGTAATATTGACACAATATTTATTAAAAGAGATTACCTTTTCGTAATTGGACCCATCACCGAAGGGAGAAGATTAGGAAGAGTTGTAAACCCGACACCATCACCTTGTTTCATGGTTAAGAATTAAGGAAATAGAGCATGAGATGTTAATGAAATGAAACTTCTACGACGTTACTTATGATAAGTTTTATTGTGCAATAGTTTTAATGGTTTAAATCAAACTGGTTTATCCTCAAACGCAGATTTATGACACACGAGAGATATTTGGTGGAACCTAGGAACATTGAAAAATAGGGTCAGCATAATTTATACACGGCCTTTTACTGAGATCTCTGCTGCTCTTTTTCTTTCTTGGTCGAACTTCATCGTCTCCCCACAAAAATTGCACATTTTTCGAACTAGACGTGGTAGTGATGGAACATTGCACAAATGTTGTGAGTGTGGAGTGGGGAAATAGGTGATGATAATATCGTTTTCGTTTGTCCTAGCTTTGTCCAAAAACAAAAATTGAGCACCTTGCGTGGTTCAGCCATTCTTGGAACTAAATTAATACTTTTCTTTTCTTCTTCTTCTTCTTGGTGCAGGAATCTCAACTGGTGGGGAAGCACGGTAAAACGGAAGCACACGAGTGGAAGTGTAAATTATCAGGATATCTACATACATCAGAGGAAAATGATGAAGGTTGAAAGGAAGGTCAATACTGATGTTAGTTGTCGGAGGTCTCTAATCCTGGAAGCTGCTGAAATATCACGGTGAGTATTTACATTGGAAGATATCGCGAGGGAGATTTGGTTGGTGTGGTTGGAATGCGTTGTAGTTGTCGTCTTTGGATTAAATCTTGAGATATTTACATACTTTGGAGGCTATCTTTACAATTAGGTTTTTGATTTAGAGGGCTGAGATCTCGGAGCGGTGCTCATTTCCAATGAGATCGCCATTTTCGGAGGGATCAGGATTGGAGGGCTCGCCATGATGATTAACATTGGCTTCAACTTCCTCTTCTTCCTCCTCCTCATCTCCCATGAGCTCCTCTTCGGGCTCGTCATCCATAACCAAAGGCTCTTCAGAGCAGCTCTTATCATGTGGGTCATCTCCATGCTCCATCATGTCATCGTCATGGTTGGAGCTTTCGGGTGAATGAGTACTGCCTAAACTGCCCGATCCACTTTGTTTGTGGTCAGTGGACGCGCTACTCACGGCTGCAGCGGTAGCGACGGCCGCTGCTTGTTGCAGGGCAAACAAAGTGGTATTAGATGGAATGGTGGGGGACGTGGCGTCCTCGGGTTTGTTCTCGGGGTCCCTTGGAGGGGTATTGCTCATCAAACTGGACGCTTGCTCTCTTTGGATATTAAACATGAGGTCACGGACGCGCGAGGAGTCTTGGGAAGGGAGCATCCTCAACAGACCGATCTGCTCTTGTAGCCCAGGCAGACCAGGCAGGAGTAATCCTCCAGGACGGTAAGGGCTAAATGCTCCTGAAGTCGATGATGACACCGAAGAGGAGGCTGACACGCGCGCCGCAGCAGCAGCTAACGTGGCAGGACTCAACCCAAAGTTGGGCAACTCACGTGCCCGGGAATCCAAGCCGAGGCGCTTGACAGATGGAGACATCTTGAGCTTCTCTTGTTGGTGAAGCTTCTCTTTGGGTGTGGTGCGGGAGTTTCCAATGGTGTTGAGGTTATCATTGGCAGCCGGGGTCCTTTGCTTGAGGCGTTCCAACTTGAGACTCTTGCCGTATTTACCCCGGACGTACATTAAAAGGGAATTGTAAGGAATCCCAAAGACCCTCGAAGCTTGGGAGGTAGTCATTCGCTTGTGCCAAACATTCTCCAAGGCTTTGGTCAGGTCTTCATTAGTCCAGGAACGTGGGGGACCCCCTCGGGGAGCCGAATGTTGCCCTTTTCTATTGGGATTGGGCCCTATAAGTATAATTATATGACAATTTCTTAACTGGATCAGACAAGGTTCAAAATCGAAATTTGTAACTCAATGATAACTTTGATTTCAGAAAAATATATGGGAAATGAAAGTTCATAAAGGATATTTTGTTTTTGTTTGGTTGAATAAAGATAGAAATAAAAAAGACTTGTTTCGGTTCAAAAGGGATAGGTTTGTATAAGAAAATGCAAATACCTGATCGCTCCGATGTGAAATCGCCGATGTTTTTTCCTCTCATCCGCCTGGTTATTAAAGTCTTCATGGCGTTTAATCGATGGGTAAACATAATTTTAACTGATGAAAACCATATAGCAAAGTAACATGAAGAGAGATGCCTTATGAACGTATGATAAAACAGAATCACGAAGACCTTAATTATAAATCGTGAGAGTTAACGAAGGACGTCTGAAGGAGTCATATTGTGTCCGATTAATATCCCTATCTGGCAGTTCCATGCTCGTTTCGCACTGTTGTTGTTTTTCACCTTTGAGTCAGACATTGATACACGAGCCACGATTTTGCCACACCGTCCGTGGAAAAAAAGTTTCCCGACATGCCGATTTTGGCCAAAATTTAGCGCGAATCAAAAAATGAAAACAAAACATTTCTCGCGTGCTTCATATCACTTTGGTCTATTTTTTAAGGTTACCACTCCTTCTTCCTTGGCTCGTTCCAAAACCTCTGTACTCAGTCATAAACAGAGCTCTGTTGGCTTGCTTGGTTGTTCCCGGATCCCACTGAAGATCAGTTCAGTTCTAGTTTATGTTTTTATCGCCTCCCATGAAGTTGTTGGACCACTTGAGGTCAGTTTGTCCCAAAGCGGTTGTGTCATGCCAATGGAACGAACAGACAGACTGACTTTGTGTATTCCAATTCCAATTCTTCAGAAAGCGCGCATCTCCACCCTTTTTGTTTTGGTCCCATTCTCCAAGTGGTGCATACCAATCAGTTTACAGTGGGTGTGCAAAGGTCTTAAAAAGTTCCGACATTTCTTAGAAGCAAAGGGGTCACACAAAGTTTTTATAATCCCTTCTCTTTCTCTCCCATCAAACAACACAACCTTTGACATAGTCGGCATGAACAAAAATATTTTTCCTGACGGCTCTTGATTTTTTTTTTCTCCAGAAGTCCCGGGGCTTAAAATAAACAAAACTAACTCGACAAGACCAAAAAGAGATCAGGAATGAAACAACAGGAAATCAAATATAAAAAAATGCCCAGTATTGTCATGAGAGAGAGAGAGTGAGTTCCCAAAACCGTCCCACATTTGACACTTGAGATCTCATCAGGCGCTAAATCAGGAACTAACGTCCTTGGTGATGATGACAAGTGTCTGTCGTTACTATTCTATTTCTCTTTCTCGGTCTCACTCTATTCCCGAACCCCAAAACAAAGCTTCTGGGAAATCTGTCATTTGCATAATTGAAATTTTGCACACGTCGCCCAAGAAATGAAGGCACGGAAAAATTGGTGCGACCGAAAAAGTGTGTGAATTTTAATCCTTTCCATTTGACGGATGCCATTTCTTCTTCTCTCTCTGTCTCAAATCGACCAAAACAGAGACGAATATGCAAATGAAGAGAGAGATAGAGAGGTAAAATAAAAAGACTACAAAATCTGTCTCCCTCATTCCTCTCAAAATTGGTTTATACGTGGTCGAAAATCAGAAATCTCGTATGCATTCCCCGGAGAGGATATCTGGAATGACAATTTCATTTACAGGAGCATGTGCCATGTTCCAACCACCAGTGGTTTGCAAATTATATGCACGAAGCCGTATGGAGTGAGTGAGTAGTAGAAGGGGGGGGGAGGTGCATGGAACGCGTTCCAATCTCAAAATTCTAATGGAACATGGCATAAAAATGTTTTCGGCAACAGTGAGTGCAAGACAGAGCTTGTTGCAGTTCGTTCATTCGTTTCCTGGCTTCCTTTGTTTTGAGGTATTATGTATGTGTGTAGTTGCACAACATATCAAAATGGGGGATTGCCAGATATGGACACACTTCGGGAAACCGATTACGTTCCATGAACATGATTGCACTGGGTGCCTATTGTATTCTACGGTGGATCAATGACTTTTGTTCCAAACTATGTGCAAGGCTACACGGGAAAACATGGGTTTGGTCCACTAGGAACCAATCTTTGTCAGTTCGATTGCGTATGGAACATATCAAAATTACACACTCATTCAAAGTGGGAAGAGTTTTCACGTGCAGAAGAGTTGGATTGCCACCAAACAACAAACTCTTCTTACTCATTGGGACTGAAAACTTTTTTCCCTTGCCAGCTAGCTCTCGGTCGTTCTCTCTCTCTCTCTTTCAGTAGGGTACAGTTGAAAATGAAAACCTCTGGAAACATAAAATTGGTAGCCAGAAAGTTGGCCTCCACTTGCTAAATTAACCGGCTCCCTCACTCACTCAGTCTCACACACATTTATTGAAACGGGTCTTGCGTTCCGGGAACTACTTGAGATTTCAGTCTTATAGGCCACTCTCATGCATGGACATTCGTTAGTTGTGGGGACATATCAAGCAAGGTCCAACAAGTTAAAGAGAACCTCAGGAAATGAAGTCATATACTACTACTATACATGAGGGTGGTTCCATAAAAAGAGACTTCAAGTACCATGTCCCTGGAAACAAATTGCAGAAAACCAAGACTGACAGCATAATGATACGTGAGGATGGAGACGCGTTTTCCCCAGTCATCACAATCAGAAGTGGAAAACTTTTTTGAGCATGTAATTTCTTCTGGCACTCTTCTCTTTCCTAATGAAAACTATGCTTCTCTTTCCGACACATAATTACATGATCCACGTTCAACCATCGTGTTGGAACCAACACTCCAAAGAAGAACCTTTCACATGTGACATGGTGAAATTGTGGAACAAAAGCGCACTTTCTTCGTTTCCAACACCTAAACAATGGCAGGAAAAATGCATAAAACCTTTCCAAACCACTGGGTTTGAATATCCTCCCTGAAAACCTTTGACGTCAACACTGTCGCTTAAAATTATATAAACACGCACAAAATCAGGTAAAGCCAAAGGAAAAGTGAGAAAATCCAAAGAATAGGAAAAAAGTGCTGAAGGGATAGAGTTCAGAGATCCACATCACCAGACAGACAAGAGAGAGAAACAGGGCAGAAAATCCACACCAGAACGTCACACTGCAATCAGGTTAGTAAAATGGAAGAGAAAAGTGGAGGTCATGTTAATTATCTTATATATGAAGTACATAGAGCAGATGATATTTATGGATGGAAATATGAATTGAAAGGGCAGAAAATGGAAGACAGGATAGAGCCAAAGTTGAAAGAGCATGATTATGTTTGGGGGGTTTGAAACCTGAAAAAAAGTCCTGGCTAGGCATGAAATATCTTGATGTGTCAGGTCCGTGTCATGAGAAAATCTCGGGAACAGTCAAAATCACCTGGTGCCTGTCAATATTGCCATGTGAGGGGGGTCTTTGGTGTTATTTTCTCAGTATTCGAGAGGAACATGTTCCCCGGGTTCCAGTCAGCAATGCTGCTTCACTGCGATATTTTTTAACCTTTGCATGTTGGAGATCCGAGAAAGTTTCGTCTCCTTAAGCTCTCACGGGTCACCACCGCACACCAAGAGGAAAGGGGGTCCAATAAAAAATCTCAAAAAATCAGATATGTCTATCTATGCCTGCAAGCTTCTTATTTCCCAAACTTGTATCTTATGACATGAACCCCTATTGTCGAGGACCAGTCACTTCATACCACCTCGAACGGCTCATCCATTAAGGCCAATCTAATGCTCCTTCATTCAGATGTCTTTGGGTCGTTGTTTACGTGCACTCTCATGACAAGACGATGGATATTGGAACAAGGTAAAGTTTTTGGAACACTTTTCTGCACATACTTGGAACACTGCGCCTGCTGTGTGGATGGTCTTCGTTCAACGAACGAGGAAGAGCAGAAGAAGCTCTATGCCAACTAAGGCGGCTTCTTGACGCCAGAATTACATGGTGTGGTAGTAAAAAAATCTCTGGCCCCAGAGAGCACGAAGACGAACTTGATTGTCTCTCTCTTTCTCTTCGGTTCTACCTCTGCATGATCCATGATTTGAAGGAAAACTTACTTGGCCGCTGCGAAAGTAATCAATGTAAAAGATCGCCAAGACAGGGGTGGCGGTGGACGTGTAATTATACAATGAACATGACTCACGAGCTTGAGTGGCGCAGAATGGGAACATGTTACACCAATGCGATTTTGGCCAATTCAAGAAAAACAAGACAATACATCAAAGGGCGACAGGATGTTGTTCCCATTATCTGGTGGAACATGGAACAACCACGACAACAACACACAGGCAATTTAAACTTGTTTCTCTGCAGTCTCAAAACAATACGGCAAACTGACACGCGAAGTCACTTTCTCTGTTGGCACATGTGTCAACCAGCTCTTCGCAAGCGACCAGCGTTTCGGGCTTAAAATTGCTCATTTCTAAGAAGCTTTGACAAACACCAGGTGAATTGCGACCGTTTCCAAGAAAACGGGACGGAACAAATCTGTATAAATTTACGTTTTTATACAGGATCAGTAGTAGATTGGGCCGTGGAAACTTACCTGAGTAGTTGCTAGGCGTCACGGGCGTGCTTGTGGGCCGGCCCATAGAGGCAGCTGCGGCAGCAGCGGTTAAACCGGTCAAACCAGCTAACGAGGCAGGCGTGGGCATGTGTGATGTGTGCGGAGGGAGGGGGAGTCCAGGGTGACCGTGGGGAAAATGCGGCAAACCTCCTCCTGCAGCCATAAAGTTCAAGGCCTGGAAGAAGAATAAGAAGCGTCGATATGAAAATATATCAGGGCGAATGGGGACCGCTTTACCGGGGACTAATTTACCTGAAGGGCTTCAACGCGTGCATTTGCCTCATGGTCACCAAGCGATGGGTGGAAATGAGGTGGTGGCCTGGTGTCCATGTGGTGCGAGAGAGAAGATACGGACGGAGAGGCTTTGCGGTCCATGATGTCATCACTAGACGTAGCCTCACTCTCATGCATGGCCGAACTCGGGGTTGCAGCAGTATGACGCCTATGCTGACTGTCTTCAAGCAAAGATTCCATTTTGACCTGAAAACAAGAAAAAATCATGAGGTCTGCCAAATGGAACACAAAATCTGTAACTTTTCTTTTTCTTCTTACCAGATTGATGGCTGGAGATGAGCTTGGACGTTTGAGCGATAGATTCTCAGGAAGGAGGTCGTCATGAGCCGCACTGGTGGAGTTAGGGCTCTTGTGCGGGTTGAATCCCATGCTGTTGGGGGACTCTGCCTTGCTCAGATCGAGAGACGAGTTCCCAATGGAATCACCACTTCGTCGACGAGGTCGAGCTTGTTTCCGTCTTGGCCCACTGCCGGACACGGGACTACGTGGACGGTCCTCGGCATGGCTGTGGGTCAAGGACATGGGACTGGACTGATTGGATTGAAGATGATGGTGCGGGTGAGGGTGAAGCTTGTGCTCTTCAGGGTGGTGTGGGTGCTGCTGATGGTGATGAGGATGGAATCGGGGTGCTCCAGGACTAGGCAGAAAGGCCCTTCCGTAACCCACATGGGGGTTGCGCGTCTCCTCAACTGTGTAGGACTCGGACCCACCCGAAGTCAAACCACGGACCCGCAAACCCTCAGCTGCCCGAATGAGGTTTTGAAGTTGGGCTTCAGGCACTGAAGTCTCGCCCTTGTACATGAAATCCACGATACATTGGACTTCCCAACCCTTGACATCTTTCAGCACAATGATTGGGTGCTTCCCTGGGTTGTCAACAAAAATCTTTTGGAAATACGGACTGTGGAGGAAAATAGTCATCTTTGTTGTTATCTTCATTCTCATTATCATCCTCATTTTTAAGTAAATTACCTGCAAGCGGACAGTACCACTTTGTGTGCTTTGATATTGGTATCGTCGCACACCAGGGTACAATCTACTAAGGACTCATTCTGAAGCAGAGCGTCAAAAGCGCTAAGAACATGGCTTTGATGGTTGTTCCACTTTAGAGAGTAGTGCTGCTGCCCATTGGACGTAACCGAAGGTGCTCCCCCATTGATATTGTGCGAAGTGGGGGCCCCCTGCGAAGTGGGGGTCGACGACGACTGTGATGCTTGTTGGTTGTGCTGTTGTTGTTGTTGTTGCTGCTGCTGCTGCTGCACCATCGTTGGCGGCGCCTGATGTCCTCGCTCACTAACTGAAGATGGCGGAGCCGGAGGCGGCGAAGACGACATGGGCAGGCGTCGCTGTTGATTGAGGTACGAGAAATGAAGGTTGCGAAGGTGCCGAAACAATGGATGAGAATAAGGGGGGCGAGGGTGGAAAGGGCTGATATGGGGTTTGTCACATCTAAAAGGGAATAGAATAGAAAACTATTAATTGATGTTTTTTTAAATAATAGGCAAAGTTGGATACAAAAAATGTCGATCGTCAAAAACATTTTTCTTTTATCGAGAGTATTTCACGTTTCAATAGACGTCATGTTCTACAGATACATCTTTATCAGAGGCAAATTTAGAAGAAAAAAAATCTAAAATCGAGGATTCTTGGATTTTCCTTTGAATGTCGAATTTGGAAGGAGGCTATAGATTTTGCTTCACGTTGCAATAAAAGTGTCACCATTTTTAACTACCAAACTTTTGAAAATGTGTACGTACCCGAACCACTGGTGATCTCACTTTTAGAAATTACGAGTACATCGACTAATATTCGTCCTTTGGCTTACTTTATAAGATATGTGGAATATCAATCGGACCCTTAGTGACGTCTGATACTTTTGAACAAAAAAGCACTCAAATTCAAGGTGAAGTGTACACTCGTTCACATTCGTCAATCAACTAGAAACCATCCATATCCCTTCAATCCCTCACTGTCTGTGTCTCTCCTCCACCCCCGTCCACCCCCAAAACCAATGGCAGGTAACGAGCAAAGGAGTTGGCCAAGGCAAAGCTCTTGGTCCCTCTCATCATAACAATCATCATCGCCGTGGTTGACCAACGACGACGCTCCCATAATTCTTAGCTCTATCCGTCATACATAGAAAGGCTAGCGCCGCATATATCGCTCCCACCTATTCCCAGCTAACTCACGCCGATCAGCTCGAAACCATACACAGGGTGTTGTATTTAGTTGGTTTCGGCATTCATGAAAAGGGGTGATTCCCATGGGGGACAACATTCTTATGAGGTTCCGCATCTGCACTTGTTTAACAAATATATGTTCCCATCATGAATGGTTTTTTTTTGGCGAAAATGAAGAGAGCTTGCATCACCACCCAGTAGTCATAATGGGAACCTATGTGAGCAGGACAAGGGATTGGGTAGTAGAAAAGGGTCCCTTTGTTTGACCCCCCTCTCTTGAGTGGGTATGAGGCTCTGTAGACCATATAGCAAGTGTGTGGGGCGCAAAGGGTAGACCAACTTCCAACCGATCGTAAACACGATTGCCCGATGGCTTAATGTGACAACCTGAGCTTACACTTGTAGCTCCCAGGATCAACCTGCTCACTCCTCTACCCTTGGAAAGACCCTGATACTTGTGTAGAAAGGCGCTTGAGGATTGGTGTTGACGGGTGGAAAAGATATTTTTGATCTACCTGTTGTGTCCGTATGGGATGGTCAGTCAGAGAGAGCGTCGGGAAACCCATATCTCGGCCCAGCAGGGGTTACGAGATGATATTTATCATAGTTGACCTGACCTCTGCCATTAAGGACATGATTTCCTTCCCATGTTCAAAAACCCAAATGGTGGGGATTCTAACCTGGACGACATTTGAGCCTCCTCGGGTGCAGAGGTCTGCAAACCAGCCAAAATATATATGTTGTGGCGGGGGTGGTTGTTATGCTCTCGAGACGAACTGATTGGATGGTCCTTGCTGTCGTCGTTGTTGTTGCGGGCGATGGTGGTAATGGTAATGGTGGAAAAGTGGCGTCAGAACAGACACAGGTCTTCCAAATGGGGGCTCAAATCACCATAAAAGTCACCGTAGAGCTATCCTGCAGGTTCTTCTCTTCGACGCTCTGAGTGTATGTACCTACTACGTACGTACGTAGTGTTCACGGATGATCGGGAAAAAGCACAGCGATCTCGCTCTGAGTATGGCGAGAAACTGAATGAGCCCAAGCAAAGTGAGTAGTTGACTCCTACTATACTACTTCGAGTCTATGCAATGACGATGATGAAGATGATGATGATGGTCAGTGTCTACACTTTCTGGTGAGAGTGCAATTAATTGCAAGGAGGAGATTTTTTCTCGGGTGTTTTGGGATATTTCTTCCAACATAAAACTAAGTCTTCTTGCTTTCCGATTGGGATCTAGGTTCAATCGTGTTCTTTCCATGAGTTGCATTTCCTTTATACTCTCTCGCAAACCCACATTCTAAAAAGAATTCCAGCCCTTTTTGGGCCTGGAAAAATATTTGAGGCTATTAATGAGGTCTGTCACAGGGGTGACTTAGACACAATATTCTGGAATAACTGGAATACTATCAATTGCGCTCTTCCCGGAAATTAACGACACTCCTAAGTCCAACCTCCTAAAATGAATCCATTATTATTGTAAAAGAGCCAAATTGGCGTCTGCTCCCAACAAGATCGTTTCATATCGTAGCGGATGATTTGAGCTCGGAAATGGCGATGAATATCTTTTGGGCTGGAAACGAACTTCTAGGATTGTAGGCCGCCTGGAGTAACATTTATCCCATGACTTTCAATTGTCGAGTCCCGAGGATTTTTACCTCATTTGCGCGGGGTGTAAAATGAAAGAAATGCAATCAGGAGTGTTCTTTCTAGGTTTACTCCTTCGACTTGATCTTTTTTTTTTGCACGGAGAGACAAAAACGAATCCTCCTACTTTTACATTGAACTTGGGAAACTCGGATTCCATCACTTATTTTGTCGAGAACTGGAGGTGTTGTTGCTGACAAAGCGTCTGAAGAAAAATCATAATTGAAAAGGTGTTCTATTTCAAACTTTCAACTGATTTGTTCCCAGAGAGAAAGACACTGGTCACAGCAAAAAAAACAGCCACGATACGAGTGAATTCCAATAAATCTAGGCCTCTCATTCATTAAGATAAGATTGAGATTCAGGGTCAAAACAAGAAGATACGGAGATTCGAAATGGGAGAAAAAAAGCACTTACACGGCGGGTTTGTGGATCGACATTGGCCAATTGTTGGAAACCGACTGACAAGATATTTTTTGGCATGATCAAGGTATATATTCCAATCATGGTAGGACAAGAAAGACCACACTTGCCCTCCTTTTCCCAAAAACAAACCCCAGCCACACTCAACGAATGTCTTCTTCATTCTATTTCCTCTCTTTTTTCTCCGTACTAATAGAAATTACTGACAGAAATTGACTAGGTTGCACTACATCATTTGTTTAAGTGTTGCGCTTCAGTCACACAACCCAGTCAAAAATACGTTTAACTTTATTTATTGAAGAAGAGGTTCCTACAGTACATTGCAATGAAAATATTTTTCCAAACCACAACCTGGTGCTAGAATGTTAAACCAATTCTTCATCTAGTGGAGCTGGTTTGATGTGGCCACGGTGTGCATTTGTGGACCAGGTACATTACTACAATCAATGACCAAGGTGTCGAGTTGCCGTTCCAACAAACTTCCACGTTCCAAGATGGATCATCGTGGCCATGGAACGCCAATAAGAGGGCATTTCATTCCCTCTTCAGGGCGCCACTCCCAGAACTACTATTACTACTCTCGACACTCCTCGCAAATGAGGAGAGGAACAAGAAGAAGACAATCAAACTTTGACGGCCATCACGATTGTTCTTGTCGACTTAACGACCATATCTGAGCATACCATGAGGTTGTGGGTGAGAGAGATGATTCACAACAGTCACAAAAAAACAAGGATTTGAATCGGTAGTGATGAATCAAACCTTTTAAGTGAGACTTTTGCGATTGAGTCTGACCTCTGTCCTAATGTGGGTCGAAAGTTAATGAGTGATCCTCATTGGGAAGCGAATTGAATTTCGACCGATCACTAAAACGAAGTGGAGGAAGGCATTCGGAAAAGTCGGGAGGAAAAGCATTTTTAGGCATGAGAGACATTAATTATCAACTAATCTCTCTTTCAGTTTCCAGTCCTTGGCATTTTCAGCAGTCGGAGAAAGGTGGAAATATTTAAGGTGGAAAAACATTGGGAGCGCCAAGAGAGAGAGCGAGAAAACATTGCGAAAAACGGACAGACGCTCAAATTGTTCCACTGGACTCAACTGGACGGTAACTACCGCCCTAGATGATCTCAATTGGATCTCTGAGTTTTAACGAGCGAATGAGAGAAAAAGAGCGGATTGAAATCCGAGAAGTTCGATAATTCTACTGGCTTTTTATCCTCCTTATCAGTAAATCGAGTGGAGCTTTCTTGACTCCTTTTTTTCTTCATAAAGAGCATGTCTCATGTCATAAATGACACAAACAAAAGCCATTTTCAAGTATTGCTCTCTTCCGCTCGTGGTCGTAACCATTCAAAATATTTATGACCATTCTCTCAACCTTTGGTTTGGAGCCGATGGGGCACAACCAATGGAAAAAAGAGCCGAGCGAACAGACCACATGTCCAAGTTGGACCTCCTCACGAATCCCATTTTTTTCTAACATTCTTGAAATCACTTCGAGTTTGTGATGTAAACTTTTAGCCGGACCCAACCCTCGCCCACACAATGGCCGTATCGATTTAACAATAGATTTCTGGTTCTCTCGTTCCAAGCAAAAACTCTCGCGAGAGAGAGAGAGAGAGAGAGCTTCATGTGCCTTCTTTCCTCTCTTCACGTACGTATATTGATATCAGAGGGACGGTCATGTGGTTCTGGAACACATTGTGGCAAAGCGCCTCATACTTCAAAACCACCGACAATTCGTCCCTAGATGGAGCTCCGAACTACCCGATCTTTGGATGCTTAATGTATTCAAAGCTGGATAAAAGAACAACTCTTAAACGTATTAAGTGAATTGAACGATTAGGGTAACTCACGCTGAATTTGACGGAAAATATGTTTCGATCCAGTTTAGGCTGTGTTTTAAAAAGTCCAGGTCTTTGCAAAACAGTTACAGTAACCGTCTTACTAATTTCGGAATTTCGACAAAAAAAATTGCGCTTTTCATGTGTCGAATAATTTCAATAAAACTTGATCTGAAATTTTGAAACAAGTATTGAGGTAGTTAAAATTAATTAGATCCCGATGCAAATATGAAGTAAAAGTTATTTAAAAACAAACGTTACATTCGTACCAAAGCTAATCAAAGACCGAATGCGAAAACAATGTTAGTACGTGTTTTCTCATGATGTTAAAACACCTCTATCTTACTTCAGAGCTTTTCAAGTCAAAGGTAGACCTCTGGTTTGTTCCAGAAATGCATGCAAAAAAAAGAGTGAAGTGCGTGCCATGCACGAAGCGCCACTCATGTTGACGGACAGTTCAATATTTTCAGAACTTCTTAGCGTATGAAGCCCAACTCGAGGCGGAACTTAGGGTCCTGTTATTACTATCGTTGTAGTTGTTTTTCCCCTTGGCCAGGAAATGTGGAAATGATTAGCTAACAGCAGACCCCTCGCTCTCTCTGTCAGCTAAGATATTCATGGAACTATCTCTTTTAATAGTTCACATTCACCGGGGCCAAAAAAACACTCCCTCATGTCATGCCTCGTTCACTTAGAGTCAGGTTTCCAATTGATCTTGCTTTCTTGCAACCATAAAATGACCATGAAGTGGTTTGGAATCAATTTAGAGAGGGGGACGATTAGGCAAAAGGCTCCCATTAACCCCCTCATTAAGCGTAATTGATATGTATGACTCCTGCGCGGCTCTGAACCGCGGAAGCCTCACTTAAGATTTGGGGGCAATAGTTCGTTCCAAATGATTTGTGGTCTCCTTACCAGACTTCAAGGTGGGACGTGGGACGGGGACGTGGAACTAATAATCACAATCCTAATAACTCGAATATGCGTGTGCATGTCGGCCTGTCATTGATCAAGAACCGCGGTCTCTCTCTATAACGAACCGCACATGGGGATACGATGTTAACACACACTTGCCACGGCAACCATTGTCAATGGAAGGCCGAAAGGCCAAAAAGAACCCACTAGAAACCATTAGCACTCTCACCTGAACCATCCTGAGCCATTGAACGACGGGTTCCACCGAATAGATCACGACCTGACACAACTACACACGATTGAAAGTAAACAGCAGGCTAAGTGAGTAGCATGTGTGAGCAAACCAATAACTTGTTTTCTCTCGTTAGGGTTGCCACTTCATAAGTAAAGTCACGCATCCGATTTGGACAAGAGAGTTTCGGATGATTTGTAAGAGGTAAAGTGTGGTATGTTGATAGAGTGGTGGTTGGTAGATTTAAGGAATTGATACTTGGGCCAAAGTTTCTCGTGTGATTGATCTGTTTCTGTTGACCTGCTTCAGGCTTCAAAGTTGGATTGTGTACTGAAATTTGATATTTGCATGTCTCTTTTCAAGTATTCCCAAGTTTCCTCCACTCAAACACCACGGAAACAACCAGATATGTCTTGTAGATTTGCAAAAGGGCCAATGGTGAGGAGCTTTTTGTGTTCTCATGCATGATTGAAAGCTCTTTTGGAATCTTCATGTAGACATTGGAGAGAAGGAGAGAGAAAGACCAAGTTGGGGAAATTTTGGGAGAAATCAAATTATGGTCCCCAATTAGCATAGCATTTGGGAGATTTCTAAAAGGAGTTTTCATCAAAACATTTCAAAGGATTTGCTCCTCAATTCCATTTGCTTGACTGCACACTCCTCATATATGTAAGAAAGTTTGCTCAGCCAGTCCACAAATGATCACAATCTTGGAACCCTTTGAATATTGTCCTTTTCAGTTCCAGGCATTGTTGTTTGAGCATCTAACATTCACAATTCAATCAGTGTGGCCATGTGTGAAATTCACAATCCAATTGTTGACCCTAAACGAGTCCCATACCACCCCCAAATCTCAGTCAAGTGTGGAATCCCATCATGTTGCTCTGGAGACAGAATAGTTTGTGACTGGCCTTTTCACCTCCTTAATTCCTTGACATCCTTAAGAGTGCCATCCATGTCTTGTCCTGACAACCTCAAGTTGACATCAAATTCAAAGGAAGGGATTAAACTTCTTTGAGCAGTACTTCACACATCCAAGAATTCAGATCCACTGAACAGCCAAGTTATTTTGAGGCACAATGAGTTCCAATTCCAAATGTATTGCCTCGCTTAAGGTGATGGCTTTCGCAAGGAGACACAAGATATAATCCTTTTACAATCAAAGAAACTTGCTTCATCTATGCACACTTACAGACACATACAAACATATCCCCTTTTTGTCGCTCTCTCTCACCCCTGAAATCTCCCTCATGTTCCTCATCCCCCCGGGCTTTTTCTTCCCTTCCCCTCTTTTCTTTTCCCCTATTGATTCATTTGTATGTAAATCAGCTTCCTGAGCCCAGAAAACATTAAAACGCCAGTCTGGGCAGCCTTGGGTAAGATATGGATGCATATTCAAAATTTCCAAATTTCAAATCTTTCCGGATCACCAATTCTTCCCCTTTCTCTTTTTTTGAACTTTTAATGTGGAATTGTCACCATGGTTTGGCATTACCAAACAAAATTTCACTCAAGAGTCCTGTATTTCAGCCTCTTGATCAGCACTCTTCCAAGAACCATTATGTGGGGTCCATTGGAAAGCTGACCTTTTAACAAGGATCAGTTAACTTGAGGAGTAACCTAACCTTTTTACTTCATACGCCTCAGAAATAGTATTGGAAATGAGGGCGCCGTGTCATGTTACCAGAAATTGGAAGGCTTTAAGGAAATCATTGAGAGACAAAGATGCAAGTGTCAAGTGCTCTTCTTCTTCTCCTGTTGATCCATTTGTTCGTGTGGATTCATAATTCTGTCTGAATATTTTGGTTCCAGGCATGCAGATGATGGGGCCAGGAGCCTCTTTTCATTCCCCTCCCTCATTCCTACTGATGATGGCTTAATCAAGAAATTTCAAGATAGATCTCACATATCAAAAAGTTGCCACGCCAGCTCTCCTTTCAGAGACCCTTTTTTGCTTATTGCCTCATGGACTTCTTATTTTTGGAAATAACAACATGACTCTTTCTTTGGGAATTGCGATCCCCAGTCCATTCAGTTTTTTCTCCCCAAGACGCTTACAGTTTTTAATTTTAAAAAATTGAAATTTTGTTTGACTTCTTGAAAGATGTCTATCCAATCCAAGAGTTTTGTTGTGTCTTCCTCTGAATTTCTTTCATTTGGAACCAGCAATTTTGCCCATCACTGATGAGCTTTTGCTCTTGAGGTTCCTTTCTCCAGTCTCACAGTTCGTGATGAAACCAAAAAGAGCAGGCTCTAACTGAGTGGATATGGGTGGTGAGCTAGGCGATGTATTTCGATACAAAGAGGCACTATAGTTATGTAGTGTCTCAGCTTCTCTCCCTTGTTTGCTCGCGTTTCATATTCACATAAAAACCGAAGAAGAAAGAAAGTCCCCATCACTTTAAACTCTCTCTCTTTCTATCTTTCTATCTGTCTGTCTGTGTCACTCATCCATACTTAACTACATCTCTGTCTCCTCATCAAGATCAATCTCGATCTAAGCTTCTTGACTTGGTCCCTCTGAACAATAACATGTTTGTATGTGGTCGGAAAGTGCCCCACTCGTCTTTCTTTGGGCACCTTTTTTCTTAGAAAATTTTGCCACCGTGCCCATTCATTTCCTGTCCTCACGTCTGGCATAGACATTAATTTTACCTCATTTGAATACTGATAGAGAGGACTCTCGGGTCGTTGGTCGAGTAGAAGGAAGCCACGCTCATTCCCGGGGCTAGCTACTATGCATGTGGATTTGCCACTAAGTCTGGCATCAACACATTTGCTGCCGATTCAAATAAAGCACTCTATCAAAAAAAATATGATCACACCAACCAAGTGTTTTCGAGGAAACTTGACTCCAAAGAATTATTGCTCTTACGAGTTCTGATGTGTTTCGAGTTGGATTTTTGGCAGAATTTTGCCAATTTGGTTTATAGGGTCAAAAAACTGACCTCAACTAAACTTTTCAACAAGCAATAGACCTTATGTACCATAAAATATGGCAGCACTGCCAACTCGAAATCCATTTTTGTAACTATCGATGGAACTCGAAATCGAACTAGTTTGAATGTTGCCAAATTGGTCCCTGTTTAGGTCTTTTTTCAAAAGTTCAATACAACGTGCCCTTTTTAACAGCGATAAACTTCCGAGTCAAAACTGGCAGCACTCCTGGTTTGAAACACATCACTACTTACGAGAACGCTTCATACCGTTGAAATAAGTTGATTGTTCATGGAATGTATCATTTTGAATTGAGTGTACTAGTTTTGAATACGTAAAGTAATTGAAGCGGTTTAAATATTCCTTTTTTCCAACTGACCCCCAAAAAGGACGAGATTGCGTTGATATGGTGAACTAATTTAAAGAAAAAAAATGGCTCATAAAGAGCTCTGTGACGTCATCAAAGCAAGTGAAACAGCTGTTTTGAAGTGAGTCTTTAGCAGATAGAGGGCTTTATCGTTTGATTGTACTCTAAAGGGGTAGAGTGCTTGAAAGCTGACGACATCAAGTTCGTTCGACTAACGAAATGCAAAACTCGGAAAATGCCTTCTTCTCTTTCTCCCCTTCAAGAAAATATTCTACTTTTTCATTTCCAATTCCAATGTGGTGTGCTCCAAATGAGTCTGGCGAGAAATATAATATATGGAGATCTTGATGGCAAAGCCCAGGGAGGGTGCAAAAAAAGTCATCTTCCACTCTGTATTTATCCAACCCATTATCAGAAGATGGCGATCACATAAACTATAAACAGTTTTGACACTCACCCCAGATTTTGCACCGATCAACCTAGCCAAGGAAAATCATTTGAATACGGGAAATCATGTGTATGGTACAGTCCTTTTGGGATCTGAGGCTAGCTGTATCTCCATCTAGGACAGTTGTTGATTTGAATACAAATGAAGAAAGAGGCTACAAAATTCAAGAGCGACGGAAGTAAAAACTGAGAAAGGGGGAGCGAATGAACGACCAACCAACCGACCACCATCATACGCAAACATCCACACACATGGAGTCTCTTCTCCTTGGTCTTCATTGCTCGGTTCCATCCAACACGGTGGTCTTCAGGGCAAAAAAAACGACGAAGGAGAAGACCCATTCTTGAAGGCTTTGAAAGGGCTCTAAACCCCCTATTGATCCAGATTCTCGTCATGTGTTTCTACGTAATCTAAGACCTTTCAAGTTCATAGTACAGTTATGTACATAACCATGGGACTTTGGACATTATGCCCGAATATCGATGGTTTTTAAGGCGCTTGATTCGTGTCCAAAATGGGTCCCTTATAAGACCAGAATTCGGGAATCGAGAGGAACGAGTTCGAATGAACGGATTTTGGATGAAGAAAACCAAGTAATTTGCATACGAAGAATTTTTTATTTCTCCCCGTTTGGCTTTCTTTTTGAGGGAACCAAAAGGGATGAGGGTATCTTTATGGCGAATGGTAAAAAGCCAGTAATTGTATTTCATTTTCAACCAAAGCAATCCAAAGGGGGCCTTCAAACCCAAACCGTTCGTTCCCCTTTTTGAAGCGGGGGAAATCAAGAAGTGACAAACAAAAGAGTTCGTACCCCCCTTTCAACAACGACTACTACTTTTGTTCTCATACCTTCTATGAAGCGTCTGGACTTTGAACATGAAATCCTTTTAATTGGGACGATTAACTCACCTGGAACAAAAACATGTAATGGAATTTTTAGTGTCGAGGCGAAATCACGTTCAACGTTCAATCCTAATAATGGCATGAGAGAGCTCTTTCGAGGTTGGACCACTGAATATTTCATACCCTTCGGCCCCCCTAAATAGACATATCATGACATGTGAGTATGTGCACTCTATTTGTGTTTGCAAAAGCCCAACAACGACTCTGAACAGGAGACGACGGGACGACGGAACCTCCCACTGTTAATCTCAGTGTGATTTGAACCCATTATTTTGGTCCAGGGAACCAACCACTGACCCACCACGTCCAATGGTTCGCCAGGTAAGAAGCTCACGGGCTTTGAATTATTAATTTCCAATTGTTCCAGTGGCATGTGAATAACGTGCACCTTGATCGCAGAGACTACTCAACACATGCATGGACTTGGCACATTCATTTTCTGAATAGTCAAACTTGGATACAGCAATATTGTGGGTTAGCTAAAATTTCATTTTCATACGTAGAGAGAGTTATTCTTAGATCAAGAGACGTTATATACTGAATATTTCGTTTGCTCAGTGCAAAAATATTCTGGTTATTAGAAACGTATTTTACTGAATATTTTGTTTCATCCGCGCAAGAAAGATATCAAATATCTCTAGGGTTCAACGGAAAAATATTTTCAAATCCAGGTTTGACTTCATTGATATAAGGTAAAATATCGTTACAACAAAGTGTACTCGGTTCTTGAATTGTATAACAGTAAAGTACCGGTCTGTATGCTAGTTTCCCAAGAGTAACCACATCATTATTTTCAAAGCTGTATGCAAAAATATCGTAAGTCCGATCCGCTTTTTGTTATACTGAACGTTAATCAATAGGCGGTATTTATTTAATCTCTGTACAGTAAAAGTATTCGTATATCAAGAGTTAAACTATTTACGAATTTAAGTGGATTTGATCCTTCTTTTTTTAAGAAGTCCAATACGGTCTTCTCCGGTCAGAAAAAAGGCTCGAAATTGCCGCGGCAATTGAGCGTTTTCACCTGTGAAAGGTAATCTCTATTATGGGCTACCGGTGCCGGTTTTTTTTGCCCTGACCACACATGACAACCCCTCGACAAAAAGCGGAAGGAAGGGGGAACAACGGGGTCGGTCCAAGAAGAATATGGAACAAAGTTGCTCTCCTTACCTCATTGAGCTGTCGTTAGTTTTGGCTTCGGAAGGGAATGGAATCAAGGAAATCTTTCGATGTTCAATATCACTTGTTAGCGTTGGGTTAACAAGGAGATCTGAGGAATTTGTTCCAATTTGAGCTCATCCCAGGATAATGATGAAATGAGCCAAAATTTCATCCTCTCCTCGCTGATATAGTATAAATCCAAAGAATACCCACCGACCGACCAACCAACCAACCAACCAACCAAGTAAGAGCAGAACAACAACAACGAAGAAGAAGAGGGAGGACACGTTCCCTTCCTTATTTTTCTCGTTGTGGAACACACGATTTCGGGTGCGATACACACGGTACCATGTAGTTAGTACTACCATAGAGAGTGATTAAAAAATGTGAACTCCCATAGTTGAGCATAAGGAGCGAAAAAACATTTGGCCCCGAATGATTCCTTTACCTTCCGTTCCTAGATATAGCTACATTACCTTTTTGGAACGGATTGCAAGCGTTTGGAACCAGCTATTTATTTCAACAAAAAGTGCCAAATCATCCATGAGTGTGCGCAAATGTGCTCATCAAACACACGCCCGCGAAATTAAGAGCCATCATGGTATATGGGCGGTTGTGTTCCACGTGAAACTGGCTGAGGTTCCATGGAAAGAGCAAACTGCTCCTCTTAAACTCTTCTTCTGTTCTACGGTTCATTGTTCATTTCGGAGGAGTCGGCCACACTCCTTGAAATCCTTGATTGCTTCATTCCTTCCAAAGCTTTCCTAATACATCGACTCTCTTCTCCAATGTTCCAATAACCGGTGAAGGTTTGTGGAACCACGAGACTTTTCTGTCCCAATTTTGAATCCAGTGTGGTTATGAATGATCTTATGTAGCAAAAAAGAACCCGGGCACTGGGTCGGTCCATATAATATGGGACTCTAGTTTCCGCTCCTAAAGGGACCTCATTGAGAATGAGGTGGAACCACGTGGCTGGCTGGGACACCATGCAAAAGTCCTTGGGGATTCTTGACGAGGACTCAAAATGGAAATAATTGTTATGGCAACAGCATCCCGTCATTAGAACGAAAAGGCCCCGCGTCCTTCAAAATCGAAGTTCCCAAGAAATTCCAAGGTGGCTTCGCATTCATTCATTACGAGATTATGGCATGATTTCCGTGGGGGTGAAATTACCACATGTATTTGCTCTGATTAAACAAGGCTCTTGACTATGTGTTCCAACTCTTTAAAGCTCTGTATGTAAATAAAAGGTTACTGTTCCACAGGTTTGCCCGGATCCTATCAAAATGGCTACAATTGTTCCAAAAGCGCTTTTCCCTGTCTTATGTACTGAGCGGAAGTGGTTATTTCGTCAAATCACACACCTCAGCCACGAAACCAAGTGTGCTTTCGAAAGTCATGTGCCATTAGGGTGAGTGGCGGGGACAATTTGGAACCAAGACCATTTGTCTCTTTCTTGAAAGCCGTCTCCTACGCATATGGTTGGTTTGCAGTCCCTCTTGGTCCAAATTTGCACGTGAATAATATTGGCCTTTGTTTTTTTCTAATATTTTATTTTACGACCTACTAGTGAGTCGAGATTGTTCATGCTTCAGAGTAATTATCAGAGATTTGTTGTCGACTACATGGCTTGGTATGCAAAATACTCCACCCTAACAAGCCCAAAGTCCGACCAATTCTCAGACATTAGTCTCCAAGGGTGTTCTAAGACAAAGCTTTGGTGTTATGAAGTAGGAATGTTATCCGAAAAAAAGATTGGTGGGGCTTTTAGAAGCCTATATGGCCTTTCATGGTTGTTTTATGGCACTCTTTTACTTTGGGCGTGATAATTAAAATGACAGCCTGTTCGAAGGCTCGTTATCGAGGGCCATTTTTGTTGACGGGAGCATATAAAATGGTACATTATGAATTCCCTTTTGGACCATGTATATCGCAATCAAACTTGGAATCAAGTCACGTTAATTGCGTTTCGACTCCCCTGAGACACCTTTCATATTTCAATGTGCAAACAATGGACATGAACGATCTTTTACGATGATTATGGAATAAATATTCATTCATGTCTCTCTGAGTTCCCCAGCAGTTCAGATACGTTCCACGAAAATCGATTTTCTAATTGCTACACATTTGTTTTTGCCTTCTCACAAAAATGTCAGGTTTGGATCTTCTCTTCCTCTACTTCGTTTTTTTGCGCCAGTATGTGAAATTACGCCAAGGATCGTACAAGATTAAGTGAGCTTTTAAATAATTAATCAGCTTCCCTTCCGATTCTTTGGTCAGGTGTCCGGCAGCATTTCTTATTTTCAGTAACACATGTCGTGTCTCATGCAATATAAGGGTAATTACCAAAATCTGAAGATTGACTGGCCCTCATGGTCCCTACATGGTCACACTCCAATTGTTCCAAGTATTTCATTAATCTTCCTCGATCTTTAGTATTGCTGATTGTGTTTATGTTCCATGACGACACGTGCAAGTCCATTGAGCCCATGTATGTTATGTTGTTTTTGATTTGATATCAGACAGCTCAAGTTTCGTGGGGCTTGTTTTGGTGAAGGTGGTACCAATTGGATCACCTTTGTCTCCAAACTAGCTTGTTTGTTCCACCTTCTTGACCCGGGGGTTTCATGTATACGGTATTTACTCCACCAACGGAACTAGGAGTACATTCTTTGGTTGATATAAAATTCAATCAATACCCACAGGCAGGAGAAAGCCCACACTCTTTCAGATTTCTACCGACCAACTAACCATTCACCCAATCTGGACAAGAGAATTATGATGACGGATGGTCATTGGCCATGATCCACATGGTCCAATTTTTTTCCACTCCTGGCATGTGATCCAATTAGAGCCAATGTGACCATAATTATAGTATAATCCATTACGGACCTGATATTTGTAATGTCCCTCGGATTAGATCGCATGATTATTAGCGGATGAGTCGACAAATCGGATTAATATTAAAAGCTGTTTTAACCCATTCCCAAACGATACAAGTTCATCTCTCAAGCTTTAAGCCTTGTCGACAAGAAGTTTACATTCACTAAAGTTATTTTAAAAAAACCTTCCTGCTATCTACTTTTACAATTTTCAATTTTTCAAAGTTCACACAATGGTATTCAACATTTCCATATTTTACGACAATGCACATTGTGCAAGATCAGCTAACTATCCAAATCTCAATACTTGTGACACTGCAAGTCACGCTTAATTCACACTTCTTGATGGTAAACCCCGACAATTGCGTACCTAAAATCTAAAGTATTAAATGACTTACCCAGGAATGTTCCCCAATGTTCCGTGGTCCAACACCGAATGAGAACCGAACTAAAGTCCCATATCTACATGAACTCACTCACTCACTCACATGGTTCAGTACCCTGATTGACCAGTTGTTCCTCTTCCCCATTGCCTCTCGCTGAGCTCAGGTAGGTATTGGTCTAGTGTCCTACCGTCTAACAGTGCTCATATCTGACCCATGACCAGTCTGTGTTGTCGTTCCCGGTATCTGTGGCAACCTCTTTAGTGGTGGAACAAGGTGTGCCAATACATGAACGCCAACCACCCCTACCAAGCAAAGCGGGCCCACGCTTCTCCATAGAGGAGAACGAGGACTACCTTATGAATGTGTGAGGATTAAAGACCATGTCCAAGCAAGACAATATGTGCCACTCGACCCTCTCGTCCGTCACTGCCAAAAACTTTCCCATGGGACTCCCAAGTTCCGAGTCAAGATAGGAATCGCTGACTGCGGTCGGGATTCCTGGCAGTGGTCCATTTCGGTTTGGAAGGACCATTATTATGGAGCTGGACAAATCTAAAGAGCGTGAATCTGGACTCGGTCACCACCAAGCACACTCGCGCACATAGATCCATAGCGGTAAGAATGAGAGAAAGAAAGAGAGGAGGCTCCTCTGGTGGTGGCGTTTGGTGAATGTGTGACCGCTTGGTGGACTAAACCTACCACGTAGGTAGCAATCAGTGTGCCACTCACGCTACAATTTGGACCCATGCCCACACTTAAACACACATACACACACATGGGTCCATTGCCATTGGATCCCGGGAACAAGTGTGGAAAAGTAATCACATGGTCAAAAGTGGAACGTGCATATCAGATGAGCTCAAAGGGGCTCCTAAAATTAGTGAAATATCGAGCACTCGATCTTATTTACAAGGGCATAATCATGCCTGAGATTGCTTCATAATTGGAGGTCGTTGACGGAACATACCTGGAAAAATGGGGAACAAGATCGGATTGAGAACTTGACAGTCATAAAATTTGATAACATGGCTCTTTCAATAGCTAATTCCAAACATAACAAGGTGTTTTTCAAAGCTTGGGATGCCATTTTTTTAAAATTTCAAAAACTTTTGGCCGCTGTTTTGAAATTTGAAAGCACTGCCACAAATGATATTACATCGCTCTTTTTTGCCCTTGAACTAATTAACGGAATTCAAATAAATGTGCAACAGTATGTCTTTAACTACATAAATGTCCCAAAAACTCTGTGGAATATTTACTTAGAATATGATTTCCCAGATTTAAAAGCACCGTGACAAGTTCCATTTGGCTTAGATGAGTTGCTCTGTATCAACCACACAATGCACCTCATCTTTTTTTTTCAATGCCTGTCTTTAGCACTTTCAGTCAACATTCGATTGTCTAAAACTTTCCTATTGAACCTAATGATAGGTTGCAATAATGCTTATCCATTCATTAATAGAGTGTCAAAAGACAAGAGGATTGCCAATCAAATTGCTCACGAGACAATTGCAATCCGTAATGGCTGAGCCCGAGCTATGTTTTCCTCTCATTAAATTGGAAGCGCACACCAGGAACAACAACTGACAATTCAACAGACTCCATACACTCTCAAGTGGTTAAATTTCATGCCCAGGTTTGACAAACTTTCATTAAAAGAGCGCGCTCACATCCGTGCATCTTTGTACTTACTATCTCGGCCGGCAATCTCGTTTTTCAAAGCAAGCTGGCTTTTGGACACTTCATAGGGAGAAAACTTTCACCAACCGAATTTCGCCTCGATCCTCGCTAGAGGGCATTCCGAGTCGTTTGAAACGGGAGTGAAAACGTGTTCTGTCCTTTGCCACTTTCGATTGTTCATTCGGGTGCTATGTTCAGGATTTCCTTACTATTTTTTTTGTTCTTACACCTCTTCTTCGTCTTTATTTTGGAAGCAGGAAATGGATATTCTGTTTGGTATCATGATATTCTGTCATTAGATAGGTGGACAAAACAATGTCATCATGTCGGAGAGTCGGGGGAAAAATGGAAAACAACTTTACTGCATTCTTTCATGTCTTTGACGTGATCAGAAAAGTGGATCAACATGCAACACGTGATATAGTACATCAGATTGGATCTTCGTGTTGTTCCAATCATTCAGGATCTTCAATTGGGACGGTGCCAGTTCTCACACCTATTACATTCTGTTGTCTCAAGATTCCCGTTGCCGCCGTTTGTGTTTTTCTAGTTGTTACTTTATTGTGTAATGCTTTCATGGCGATCACTTTTCTCGTCTGTTCTTCCTCAAGGTTGTTCCAGCGACGAGAGAAGGGAAAAAAACCGAGCCTAGTTCATAAAAGGAACACTTCAAGACACTTTTCCCCAATGAGTTATAGGGCGCTTCCGAACTAACGAAGGGACATAGATTGCGACACGTGATAGCCCTATCAAACGCTTGAAATCACTCACTTATGCACAGCTAGCCACTCACAGACCGTTCCTAGAGGTTCCAAAGAGTGAGTGGAACAACGTCATGCTCGCGGTCCACTCATTTACTCATGTACAAAAAGACTCTTAGTACTCATAATACACAGGTTTATGGCAGATTGCTTTATGCTAATGAGCTCCACTCTCTTCAAAAAACATATACTCTTGGAATCTACGTTAAAGTACTATTTCAGAAAAATCGTAGCCACGTCCCAAGGCCTTGTATATAGGCATAACCCTCAAATGAGGCTTGGTTGTCCTAAATGGCGTTTGGGCACGCACACTAACATGGTTTTAATTAGCATGCAGCCTCCAAACGACAAAGACATTATTACGATGACGAGAAACGGAGCCAAACATATTTGGTTCGGAATCAATTGTATAAGAGGGGTCTAATTTGTAAACGACATTACTATCTTGTTACGGAAAGCTCCTTGAGTCAACGAGACACATGAAAGGCTATTAAGCCGTTTTAGCGGGCATTTTACTACACAAGAAAAAGAGCCCCTTTTCAAAGTAGACGAGGGAGTCCGTCAGTCAACATGAAGACGGCGACTAAAACGACCGAAGAACAAGAACAGCTCGCCATGATTGTAAAAAAGATCGAAAAATAAAACGGCCACAACAGCATGCAAGTCAATGTGTCTATTTCTCTCTGTGAGAGAAGCACTGACTAGAAAATAGCATCTAATTTCGAAATCCCCGCCAAAGCTTGACCTCGGCTAGAAAAATCGAGTTTTAGTCAGTGTCTGGTTGATTCATCCTCTCTCTCACACACACGTATCTGTTGTTCAACTTGACTGGCAAAAGGTCCTATTACCCCGATTTTTTTTTCAGGGAATCCGCGGGAGACCTATTTTTCAGGGGTCTCATGTGTTGCTTCAACCACGGCGACATCACATGCCTCACCTTCTTTTTACCTCCTGGCCATGTGATGACCATATATCCACCGACACAGATATCACCCCGTCCAAAAGTCTAGATAACCAAACTTGAGAGTCATAACTAGTTAAATACTAACAATCAAATTGACGCATTTCATTTTAGCTTGGAATATCCAAGACATTGGCAAAATAACCCAATTGAGGGGGTTCAATGTGAACGAGCTCATCATAGCATATCTGTGAGTGGATGGGGGCAACATAGACCTAGTAAAAAACGAGGACAGGCACATCCCATGATCATCACCAACAGGGGTTGGTTGGTTGGTTGGTTGTGAAGGGATGATGATGACGGCGGGATGCTCTCCTCGAAGTCAAAGTTGCTCTTTTTTGGCCAAGGACGTTGCAACGGTTTTCGGTTTCGTTGCTCTCAATTCCAACAACGAACCATGTCCATGATTGTCTACGGTATATGGCCGCTCAATTGGGCGGGAGAGGGTCCATCCACAACAGGGCAAATAAGGGAGTGATTTACTCGTTTATGAATATGATGAGAGCCTACCGGTATTACCGAATGCACCCACCACCTAACATTTAGCGTGATGGGTGGCCATAACTCTATGGAAACATAGAGAATCACTAAAAATCATTTTTGGTCATTATTGAATTAGATCTTGGCTTTTGAGAAGTGACAACAGAGATGAGAATGGAGATAATGGCGTTGGTTGGATGTCTTGTCTAAATGTCAAGTTTTTTTACGCGCGCAAGTCAACAACAAACAATCAAACTCACTCACACACACACATAAATTCTCGTGAGGACCATATTCATCACCTCCGACAATTCGTCCAGACCCAGTTCTGAACCGACCATTCCCGAAAAGTCGAGCGGATGATCAACACGAGTTTTAGCGCAGGAATGTTGGTCGTCCTTGTTCTGGATGGTATGTACGAAGTTGACGATAAAAAAGAGCTTGCTTGCTTGCATGCTATTTCCATTTCAGAGGGAGAGCCTCTCTCGGTTGGTTTGTCGAATTTGCCCACAGGCAGCTCGTTTCCACACAATAGGGATCCTAAACTCACACATGAGTAAGACGATATCGGTTACTACACATTCATCTCCCAAAGCCCTCAAATTCGGATGGTTGCAAAAGGGAAGAGAAGTATCAAAGGGGAACGATATGATGAATCCGGATTGGAGAGCCAATGTGATTGGCCATTGTCTTCGAGCAAGTCCGATTGTAGTAACAGGTATATGTACTAAAGGATATCCAGCATTGGGAGAGGGTGGTGGGAACCTCAAGATGTTCTTCTCATGAAGGAGCCAACTTTCAACAGTCGACATGAATGTGTGCGAGGTCCAACCAACCAACCACCACACTCACAACCATACGAACACAGGCGCACACACGAGCACACAACCATTGCATTCCAAGAAAGCGAGGAGGAAAAAACTTTCACCTCGGGACAATAAAACCATCAACCAGGTTGCGTGAAGAAACTCTTACCTGTTTCTCAAGATTCGATACTCATTTGCGTACCAAGACAAACGGATTGTAGTAGGATGTCGTTGTTATAAAGCGTTGAGAGAAAAAGAGTCACCTTTTTAGACACTTCACGAATAGAAACAGTCTTGTGTTTTGCTTCAAAGACACTCGAGAAACACGGAGATTGACGAAATTTCAAGAAAAACTACTCCTTCTCCGGGGTCGTCGGGAAAAGCGAGAGTGAGTGAGATCTTCGCAACCACACTTCCCAAAGATGACTGAAGAAGAAGAATCTCAAGAAGAGGAGAGGCTGGTGAATCACTCTCTCCTTAGGCCGAACTCACCTGTGTTCCCGACTTGGTTCGTGTATGTATGGATGTGTGTGTGAGCAAGTTAGTGAATGGTTTGGATGGATGTGAGCGTGAGTGAGGGAGCTGGAGGAGGAGCCCTCTCCCAACGATATGTAGCTCCAACCAACCTTCTCCACAGGTGAGTAGCAAGTCCTCTCCGGTGTCTCCGTCTGCCCGCAACTTTAGCAACGCAACGTGTATCTCTTCACTTTAACCCACAGACCTACCTGTATGGTCTTCTTTCTTGAGTTCCATACTCTATTAACAAACACATCGTATATTCACTATGTCTTATGTTGATATATTTGTAGGCTACGGATTTGTTTACATCACGAACGAACAGGTTGCGAGCAGAACAAAATAGAGCGGCAACTTTGAAAGGAAACTTGAACCGGCACGACCGACCCGTCTCGCAACAGGCCTGCATCTTGCATGGCAAATAACTTTATGCATATCCCGTTCCTTAGAATGAATAGGTTATGTTTTCTAGACTCGAAAAAAGGCAATTATAGGAACTCTAGGGCCCTAAGGCAGGGTGTTACTCTTTGGGCACTGGCCGCGTGTGGAGAAAGTTGGAAGCTGGCAGTTGCCCCCAAAGATACGATCGTCGTCGGAGGATGAAGAGGGATTCAACGCGTAATAAGTGTGCATCGCAAGAGCCGAAATATGTCGGTGAGGGTGGAATGCCTAATGAAAAAGTTGAAAAACTCTGCAGTGAACAGAACTTGTCCAACAGATGATGTCGGGTCTCCATCTACGTATCTCCCTTTTTGTTTCACTCTGAAAGTTGCCAAACAATAGTCGCATTAAATTGGGAAGGAATACTTTCACTCGGGACTGATGATGATTGTTTCAAAGCCTCAGACCACAACTTACTTACCGCTTACTCTCCTCAAGCTCTGGAGAAGCAGGTCCACACCAGATTATACCGACAACCATTCGTTTCCGATCCAAAGGCAAAGCACCTCCTGAGATCGCCACAAGTGGACGACGAAGCGCGAGGACAAAACGCCGTCTCGAGTTCAATGGACCAAGAAATACCTTCTCATTGATGGCATAAAGCATGACACTCGACACAAAAAATATATACATCCATGTGTGTGAGTGTGTTGCAAAAGAGTCACAACTTTCATATGTTGTCTTGCTATGGACGGACGGGGGGAGCAATCAAATTATCCATTGGAGATCGAGCAACTCGGTGTGCTAATGTGTACGTATGTACTCTTGAAGGCGGCTCCGAGTGTGGATGTACGTAGGTCGAATGGATATGTCCTGACGATCAGCGATAGTTCATTGACTTTTGCTCTTTCCTTTTGGTGTATGGGTTGGAAGGTTGGTTGGTTGATTGTTCCTTCCTCCACGATCTTCGGGGCTTTGGGCCGAACTTCCAAACCTCCAACTTTCTCCTCGACGTTTTCTCATCTTTCTCGAGCACCCACTCTCAATCAGAGATCGGAAGAGGGAAGAAGCGACCTCTGCCTACTTCAAACAGGGTCGACAACGTGAATTTGACGGTTTATATGAGAACTTAGGAAAGGACCTTATATGAGAAAAAAGGATCTTCTTTGTCTTTGCATAGTAAGTGTTGGTCGGACGTGTCCAGGAACGATTCTCCTTGTCGCCAAAGAAAGACGGATCTATGGTTGGCTGGGAAGATCAGTGTGTTACCGACGAGTTACGACAACCAGGAGCTCACGAATGATTCAGGAAAATCGTCCATAGATTCTCGGGATCAGTTTTCGAACCCTCCCACCTGTTGATATGATGGATGTCAATTTATATCTGGTTTTTTATTGACCAATTTCTAGCTGTGACAGACAATATTCACGTTTTTGAGGACAGTTCCGAACCCGGTATCACGTTTCCCTTCCATGACAATCTCTGAGGATCTTTTGGTGTATGTGAGTGAGTGAGTGTGTCTTTCTCTGCGTTTTCTGTTGCCTTCCAAACTGACAAAGGAAGAGAAGATTCCTGAAGGAGGATCGTGGCGTTGGCACAGAAACCGTTCACTTTCACTACTCAACATTAGCGTCGAGCTCCCTCCTAGCAAAGACGACCAACCATCGCGACAATAGCTTCGAGAGCCCTGGTGTATGTGAGTGCCCTGTGGTGCTCAACTGCCACCAAAACTACCACCACTGCTGCTACAAGAGATAGGTACACACCATGATATTGAGGATTGAGCAGCGCTTCGCTTCCAAGATGGTGCTCGGCTTTGTCTCTATTTACGGCACCATCATCAGCCACCATTACAGGATACTTTTATATGAACACCAAACCAAGATAGGGGAGAAAACACACTCACAACACCAAAATCTTCGACTATGGGTAGCTAAGCTCCGCTCCACTTTTTGGGTGAGAATGGGGTCTGTGGGGATGACACATTCTTCAATTTTTAAGTTGACCCAAAAAAACTCATACAAGACTTGCTATTGTGGATATATGCTTTCATTTAGTGTTAGTAATGTGCTTGCTTGATTGCAGAGGCGTTGTTGTCAATGGTGGACGTTGTTCTGCTTGAAATCCCTTGTTTCTAAAGTATCCAATAAAAACACACCAAAGGGTTACCAAAGTGAAGCAAAACATTTCTACCTACTGATAATCTTGTAAACTAAAGCCAACATCACGAGCAATGAAGTTTTGAAGGACTTAATATGGTGGCGACTACATTAATAGGACTGTAGATTTCTAGCAAATATAATTCTGAGCCCAAGCATTTTTTTTTGCATTTGTAAGTCTCAAAATTCTGTTCACATTTACAAAAAAAGATTAAAAATCCAAACTGAACTATTACTTTGTTGTTATTGTTGTTAAATACCACTAAAAGTCAAGTCAACGGTTTAAAAAACTAAGCAGATTTTTCAAATCAACCACGTAGACGTAAAATAAGAAATCAAGTTAAACTGCGACAAAACTTTGAATATTTCATAAAGTTTAATGTATGAGGTTTTTGGAAAACAACAAATTCAACCAAAACTCTAAACAAAAATCTGACCTATCGATGATTTCTTGGTTTTATAGAAACTAATTCTTACACTGACAGTTTTTTGGCCATTTCGGGCCATAAAAACATTTTTTTTTCCAAGAAACGTGAACATTTTTTTACTTCTTGAAACAATCGAACACATTTACATATTACTCTGATTTGATGCCTTTTCAAATTTTTGCTTCCCTTTAAGAATTTAAATTTACCAACTTTGGTGTTGAAGCCCCTTGTTGTCGACATGGAATATATTCCGAACAGGGCACCCTACTGAAGTGAAAGTTTCCTATTCGATCATCATTGTCGTTGACGACGTTGCTCCTCGTTGGGCTAACTAACCATCCATCCAACCATCCAACCAACCAACTAAGCAACCAACTCAGCAACCATTGAGGATCGAGGAGCAACAAAGCCACGCTATACTTAGCAACTGAAAAGGATTTCTCTGCACGTTCGTTCTCACGTTGTCTGTGTGTGAGGGCAAGCGTCGACAAAATCCAAGTTTTGAGAAAAACTAAAGCTGGAAAGAGGGCTTAAAATCAAGTTAAAGTCGGGTTCCGGTTTCCTGGTTAATCACAATAACTTTATTGATGATCATGCTTGATGCGAACTTGACCCGTGAATTGGGATCAAAGTGATGGATGCTGGAGATTTCAATGCCAAAAAGATAAAGAGAGATGCTAAAAGGACGTGTTGCAACCTCAATTCATGACCATTACCAAAAACGAAATCAATCACAACATTTATTGGTTCATTTCCAGAACGATTTGCAAACAGACAGTGATCAGAACGTTTTTATTAGGTGAAGATAACTCAAGGCCTTTTGAGATCACCATTTATACGCGTTTGTTTGCCATGAATATGGCGGAATTGTTCCCCCAAAATGTTTGAAATTTTGAAAACGGCGAAGACAACTATTTCTAGATAAAAGAGCAGACTCAAAATTCAAGGTTTGAGCGAATTTTGTTGCGATAATTTTCATTAGACACTAACCACTCAGGAAATGGCTTCAACATTTTCAAATCAAATCGTAATAATGTTGCTAATCTACTGATTTTCCTCAATATCATGAATTTCTATCATAATTAAAAATAATACTTTTGAAGACACAATGAAAAGGCACATCTTTTACGTATAATTGAACAAATACTTGTCCAATGTTCTTGTAAGAATACTTTCCTGTTGACCAAATTTCTCCCTTCACCAAGGACTGTTTATTTTGCAGACTTTAAAGTATAAACCAACTCCAATTTGCAAATTTTCCCAGATCATCTCGTAAGAAATGTCGTGGAATCAGTGAATGCGCTTCCTCAGTACAGCAAAATTGCCCAGTAATTTCATCTCATTTGCGGAAAGAAGTTCTCTAAATCTCCACTCTACCATTTTCTGGGCCAAAAACTAACAATTCAATGTCCAGTTCAACCCGAAATCGTTGTGAAACTTGTCAGGGGTGAGGGGTCTGTCAGTTTGATTTAATCAACAGATACACACACTTGCCTACATACATGGAATAGAAGAGAAACGAGGGGAGCAGCAATGGCTGATTTCCTCATAGATATTTACAGATGCGAGATCAACTTTGTTTTACGGGAGAACAATTTTCACCAATAGAGGATTTTAAAGAAAACCAACATTATTTTTTACTTAGATGGCTGTCGCAGAATTCAGCACACCCTAAACACATTCTACTTTGGTGCCCTCTCTTGTTCTCACACTGAACAACTCCCCTTCAGAGCAATTCTTCTTAGGGAAGAAAAGTTGAGCTTCATTCCTAGAGAAAAGTGACAATCAACGCCATCTTGAGGTAGAAATGGTTGTGAGTGCTTCTGTTAAATCTTTCACCTCAATTTATGATTACTCAGTGTGAGTTTTTGATTTTTGAGCACATCAGTATTGTAGCTGAGCTTCAAAAGTCTTGAAATACAAAAAGATATCAACTTCAAGATGGATGCCCCAATTTTGGCAACACGTTTCAATTGAGCAATTTCAATTGATCTGAAATCAAGAGACTTTGCCCTTGTTTTGCCTCCATCTAGTGGCAATTTTTGTAACCTTTGGTTAAGCTCCTTAATTCACCAAAAGTGCTGACCAAAGTTTGCATGAAAAAACTAAGTTTTCTGAGGATTATTTCGTTCCCCTGAGTACATTCAAAAAGGAGTAGAATGACGCTCCAGTCTGCAGTTCACAAATAAGTTGTTCATGATTCTCAACTTTGACCAATTTGAGAGAGGCAACAATATTTCTGACTACCACATGAAGAATTTGCTTTCTAACTGTTCAAACTTATACTAGTACTTATGTAATTCAACTGCTTTTATATGGATTAAAGGTCGGATGTTAATGCAAGTAATTTTCATCACTCTTGTATAAGAATATCAAGTCAAATCAATCATCATTTAGTATACTCTCTGTGCATCAGCAGCCTTTTAAACTACTGTGCCAAGAGTGTACTTAAGGACTGCTGAATGGACCTTCTTGTAATATCTAAAATCAATTAAATGCAGCTCAAAGGCAAATGAGGTTGTAATAAAAATAAAATAAAATTTTGCGCACTTCATGTTGTGACAGAACAGTCCAGGACAACTTCAAAAGATATCCTACAAAATGATTGGTAGGAATGACTCGATAAGTCTTCTCTGGAAATTCTGTGGATTTCCTCGGTTCATGCCACACACTCAAAGAGTACCCATCTTTCTCGTTTCAGAGGAGCTTCAAGTGGAAAGTGAAAGGACCAAGTCTTCGTGAGTGAGTGCGTGTACTTCCTTGGCCCAAAGAGCAAGTGTAGAACCCACACACACACTCACACATTGGTTGTTCGGGGACAGGTTTTCACGAGCATGCAACCATCAACTTTCACCTCCTGGAAACGTTGGCATCAAGACGAACGAAATGTGTTCGTGTTTTGAGCAAAACTTACTGTGAGGCTCGGGCAAATCGTTCGTTCCGCTTGTATCCAAGTTTCCAAAAACCGACAGAAAGTGGGTCTGTTCGCTCAGAGTTGAGCAATATGATGATGATGATGAATATGTTTCCGTTTTCTTCTTAAGGAAGTAAGTCGTTTTGCAAAAAGGATAGGGTTCGAATCTCATCTGTGGAAGACGAAGCCTTTTTATCAATACTTATAAACGTCAACAATGTTGGTTTCATGAGAATCGACATTGTTTTTTGGGTTATATTAAGTGAAGTAAAAAGTTCTAACAAGATGTAAAAGCGGGTAAGAAGAACATTAAAAACTGTCTGAAATAGGCCTGAAAATGGCTAAATTTCTTTTTATGAAACTAGTACATGTCACTAAAAATAAAAACCAAACAGAAAATTATGTATGAAGACGCAGGAGCTTTTATGTTTAAATCCATCTTTCGGAGGAAAAGCAAGGAAAGCAAACATATTTCCATATTCCAAAAAAAATCACATTTAGACATTAGAAACCAAAATGATGCCAACAACACCTAAATAACATGGTCAATCAAAAAATATTTTGTATTAGGACACATCAGAGGTCCTCAAAAGTAATAAAATCAACGTTTGAGTTGTATAAAACTTAAATTCCATTAGGAGACATTCACATCATGAACAATTTGCCTTATAACAGGTAACATCATGGGACTCAAATTGGGCTTGTATTATTCGTACTATCGATTACGCTGGAAAGAAACAAGGTGTCGCAATTATGACTTTGGCAAGAAGAACTCATTGGGCGAGAAAATGGGCCTAACGGAATTGTTTAGCTCGGACTGATGAAAGTGTCGAGTCCAATATCTTATGGTTCGTGGTCTTGCCTTTGGTTTGGAATGAGACGGCATTGATTGTTCCTAGGCCCACTACATACATACATACATACGTACGGTGGTTCAGATGGTTCAGATACAGATGGATAGTTAGATACAGTTGGGATCGTGGCTGGATTGGCCTAAGGACGACCACTACTCACTCCTTCTAATATCCGACGACGACGAGGAGCAATAACAAATGAGGTTGCGAAATTTCTATAAGAAAGAAGGCTTCCTTCCAACAACTTGATTGCCATACGCAGTCACACACAACAGCATATACTATACCATGGGCCATAAAGTACCCGAAATGACTCAAAAACTGTGATGTATTGAGTAATTTTTAGGCACATTTTTTGGTAGCTTTCAGACGAAAAGAGCCATATTTACAGCTGACGTTAATAAATAGTGATGGTCCGATCTGAGTCGAAATTTCGGCTTCGGTTCCGGCCACTGATGAAGCTTGAGATCAGAAATCAAAGAATTTTTTCCATAAAATTATGGGCCCTTTTTTTATTTTTAAAATGTTGGATTTCCCTTCTTCAAGACCAGGTGAAATTTTATTCTTTATGTATTTGCATTATTTAAAATTTTCTGGTCTCGGTTAAGCCCTTTTTCGGTCCATCACTGGTACTAATCAACAAATTTTATGGTCAGACAAGCTGCCAGAGCCCTGAAAGGTCCCAAAAACAAAAATTTTACATTTACACAAAAAGGCGATCTCTGTTAGGTTTATCCTATGAGCGAGATATCTCACAATAAAGATTATTGTTGTACAATTGGTGACACAATATCTGATTTTGAACACACCTTGCGGGTGAGTTGCTCGATGGCAGTCATTTTTCTGTTGATGTTAATACTATTTAGCTATAGTTCTCTACCAGTTTTGCAAGATATACGCAAGATAATTACAAATCTGGAAAAAATACTGTAACAAAACCAAGTGTATTGTTTAAGGCAACAAGTGATTTGGTCAAAGCGTTAGATGGGTCACAGTAATAGCGCACACAGAAAGTAATGTAACCTAAAAAAAACTTTACAACAAAGATATTCTAATCTGGTTTGCACCCAACACGACAAGTACCTCATCTTATCTTTTTATTGTAAATTTTATTTCAGTTCTTTCCACCTATCAAAGGTTACCGTAGATCTTATTTTCCAAATTTATGTGAGTAACAAACCATTAATGGTCATTTTTAGGGGCAATAATTGGTTTCGATAGTCAGAGACTTCTTGAAAATAACTCCGAAAAAAGTGAATGAAGAAAAAGCTTAACGAAAAGCAATTTTGATGAATTTCTTATCCATCTTGTCTTCACCGATTTTAAACCTTGCATATGAATTATCTATTGTAGATAATTAAACAAGACACCAATAAACAGTTTACGACCTACAACAATAACATTCAGACACCCAAAAATCTAACCAAGGTTTCTCTAGAAAATATTTTGATAGCATACCAAAAGAGAATCACCGATCATGTATGACTCGAAAAGGTCCCATACGATCTCGTCTTGAGTCGTTTCATTGCTAGCAGGGAAATTGCGTCACTGTCGGTCGATAAGACGACGTTGGAAAAGAAAAAAAAATCGAGGATCGACGACCGACGAAACGAAGACGTCGTCGATCCTGAGGCTTGCAACTGACGCACTAACCAACCAACCAACCAACCAGCCAACTATTTCCTCAGCTCACTTGCTGCTATGCTCGTACTACACTCACACATGTGTAGTATGTGGATAGGAATCATCACGACTCACACTCACAGGTCTGATGTGAATGAACTCTAGAAGAAAGTGTTTTTCTCGTGTTCTGGGCAGGACAGCTATTCAAGAAGAAGAAGGTCTGGTTTCTTGGTTCCACTGGCTCGTGATCAAGCCAACCAAGTGCCACCGACTTCCTTGGGCATGGTATAGGCACATACAATCCGTACGGATTACCACATGGGAACCAAGTCTTTGTTGGTAGGCCAGGAAATCCTTCAATCAGGCCCAGCAAACGTTAGCTAGCGATGTTCTTCTCACATATGAATGCCTAGCTTCTACTTCAATGCGTCTTGAATTAAAATGAAATCCAAAACCACGATGACCTAACGTGATATTTAAGGACAACATTCGTTTTTATCATCCTTCGTGTTAGTGATGCATATGAGTTACATCTTTTTGATTTATGTGAGTCCTAAAGTAGATTAGGTTTCGTGACGCTTTACACTTTTTCCGATTAAAGCGCAACTTAAAGAACGGTTGTCAGCAAAACCTATTTTGTATTGCTTATCTTGTGACACAGATGAGAGTTGAAGCATTTTTAATTTATCTGTATATATATTTTGAAGGAGCCTGAAAGTGGATTAGGTTTTGTGATGCTTTAAACTTACTTCCGATTGAAGTGTAACTTACAAAATTGTTGTTGACACAACCTATTTTGCATCACTTATCTTGAGATTCAGATGTGAGTCATAGGATTGTTAATTTGTCTGAATATGTATTTTGAGGGACCTGAAAGTAGATTATTAGGTTTCACGACGTTTCAAACTTACTTCCAATTGAAGAGCAACCGCAGAATTGTTGTCAATAAAACTTAGTCAATTTCCAGAACACTGTCTTTCATAACATTAAAAGCGCAACTTCGAAAAGCTTTTTTTTGCCAATTCAATATGGAGAAAGAAAGATCGAATAATGGACAAATTAACCAGCTTGAATGGAATTCAGGGCTATCCTCAATGAATTGGCTGACTTATGGCGGTCCAAAAACAACCGACCATCAAAAAAGTACACCCACTCCAAACCCAGTATATATCGTTCAACAACTCCTCATCCATCTTCAAGTCATTACTCAATAATTGCCTGGCCTCAACCCAAAAATGTGTTGTGTTTTTCGAGGAAAACAATTTCTCGATTGAAGACCGCAAAACGCGCCTCAATTATCTTTCCTCGTGAGGTAAACAACGCTCAGTGAGTGAGTGAGTGAAACCCAGACAGAGAGAGCACTCTATGTACTCATGGATATGGTCATCCATCCAGGTACAGTAGATACACTGATTTCGATCCATCCTGGATGGTTGAGAATGGCGCTCTGACTGACTGACTGACTGAAGAGCAGTACTATCTAGAGATTTTGTTTGTCTCCAGACAAAAGATCCTCCAACCAACGGGAGAGAGAGAGAAAATGACTTTGATCTGCCTTGGTAATACCTCACTACCTCGTGCGAACCACCTCCTTGGTTCTTGTAACATGTTCACTCTCACTGTAGAATTTGAAACAAAATAGTTTTTTACTTTATGGTGAGAACACATTCAATTGCTAAGGGAGCAGATTTCAAGCAAACAAGGTTTTATGTTTATTTGCTATTTGCTAGCCTTTAAAATTTATTTGCCATTTTTCATTTTATGTGCCATTTTTGGGCAAATAAATTCAAAATTTCGGCTTTTGGGCAATTTAATGCAAAACTTGTCGGTTTTGGGGCAAATCAGTGCAAAAATTGTCTTTTGTAGCAAAAATGGGAAAAACAAATGTTTGCCCAAAATGTTTTGTTTTAGGGATATTTTGATTATTCAATGGAATAGAAATATTTTCTCTTAAATGTTCATACACTTGCATTCCACTTTATTGTTGGTGAAACATAATGCTCATTTTTCGAATTTAGTAGCAAGTTTTGATATATGTTGGTAAATTTTTGTTTCTTTTTGCCATTTCTTGTTTGCTATGCCGTTTTATTTACCATTTTGGACGCATTTATTTGCAATTTTTTGGCCTAAAAGCCATGTTTTATTTGCCAGAAATCTGCAAATCTGCATAAGTGCCTAAAATGTTGATGGTAGAACTCCAAATAGAACCTTTGGTGTTTTTCTGATGAATTTTGGCATAGATCATGCCTGAATTACCTTTTCAGTAGTCAGTTTTCCATGCCAATTTGAAAAGGGATTTCACCAATACTTTCAACCAAAACTACCACAGGTTCATCAAGAACACTCAGTCAACATTAGAGGCACTTTAGTTCGTCCCGAACTGATTGTTGAACATTGCAATCTTAAAAAAATATGTGTATCATGGGAACTGCGAGCTGTTGCCGCATGAAATCCACTAGATGGCGCGCTTTATAAACGTACTCTGTTATTATTGTGCTCTAGCTAGAACAACAAAGGCAAAAAGTCTTGGGAACTTAGAGAACAGAACTATTCTCCCTTTTTCATGACATCTAGTGGCACATTTTTAAACTTTGACCAAATTGCTCTATGAAAAAATGCAAAAATAATGATTCATATAAAGTTGACATGTTTTGTTTCTAGAGATGCATGCATATCTCAAGTATTATTATTCCTTGACTTTCAACATTTTTTCTAGATTTTTTAAAAACTTTTTTGAAGTTCCAACAGATCACAATGCAAAAAATAAACAATGTTCATCTTAGAATTTTGGACAAGTAATGCTTAAGAGGCTTCTAGTCAATATTGGAAGCATGGTGGAAAATTGCATTGACAAAGACAAAACATTTGAACAGTTATTTTTTCCACTTATGCATGTTACCCAAAAAAAGGAAATAGTTGTCAAGCTGGATTAAGAAGAAAAAACATTATCAAAAAGTTGCTTTTATTCCAACTTGAAGATTAATTTAGCATATAATTTTTGGAACCAGATTATTAATATCTTAATTGTGTGATTTTTCATTTCACATTGGATTGATTTCAGTTATGATAGATAATACAGTTGATCAAACAATTTCAATAGAGGTAGCTCATTCCAGGTTTGATCAAAATTAATTACAAGTTTGAAGGTTTTACGCGTGTATAAATGGTTTTAGTCCATTGCTTTTCGTTCATCACTAATGTTAAGCAAGATTCCCGAGACAAACAAGCAGTTTTTGACAGTGTATCGGTAATCCATCCATTTAAATCTGCGAAAACATTGTCTGTGCATCAACACATCATTGTTTGTCTGGCTTGGAACGGCGATTCCAAGAATCGAAACTCTGTCCAAGCAGTCAAGCAATAAGGCCAGTATTATCATTACTCAGCACAGGTGCCGCCTTAGCAACCATTCCTCTCGTCGTCCCTGTTTTTTCCCCTTTCTTTCTTTCATTCAAGGTTGAAGGAATGGAATAGAGCTCTTTGAAGGTAGTAGTGAGACCAAAAACTGAATGAAATTTAATGAGCTGATAATGAAATGTCACTTGAAGTATTGGGTTATTTAGTAGAAGCTAGAAAGCTTGATCGCCAGATGGAGGTAATATTTCATGATGTGTGTTCATATTTTTACTGTCTTGCATTTTGTACTTCTTATATCTTTTATTATTTCCTTTTACTTTCCATATACTTACTACAACGTACAGCATTCAAACACACCTTGGTGTCTTGCTGATCCTTGGATGTCTTCTGCCGATACTATTTCACTATTCATTTTTTTTATCCATGTAAAGTAACTCCTATATCCTCTCTGTATATTTGTGAGCAAAATAAAAACATCCCAAAAAAAGTTGATTTTTATTGCTAGATGGCGCTGATTGTCACTTCTTTTTTCATCAAAGCATAACATGGCGGCCTAAACAATACTCATTCTGGTTGCAAGTTGCTCATTTTAATGACAAGAGAGGGCACAATATTTGCAGATGGCACTACTAACAACTTTGGGGGGGAAAACCATGCCAGATATTATCAAAATAAAAAAATCCAACACGAAATTCGACCATTATGTTAACGACAAATGTAATTGCATCAAGGTTTAAAACATCAAATTTGGGGGTTTGAGACATTTCGTTGAGCAACAAGCCTATTAAACCTTTTGAAGTGTACCTACAAACTAGTGATGGACCGAAAGCGCCTTCGGCCGAAATTTTGGGCTCGGTTTCGGTCATGCTTACCGAAACCGAAAGCAGACATGCACTATAAAGGACGGAGTTTGACAACAAAATCGAAAAAAATTTCGTCCAAAAACCTCTGAAATTCAAGTTTCCCGATTTTTCAAAATTTGCTACTACCCAACATCGAACATATGAACAATTTAATTTTTAAGGTGGATTTTGCATTGATTTAATTTTGTAGTCAGCTGGTTTCGGCTTCGGTTTTGAGCCCTTTCGGCCCATCACTACTACAAACCAACGTTTTATTCAATCAAATTAGTTTTTGAAGTTTTTTCTTCAAAAAGCCAAAAGAATTTAGTCTGATTCAGGCAAAAATTCCTTGAGTTGAATGTTATGGTTGAGACTAAAAGTAAATTTTTGAAAATAAACAAAAAGAGAACACCTTGCCTTTTTGTACTTTTTTCTGAAAATACGCTCGGTTCAAATGCTTCTAATAAATGAAAGGCAATTCATTGAGTAGTTTTTAGGATAAATTATTTGATAAGGCTTTTAGGTCCCACATTACTTTAAGGTGATCATTTACGAAAAACCAACGCAATAAATGTCACATGCTTTGTCACAACCTCTCTTTCTTCGGCTGATGTCATTATGGAAAAATAAATACGAGTAGATTAAAAAGTAGGTCCAAAGGTCCGATGAAACGAACGAATCCAAATCATAAGCTCAATGTCAATGCTTCTAACGCTCAAAATTATTTACTAAATGAGGGTGTAGTTAGAAAACCGGGTTTTTGGAAAAACCCTAAGAACATTTCTGTTCAGTTTTGCAGAATTTCATGAGTTATTCCACATGTGTTTTGATTTAGGTAAGTGAAGTTCAAGTGCAAAAGCAAAGGAAAAGAGATTTTCTTTATCCTTTTGATGATGATGATGTTTATTTAGGGACTCAATAGTACATTTTAAATAATGAATGTGGTGGTTTTAAAAATAAAAAGGAGATCCCTTGGTCGCCCCTTAAACCTAATGGTTTGTATTATTGGAGAACCTTGACTAGATACGTCGACTTTTACGTTTCTCTTGGTATTGAAGCTACCCGAAAAGTGTTTTGATTAAAGCAAGACACCGATCAAGTTTCTTCTAGTTATCTAAGTTTCTAAGATTTGACGACAAAGAGTGGAAGACCAGCAAAAGAAACAGCTGACTTGGAGGTCACCTTAATAATACAGCTCCCGAAATTGCACCCTAACACAATAGTTAAACCTATTTTTGAACTTCCCAATCTCTATTGGACACGTAAAAACAGGAATTTTCTGTATTAAAGCTCAAAGGTTGCACGTCTGTTCCATTTCTCTAGTTGCGCCTAAAGGACATTGTAAAACGTAAAAGGAGTCTCTTTGGTTTGGTTTGCTTTACTTTATTATTACACCAGACATTTCAGCTACTTACTCATTGTTTTTTTTTTTAATTTGGATGAAATTCATTTTCTTGATTTCATTTTTCACATCAAAAGGGAAGCGTTTTCAAATATTTTTGACGTTAACCAACTTCTATGAATTGGACATATTTTTGTCAAATTTGACAATTTTTCGAAGAACCGTTTTGACATTTCCTTCTTGTTTCTTTTGGGAAGACTCAAAATTTGAGGATGTCTAGATCATGTGCTTTGCTTTAAAATAAACAAAAATGGATTTCGGAGTTTGTCAATTTTTTTATAGATTTCCTTGGGTTGTTATTGTATTCCATATTGAAGTAAAAGTAAAAAAATTAGCAGAGAGCCGACTAACTCTTCAACTAAGTAGCTTTTTTGTTAGATGTTAGGTTGGTTTTGCTATTCGTCATGCATATGCATAAATTACATTTTCAGACAACCGGCATGTCATAAATAGGGACAGGAACTTTAGACGAATAAACTGTTCGTCTTTTTTCGTCTTTATTCGTCTTTTTTACTCTTATTCGTCGCGATAAATTTATTCGTCTATTTTGGATTTTATTCGTCTTTTTTTGTCTAATCCGGCAACTTCACTCAACCGTTTCCGTCTAATTTGTCAAAAATTGGATTTTTTTTTTCTCTCAAATTTCAAAGCAGATAGTCACTTTTTAAAAAGTTGGACTCCAAAACTTGGGCCAAAGTAATAGTTTGATTGTGAGTTAGCACGAACAAAATTTGATCCACACTAATATTTTGACTTGTAGAGTTTCCTGACAGACACAGAAAAAAAGGTCACTATTGGATTGAATAGGCTGTCTAACTATGTGAACAATTAATGTGTCAGCAAACCAGCTTCTAAATATTGCTCTGGTGAAAACTTTGAAATGAGGGCAGTTTTGAGCTCTTAATTTTTTAAATTGTTATGTACCACTAACCATTTCTTGCTCAGACGGCACTTTTCTGTTTGTTAATTTTGTAAATTTTGCCGTTTTGTACAAGGGGTAGCTTTTCCCCTCAATTGGGCCACAAATTTTGTCTATTTTATGGGCAGCAGTTTTAATCCTCTTTTAATCCTCTTTATAGCCATTTTTTTTTTGTCTTTTTTGCGGTGTAAGTTAGTTTTTTTCGTCGTATTTGTCAGTTTTTTTTTCGTCTGTGTTCGTCTAATGAAGCCTTTTATTCGTCTTGTTTCCTCAAATTGGGCAATTTTCTTCGCTTTTATTCGTCTAATCAGGTACTTTTATTCGTCTTTATTCGTCTAATTAGGTACTTTTATTCGTCTTTATTCGTCTAATCAGGTACTTTTACTCGTCTTTATTCGCCTAATCAGGTACTTTTATTTGTCTTTATTCGTCTAATCAGGTACTTTTATTCGTCTTTATTCGTCTAATCAGATACTTTTATTCGTTTTTATTCGCCTAATCAGGTACTTCTATTCGTCTTTTTTCGTCTATTTTGACAGTTTCATTCGTCTAAACTTCCTGTCTCTAGTCATAAAAATGCACGGTGGTTAGCTGTGCTCTATGAAAGTGTTTGTTCAAAATGACACTCTCCAGGACGAGAGTGTCAAAATAAAGATATTTTGTAATAAGTCTACTTTAAAGTAGTTAAAATACCTTAATTAATTAACTTCAAACCACTTCAATAGATATGTGTATTCAAAAGATAGCTATTAGTTATGAATTAAAATGAAATTTGATCAATATCTTTTAAGGAGTGCATCAAAATATACCATGGAATGCTCCGATTACATGTTGGAGCAACTGGAGCAACTGCCAAGAAAGATAATGTGCATTTTCAATGTTGCAATAACACACAAAAAAAATTTCGTTTATGATTCTGTCTAGGTTATATGATTAGTAAGGCTCGGATAAAGTTGCTGTTTTTTTTGGCATAAATTTGCAATTTATTTTGTTAAAAGTTGTACTCAATTGTATTGTATTGTATTGTATGTATTTAATCCTTAGGACACAATGTGTATCACAGGATAAAGAGCAAGTCAAGTATCTAAGTTCTACCGCATTTCTTTGACTAGATTCTTAAAAGAAAGTAAGTTTGGGGCCTGTTGAATTTTAACAGAAAGTTTGTTCCATTCCTTAACACTTCTCTGACTGATGAAATTTGCTCTCAAGTTCAACCTCGATCTTTGAGCACAAAAGTTTAATTTTTTACTGCTTCTTATTTGCATCTCTTTCTCTTGTTCAAGGGTGAACAAGTTCTGTGGAGAAAAGTCAATATTTGTCCAGAATCTGTAGCATTGTATCAGATCATCCATCCTTCTCTTTTCTGCCAATGTGGAAATCCCAAGGGCAGGGACTCTTTCCTCGTGATTGAGGCCCCTCAATTCAGGTATGAGTCTTGTGAACCTTCTTTTTATTTTTTCTAGCATCACACAATCCCCTTTGGTACTCGGACTCCAGACTGTTGACGCAAAATCCAAATGAGGTCGGATGTAGGTATTATTGGGTCCTTTAAGGAGCAGCTGACTGGGAGGTCACAATACATAAGACTGGGAGGTCACCTTAGTAATACAGCTCCAGAAATTGCACCCTGACACAAACATGTGATCCATTTTCGAGCTTCTAAAGGTATATTGGACACATTAGAACAGAAATTTTGTGAATCAAAGCTCAAAGGTTGCACGTGTTTTCCATTTCATTGGTTGCGCTTGAAGGACTCAATAAGGGGACATCATTACTCCGGTCTCCTTGACAGTGAAAGACCTGTTTATCTGTGATATAATGCTGTGGCATGTTCCGGCCACTTTCTTTGCCAGCAGTTTGAAGGTTAGGTCATCCTGAATGATGACTAGGGGTGCAGATTTCTGGCAAATAAAACATGCCTTTTAGGCCCAAAAAATGGCAAATAGAAACGTCCAAAATGGCAAATAAACAAAGAAATGGCAAATAAAATGGCAAATAGACACGAAAAATTACCGAAATATAGCAAAACTAGCCACTAACTTCGGAAAATGAGCATTATGTTTTACCAACAATAAAATGAAATGCAAGTGTATGAGGATATAATAGAAAATATTTTGATTCCGTTGAATAATAAATAAATCCTGAAAAAAACTACTTTGGCCAAAAATTTCTTTTGCCTATTTTTTTGCCAAAAAACAATTTTTCTTTGATGTAGCCAAAAAACGACAAATTTTGCATTCAATTGCCCAAAAACCGACCAATTTTGTATTCATTTGCCCAAAAATGGCAAATAAATACAAAAATGGCGAATAAACTTTAAAAGCTAGCAAATAGCAAATAAACATGTTTTTGGGCCTAAAATCTTATTTGCCTGAAATCTGCACCCCTAATGGTGACACCCAGATCTCGTTCGTGTTCACAGGCAGTGATCTCGTTGTCTCCCATCTTATACATGTGTTGTTCTTTCTTTTGTCCCATGTGGATAACACTACATTTCTTAGCATTGAACAACATGCCATTTTCTTCTGTCCATTTCAAAAGTACATGATTCGATAAAAGTTGCTTAAAAAATTGTTATTTTCTGGCCTAAATATGTCAAATTTGGACGATTTCTTGTATCGATTTAGGGCGAAAGTTTTTATTCTTAAATTTGTCTTTTCTTCAAACTTATGGTTCCTTAAGAGCAAATTTTTGTTTTACACAAATTATTCTAGAAGTAAAAACCACATTAATACTTTGCAAGGCTCCTGAAAAAAGGAAGGGTGAAGTGTGTATTTCGAACACACAAAATCCCACACAATTTCAGTGATCGAGGCAAAAGAATGCCAAAAGTTGCTATTTGTTGCGAAAAAATCGAGAAGTTACTAATTAAAATGACCAAAAGTTGCAATTTTTAGTCCAAGTTGCATTTAGCAAATTTCTCCGAGCCCCAATGATTCGTATATTTCATGACTTAAAACTAACTTTAAATGATCGTTTTTAAACTATTTTTTCGTCATTCTCTTACACATGCATTATTTTTTTTGTTTAAAGAAATGCAATATTCGAAAAAAGACATTCATTGGAATTCTACGAAAGAACACTTGAACTGAAATTTGATCCACCGTGAATTCTTATCCTTAATACTGAAGATATGCCATGTTCTTTCGAGTGGATCAAATCCACTTAATCACTTGAGAATAGAGAAAGATTACGCTCATTCTGATTCATTTTGGGCATGTACCCTACTATAGATTGCTTAGAAGGCATTTTTGAAACAAGAACATTTATTTTTATGACTAACTGACGTTTAATTTGCCTTCATCATAAATCTCAAATGATTATCGATGAAAACGGAATGCAGCTGCAGATTGTTGTTCTTTTCTCAGTGTGCTAAAAAAAAAATGTCACATTGATGTTTTGGACAAAGCTAAGTTGCAAGCACTTGATAGCTATAAAATTTGTCTTGATATTGTTAGATAAAGCGAAAAATGTATTAGAGGAATAGAGAAATCTGATCAGAAAAGAAATTCTGGTTTACTTGAGCTTTTAAAAAGTGCAGAAATGGTCACCCTACTACGTTGGAATAAAAAGACAGACAAATCTCATGGTTTGAGCTAAAATCCTACATTTGGTGATTGCTTTTTTTAAGTTGAAATTTAAGCCTTGATAATTGATCTATGAGAACATTTTTTCCTATTAACTTTCAGTTTATCATCCGAGATTCCAAATCAATCAAGATTGGAGGACTGTTTGTTGGAGAACTCATTTCCTGGGAAGAAATCACTTTTTATTGCAATAAAATGTCGTCACTTTTTTAATATATTTTTAGCATGACCCAAACAATTTTCAAATACGACATTACTCAACTACTATTATAACTACTTATCGTGTCGCCTTACTTATTTTTTTAACCTGAGGCTCTAAAAAATCGCTATCATCACTTATCAGTAGGGCCCGGAAATGATTTTTTTAAATATAAAATATTTTGAAACCATTTCTCCGTTTTTCCTCGGTTTTTTGAATTTTGGCTATTTCAAGGAAAAAAATAAATATTTTCTCAAATAATGGAGTCAGAAAAAATATTGCAGGCAAAATTAGGAAAAATAAATGAAAGGCCATTCGCTTACCCAAAATGAACCCATAATGCAAAAATCTCTACAAAATGGCATTTGTACTGAGATTAGACATTCAGAACCAAAAGTATTGTCAAGCACGAAAAAACTGCGCCATCTGTTCAGACAAAATAAAAATTGTGTTGTTAAATCAATTACATGTCAAGTGTGCCTCCAAACACGGCCAAATGCATCGAATTCACTAAAACAAAATTGGAAAATCGGTGCACACAGAAGAAAATGCAAAACAATAGCGTTGTCAAAAAAGATATTTCTTTAATATCCGGCATTTTTTCAAATATCTAGAGCGTTTGATTATATAAATTTGAATATATATATTGGATATTTTGTCATTTTTTTGCGAATATTTTTCCGGGCCCTATTTATCAGTCAAGTAAAAGTGTTACTATTTAGTGATGTTTTCTGTTCCTTGCAATTTTAAAGCTTCCATTTTTCATCCAAAATCAAAAAGTTCAAATTTTTAATTTGACTTGTATTCAAGCACTTCTTGGCAAAGCACGTTTTATTTTCACTTTGCTCAAGTAGAAAAACGTTTTCGCTCATTTCAAAACCATTGTCTAAAGACTTCATGAGAACGAGACTGTGGTTGAAAGTCTATAACAAACTCAGGTTTCTCCAAATCCGGCAGTCCATGGATGAATTGGGGGTTCAACGGAAATCGATTACTTATGGGATGATCAACCGGTACACTTATTACTTCGACCCCCACCCATTTGTCGTCCGTTAGGCGAACCATGATGACATTGGGCAACTTCATGAATACTCTTTTGTGACCATAGAAATCCCATAGTTTTTGAAACAGGACCCGTCTAAATTCGTGGCAACTGTAGCAGACTGTCTCGTATAAAACGTCATCCGCCAAGAGTTTGAGTTGGTGATGAAATTGTGTGAAAGGCTCCATTCTGATATAGAGAAAATGTTGGGTTATTAAAATATTTTTTTAATGAAAAATATCCTTGACTTACCGCGTCATTTCCATCCAAGTAAAAACAATGTCCGAGGTGGAAGGATTGCTGATAAAATCGTCATTAATAAAGATGTCAAAGCATCATTTGCCAATGCTGGTGATTTGTCCCAGAACGGAATATTTTGAGCTGAAATTAAATTTAAGTTATCCTCATTCTTTTGGGATCTATATATAAGTTCAAGTAATACAAAAGTATAATGCTTTATGAAATTCATGTTGAGAGATTATTTATGATCGGAGATAAGCGCAAATGCACATTTTGATCTTATTAGTGTTTATTTGCAGGAGTTTGCGCTTTCTCATGACCCAAAAGTAACTCTTAACCAACCACAAATCGCTTTTTCCATCCAAAAACACATTTTTGACATTGGAGAACCACTCATTTGTATTAACCTTTCAAAATTTGATGTTTGCCAACTTTGAGTCTAAAATAGTCAAGGCATTCTGATCAACTTTTAACACTGTCTGCATTAGTTCATTTCAAATAAAACCAGGCTTTTGAAGTGAAATCTTTGAGAAAAGCAAAAAAAGTTCCTGGAAAAGACTTAAGATTAAAACCCCAAGAAAGTAGTTTCAGGTTTAAATTATTTTAAACATTTCTCCTGTGCTGACTTGGTAATATATTACTAGATATAAATAGAAAAAATCTACATTTTAAAATCAATTCTAGTACAACGCTTGATAATTTGGGATCTTTTTACATTTTTTGCGCCTTTAAAAATTTGTTTAACTTTCATTTACACCTTTTTGCCACTTTTTAATGCCTTCTTTGCTATTTTGGAAAGCCTTTTTTGCCACTTTCAAATGTATTTTGCCACTTATAAATGCCATTTTTGTCAGTTTTGAATGTACTTTTTGCCAGGTTTTATTGCACTTTTTGCCGGTATCAAATGAACTTTTTATTGCGTTAAATGACTTTTTGCCAGTTTTTAATGCAAATTTGCCAGTGTTCTATTATGCCTTTTTACTTTTAATGCACTTTCATGCCTGTTTCGATGCTCTTTTTGTCTGTTT
>CM021322.1:7849688-7873913 GCA_010645155.1 Tigriopus japonicus
TGCAAATTTGCCAGTGTTCTATTATGCCTTTTTACTTTTAATGCACTATCATGCCTGTTTCAATGCTCTTTTTGTCTGTTTAAACGCACTTTGTACCTTTTTTAATGCAGTTTTTGCTCCTGTTTTAAATGTTTTTTGCAAGGTTTGAATGCAGCTTTGCCAGTGTTTAATGCCTTTTTGCTTACTTTGATACACGTTTGACCAGTTTTGATGCACTTTTCGCCTGTTTCAATGCACTTTTTTGCCAGTTTTTATGCACCTTTTACCCGTCTACCATATGTTGAAATCAAAATCAGAAGTTGCCTTGTCTTTATTTTGACAGTTAAAGTTGTTCTCGTTTAAGGCGAAAGCTTAAAGAGCCATGTATTGTCTTTCACTTCAAGAGTCAAACAAAATAATTCACAAGGCTTGAGCAGCCATTTCATAATAGTCATGGAGACCCAGAGATGGATAAGTTTAAGAATATCTCTAATAGATGAATAACATGATTTTACCTTAGAATGTAGTATTCTGGTCTTCTCTTGCACCTAGATTTATTCGTTGTAAGCACATTCTTAACTAATACACCAGAACCTGAGATTGATACGATAAGTTATCATTCAATACCTGCATTTTTATTTGATAAGGAAGGTTTTACTTTGTCAACATTCCGGAAAATTAATGACGTCCAAAAAATAACTCTACATGCCAGCAAGCAGTATCTATCAAACGGATAAGATGTTAGAAAATTAATTGTATTTGTCGTGTTTATGGGAGTGATTACCGAATCATTTTACGGACCTGCTGCCGTTAGCAGTGTAGGCTTGCCAAAAAAATCTCAGTTTTCAAGGGTCAGATTTTCGAAAAATGTTGCATTTATGGGCAATGGCATGGTTAATGTATGTTGAAAAGTATTGCAAAGTAATTTGAAAACAAATGGAGAAATTGGAAGCCTTCAATTAAACACATTATTTTTTTTGTGGATTTAGTTGCCCCAGGAACCGATCTCCTCTGGCCACCTTGTTATTCAAAGTCGGGCATTCCTAATTTCAAAGTTCGGAAGAACCCTCTCAAAATATGTTACGAAATTTTAGATAAAAGCAACGAAACAAACTTTTTTGCAGCAACAATGTCAAGAATTGCTATTTTAACTTCAAGTTGTGCAGATAAGAAAGGCATTGTTGCAATCACCAGGCCTAAACCTTTGTTTTAGTTACCTCGCACACTCATCAGAACCACAGGTCTTCCGAACTTTTTTCCCGCTAAAAATGATGACGTCACTAGTAAATGCTGCAATTGGCCAGATTCCGCATAGATTAAGTTCGAAGGAAAGCTCGTCCGTTTCTCAAGGCCATTTGCCGAGGCGAAATATTTTTTCTTGGCTTTCAAACCCAATTTTCATTATTTGCCATTGCTTCTAAAAAATTTGATCGACAAGTTGCAACGTATTCATGTGCAATCAGTTGATTAAAATCAGAATAAGAACTACTCTTCCCAGGTTGCACCTGATCACCGCAAAAATTTTGCAGCCATTTTGTGTTTGTCAATTGAAGGATAGTTTGTTTGCTTAAGGTGCTTTTTGAGAATTATCAAAGCTTGAGTTATTTATGGAGACAATGGATGAGTTGTTGAGGATATCAAGAAGCATCGTGAAGCAAACTGCATTTTGTTGTAATGAAGCATACACTTGAAAAATAAGCTAATTATTCTCAAAACGTAGCTTTTGAAACAAAACACTTATGTTCCAAATCAATTTGCCTCATTTTGCGGGACCATACACCTTGGTGCACTCAACAACTCACTAGAGCTTCCTGGATTAAGGATTAATCATTATGGATTAATCCGAACTAATCCGTTAGAATCGATTAATTTTAAAATGAACAAAAAACCAATAAAACCGAAGTTTTTTGGTTTAGTTTTATCGAAATCATTGAAAATATCTTTTAACATTGTTGTTTTTACAATAGATTGACGAAACTTAAAAATGAAAAAATTAAATGACGCTTAAATATAACTGTACTGTGTCTTTGTAATTAAGATTTGAGACAAACTCCAAATAGCATAAACTTTTCTGAAAAGACTTTAGAAATTACCTATGTCAATTGTTTTTGAAAGCATGATGTCTCCATCGTATCCTTGGACAATTCAGAAAGATTTATTAATGTATCTAACAAATAATTATTCATTAAGCTACAATTAAGAATGGAACAACATAAATGCTTCATCAATTTGGGTGACTACTTTTCCGAATTTAGTGGCCAGTTTTGCTATATTTTGGTAACTTTTCGTGTGTATGTGCCATTTTATTTGCCATTTCTTGTTTTATTAGCCGTTTTATATGCCATTTTGGACGTGTTTATTTGCCATTTTGGACGCGTTTATTTGCCATTTTAGACGCGTTTATTTGCCATTTTGGACGCGTTTATTTGCCATTTTGGACGCGTTATTTGCCATTTTTTGGGCCTAAAAAGCGTGTTTTATTTGCTTGAAATCTGCACCCCTAGTAATAGTATCGTTGAAAGGTTTGGTATTACTCTTGAAGGGTTTAATCATTTCTTCCAAGATTCTAAAGTAAAGCTTCAAAATTCGCCACTAGATGGAGGCAAAACATGAGCAAAGTCTATTGATTTTAGAGCCATCCTTGACTGAATTGGATCTTGATTTTTTTCATATTTTGAGTCCATTTGAGCTTAGTATTTTTACCACAAGGTGGCACAGCTTGCTACCTTTTCTCTTCAATTCAAGCTTCAATTAGCTTCCTGGAGTTGTTCATTTTGAGAATATATTTCAAATTGTGTGAAAGTCATCAAGGTGACAAAAATGCCAGGTCTCTTTACAATGGCCTATTTCTTTGATGAGGATTAGTAAGAACGCTCTCTGCCTTCTGAAATTCTATCAAAGGAAGTATTTGCACAAGAATGTTAAATGTCACTTGGGTTTGTAAAATTATCGCATACGCAATATTTACCGTAAAGGTTGAATTGCATCATCACATTCATGAATGGTGATAAAAAACGGAGTGTTGACTTGTTAAATATGACACAAAAAAGGTACTCTTGATTTTTTTAACTTTTCGTGATGTTACTCCTCTTGGCTTCGTATTTCAATTTTCTAATCAAAAGAGAATTCATTTTGAAGGCATTTTTGTTGTATTAAATTTATATTTATACTTTTTTTTATTGTTGTTTTTAAACATTATTGTACGTGGTCTTTCAGGATTGTATTTTACTGACCGGAGAGGTTTCCTCTTTGTTTATTTTGTGTTCCAATCGAACCACTTGAATAATAGTGACATACCGTAGTTAAATAAAAGTAATTAAAATTTGAATAATTCCCTTTTGCAATAAGGAGAGAGCAAGCATAAAATATGAACATAAAATAAGTGATAAAATAACTTTTTATTGAAGTGTTACATTTTCCTAATGTTTTGACATTAAAGTACAATTGTTTTCATTTCTGAAAAATCACATACAATCAAACTTGGTGCACCGTAGCTTTAGAACTTCAATGAATAAATACTTGAAAAAGTGCATTTTCCACGGTTTTAGGAGCAAATATGAACTACTCCACATTTTTTTAACTTTGGACAAAATATCATCACGAACCAATGGTTGCCAGGGTTATCCGAATCTCTTTGAAGTTCAATGAATTGTCGATCAAGAGGAATATCGAATTGCTTTGGGAGTGAGTCAAAGTGACCCACAACCACGTCAACTGTCACCCATTTGTCATCCAATAGAAACACTTTGAGCATATTGGGGTCGTCATCGTAGAATTTGGTCTTCGCATAAATAGCTTTGAGGTTTTGGTGCACGTCTTGGGAATGATTTTCAGATTCCAACAATTCATTGGCGAGAGACAAAAGTTGTTTTCGAAAGTCATCCAATTTCACCATTCTATAAGCAAGAAAGATGAGCGAAAATACTACATCATTAAGCAAAAAATTGCCAATTGAACATCTGATCAAGAGTTTGGAACAGTAACTTGAGTCTTAAATAGAATCAAGTTATCCGTACTTTCAAAAGACACGACGGGTTTTACCTTTGATTCTTAATGATTGTTCAAGAAGCACTGAAATTCCTGGAGTGGGAGGCTAGGGAAAATAATCATGAATTCATTCCAGCAGGATCAAATCAATTACATTTCTCTGCATATGAAACCTTGCTTGTGTTGGGTAGACTAGAGCAGAGTACGATCATAAAGTGCGCCATCTAATGGATTTCATGCGGCAACAGCTCGCCGTTCCCATGATACATATATTTTTAACGATCGCAATGGTCATTCATCAGTTTTGGACAAACTAAAGTGCCTCAAATGTTGACTGAGTATTGTTAATGGACCTGCGGTGTTTTTTTTGGTTGAAATTATTGTATAGTAGAAGGCTATCTAGAAGCCTACAAGAAGCATGAGAGAAGCATATGAGGGAAAGTAGAGATAACCACGCTCGATCAAGTCTTACTACATAAGCAATATAACTTGATTAAGCATGGCGTTTTTACTCCATCTCAAATGCTTCTACTAAGTTTCTTCTATGCTTCTAGATTTATTTCTTCTATACTTCAAAGCTACTTCAACAACTGACCTAAAAGCTGCAGTTGGACAAGTTCAGAAAGGGACTCTTGAAAAAAACGGCTTCAGGTGGGGGTCAGCTTTAAAAAACAAAATTTTGAAAAAGTGTGATTTTTAGCAATCCGTATCATGTATGTGATAGTAATAGGTAATTAGATAAGTGGCGATGAAAGTACCTTTTACAAAAAGAAAGAGAGAGACTTTGTTGGATAGTCAGGAGGTGTGAGAATGGAGCAAGCATGAGTAGCCTACAATCTGTCCTTATCCATTTTAACCCAAGAATCCCTAACTGAATTTGGCCAACCACACTTAGCACTTGATTTAATCCTACTGAAAATCAAAATTCTCATGGCTTCTCTCCTCCTCCAGAAAATTCAGGGTTTCTTGTAATGGCCAAAACCTTGCGAAGTTTACTTCTTTTGCAAATGAGACCTTGACATTTTTGAAAAAATATCGGTTTTGAAATATCAGCTCACTAAAATGTTGGAGTGAAAACTTTACCTTCTTAAAGCTATGTTCAGAAGAGATGATGAAATTAATAATAATGCCCTTTTGTTGTAGTTTTAAGACAGTGTTAGAAGAAATTTGAAAGATGAATTTTGTACACTTGTGTTATCTTAGTCAGTTGGTTTCATTTTCGATAAAACCCTCTTCTGGCTAAGAGCACTTGGGATCACTAGCTTCACTTACTGGCGTGCATCATTTTTGGGTAAAGCATCGTCCATGGCCTTGGTAATAAACCCGAATATTTTGTGTGTTGAGGATAGTCAAATTTCCAGCAAAGAAACGCAAATCGGTCTCCAGCGCAATCCAAACCTCATTCACGGAATGTTTTACTGAAAGTGAAAAAGCAAAAGAAGTTTCATTACAATTTTTACGGATATATAACCGATACAGGGAATGAAATTCCATGAAAATGAAAAATATTTTTTTATATACTTTAGTCCAAGTGGGTTCATTCATTTTAACAAAAACATTGGTAAGCGAGAAAGTTCGAATTTGGCGCCCGAAAGTGTTCCTGAACCACAAACGAAGCTCTAGACCAGGGGTCGGCAACCGTTGGGCCGCGGCCCAAATGTGGGCCCAAGGATGGAGGTTGGTGGGCCCAAGAGCTATGGCGAAAGTCCAAAATAATGGGCCCGAGAGCCATCTATAGCATTGTCCTCATGGGCCCAAAGCTCTTTGATTGCTAATTTGTGGGCCCCTGAACCTAGCAATGCCTGTGTGGTGGGCCCCTGACAACACGAATCAAATTTCGTGGGCCTTGACCCAAAAATGGTTGCTGACCCCTGCTCTAGACTTTTCACTTATATACAGCGTGCGAGACCAAAACACGAACCCAGAGCGTGAGCCGTGTTGTTCAAGAACTACAACGGGTGATAGGTTAATCCTCATCAGGCCTCTGCACGAATGCAGCGCCTGCTTTATTTTTCAAAGTGACCTCCGTTAGCAGCAACCATGGCCTCAAGGCGGCCTCTCAAGGCCATGCACACCTTAAGGGCATGAGTCTCAGGCATGACGGCCCACTCCCTCTCCTCAGAAGGCCTTCAGGGCGTCCACACTCCTGTGGGGGACAGCAAAGGCATTGCTCTCCACACAACCCCAAATGCTGTAGTTGCAGGGAGCACAGTCAGGGGATGATGGAGGCCAGAATATGATTGACCAGAAATCAGAGAGGCTGCTCTTGCACCACTGCGGCACAACCTTTGCCATGTGTTCAAAGTGTAAGTACTTGAGTTTAGGTATGATGTTATTAGAAAGAATCAAAGCAAAAAAAGGTTTAAGAATCAATAATGCATAGTAACTATGAAGAAAAATTAATATTTAAATATAAGTTGTAATTAATTACATATGAAAATAGTTTTAATTAATTGCATTTTGTTTTATTACTTTTGAGACCAAAATAATTGTAACTGTCGTAATATACATTTTATCGCAGTCAATTTCAAGATATTGCAGTTGTAATTAATAGCAGTTGAAAGACGAAACTGCTTGTTTTTTTAAATGTATACTTTTGAGACCAAAGTAATTGTAAGTGCAATCAATTATATTTTATGATTAATTGACCCAAGCCTGCTATCAGTTCACCTTCCGTTCTGAGATTTCTGACACTTTTGGGCATTTTTAGCATTCTTGGTCAACATTCTGGACAGATTAGACTCCTTATTTGTATTTCAATAGAACTAGTCGAATCGAACTGGACTCTACCCGAAACCAAAACCGAAGGGAGTTGACATTTTGGATTACATAATGCAGATAAGTGCTCTACAATTTTTATGACAATTATCAACTTTTAGTAAGATTCTTTAGGTTAACCGAACAAAGTCACAAGCTGTTACATTTTATCGAAATAAAAGTATTTTCGAGTTACATTATTATTTGTCACCCATTTGGTGCTTTTTTAAACGGTTCTTTAATTTTTTTTAAAAAAGGGGATGCAAATTGTGACCAAAAAGAAAGTTGTAATTTAGAATAAAAAAGCAAGACCTTTGAGAAATGTTAAAGATTGAAAAGATAAACAAACACCTCTTACCTTCAAACGAGGAACTACTTTACTACTAACATATAATCAAACCTTTGACAAATTCCTTAATCTAGAGATATACATTCTGATAAACTTATTTTGATAAGAGAAGGTGTTCATTCCATCAATATTTATGAATAATTCTTTAGATTATTCTACAACATGAAGGAACATTTGAAATGTGCACATTCCTTAAATTTTTGTTAATTTGATCTTCAGCACTAATGTTCCATGTGCTATTTAGACAAAAAGCATTGAAATATATTTTTCAGAACATGTTGGAGTCAAATTTTGAAAAAAAGATGTTTCTATTGTGTGAACGTTAAAAAGTAGATGAGCACTTTTTGTCTTCTTAAATCGGACCCTTAAACACTCAAATGGACTTGTAAATAATAATACAAAAACTTTTTTATCTCAAAAAGTAACGTAACATTAACAAGAACCAGCAAAAAATGTCAGGAAGTTTATTTCAATTTCAGCTAAGGAAACACTAGATGCAAAGCTAATTGGTAACTCAAATCACTCGATTAAGGTTCCATTTGGTCATTGGATCAGCATGGATCAAGGAATGTGGAACAAATTTTGCATATATAACAACACCCCTGGGCACAAATTTCTGGACTGAACGTTGATTTGATCCTGGTTTGGAATCGATCTTTGGTGCTTCTTGACTCATTGGAACCATACTCAATTTCTTGAGGAAATCAGATTGAAGTGAACTGGAACAAGAACAATAATGTTAAAGAATAAAAAAAAAATTGGTGATTTTTATCGCTTACTTGACATAAACAGGCTTGAACGCCCCGCTGATATAATCTGTATTTTCAAATAAGGACGCTGCAAAAGAGGATAGTAAATTTTTGTATTTATGCTTGAATCGAATTGGCAAATGTGACTTACCGAGTTTTGGAACAGGTCTTCGTTGGTTCGTAAGATGGGACTTTGTTTGCTCTTGTTCCACTTTCATATCTGCTAAAAGTTGGCTGGTGAGAAGGATGTTATAAAGTGTGGGTAGAATCATGGCTTTTGTCGGAATGGTTCCATGGAAGAGGAACTCTAGGCTTATATAGGAGATTAAATGATTAAACAGTAGAGACCTTTGGCTTATACTTCAACCTATTCCTCTTCATTTGGACCTCGAAGCAAGTAAGGGTTGAATGCCTTCATTGTACTTTATCATGTTAATTGAGAGAGTATGGAAAAAATAAACAGAGAAAAAGGCTAAAGCAAAAGTTAATGAAGAATGCCAAAGGATGCTGTAAGTGCACAATTTCGTGTGGATTATAATCTGGGACGCAAAAAAGCGATTCAAAGAAAATCGACATTCATTTGACCTCGATGGTTATTACTAGGGTTAGGACAAAGTTGCAAAACGCAACTTGCAACTTTTACGCCGTTTCAGTCAAACGCTGTAACTTCTCGTTTTTTCGCAATAAACAGCAACTTTTGGGATTTTTTTTGTCTCGATCACTTAAATCCTGATGGAAATGGTTCGAATTGTATTTCTTAAAAGCATTTAAGAGATTTTTTTCAAATATTTGACCTCTTTTTATTTCAAAAATAATTTGCGCAAAGAAAAACTGTGTTCTTAGGGAAGTCCAAGATTTTAAAGAAACCTCAAATTTATATTTTGCCCAAAATTGAGACTCTAATTTGGACAAATTTGATATTTTGACGTCAAAATGTGACATTCTGAGGCCAACAAATAGCAAAATTTTGTGCAACTTTTTGCACAAACTTCAGGTCTACAAACAACAACCTTATCCTAGCCCTAGCTATCACATCAATCAATTCTACTTGTGGGGCCTTTTTTTTTGTTCTCAAATTGAAAAACTTGCCTCTTTAACAACCTTTGTTTATAAAGCAAAGTTGAGCTTTAATCTCAGAGATGAGGTGACATCCAGCACCATCTTGTGTTAAAAACAGTTTTGGTGCTTAAGCTGAATCTTTGGTTCTAAGTTATGATCACTTGAACCCGGATTTGGACTTTAAATAATTATTAAGTAATTTTTGCAAATTGTGACGAAATTAGATTATTTTGGGCGTTTGGTAGAAATTTTCAATTTCTCCTTTAAGAACTGAGTTAAATTGACCTTTTCATATTTTTACTTGATGGCCTTTTTCTGAGATTTTTTAACCAATACACGTAATAGATAACGTGCAATTGCTTAAATGAGTTAGAATCCGTTTAGGATATATGAGGATAGGATGAGGAATTGAAACTTGAACTTGGGATTTGAATACTCATTTGCATGAAATGACAGTTGCAGGATATTGTGGCTCTTCTTTTCTATAATCAAATTTTATTTTCCTAGCAAACGTTGAAAAAAACTGTCATCAAATGTAACACTTTTTTGTTTTTTAACCCACATTTATGCTTTCCAGAAGTACTTTTGACAAAGCAGGCTTTGAAAAAAAATAAAAAAAGTGAATGTTATGATATTACAGAAACTTCTCTTAATGCAGATTTGACAATCAACGGTGTTTGGCAACTCACGATAAAGATATCTTCAGCATTCTGTCACCCCTAAAATAGCTAGTCAGGCCAAGAGGCAAAATAAATTGTGATTTTCCTCCCAATAAATAGTAACCCACAACTGAATGCAAAAATAGATGTTTTAAACAACATTGCACAAGTTTGCTCTTTCTTTGAACACATTTCAAAAAGTTTTCATTGGTTCACTAAACTTTTCTGTGCTGGCCAGAATCGTGAGTCTACTGTTATTTAGAATATATTTTTATTTATTACTTAAAAAACGGATATCGCACCTTGGTTTCAGCCCAATTGGTAAAGCTCCATTTTTGCCTCAATCATGCACTTTTCAACTTTTTATTGCCATTTTCAAGTGTCCAAACCCAAAAGCTTCATGAGTCCCTCTCCTGACTAACAGCACACATCGCGTACAATAAAGATATATTTATTCCAAACAAGATGATATCGAGTTCAAATCGACAGATTATAGGATGCCGTGGGAAGGCATTAGCTAATCACACAACAAGCACTGTGCTTCACCATGGCCTTTTCATTGCGTCCTTCATTTTGCGCTTGGTACTCGAGGAACTTCTCTTCTGTAAAACGCTCAATCTCCTCGTGGTTCAGAACCTTTTCCGGATTCAAATTGTCGGAGTCGAACAAGAAATCAAATGCATCTGAACACACAGTTCGAGTTGAGGTCATGGAGGACATCAGAAAGTCTTCTTCCTCTGAAGAAAGTACACCATTGGTCAAGGAACGACTCAACTCAGGATTGATACTAGTTGCGGCCGCCTGCCATCGGCCTTTCGCCCGCTCTGCCGACAAATATCTGTAATGAAAAGGTCGTCACAAAATCAAAAATAGAGTTCACATAAAATTAAATGCCTCTATTAAAATGAAATATTTGGTTTTCTTAGCATTGAATAGTTTATTGAGAGGGTGGAAAGAGGCTTTTGAAGCTTCTAAAATTGGTGCAAATAACCATTACATTCTATATCCTGCACTTAAGGTTAGACAAGGATGACTCAACGAAGGATATATTACAGAATACCACTTAAGGCCGAGTTCCTACAATGAAAATTCAACGGAACATTTACTGCTTTGAAATAACCTCTCATTTTAGTACAATGACAGGCCTTAAGCTTTATTTCTGTAATTCGTCCTAAGAAATTAAGTCCTTGGGTTAGATTACACCGTACGTTTTGTATCGCAGATCGAGACACACTTCGAAGTCACAGACACAATTTTTCCACTGACATGTAAGAAGATCTCCGCAAGAGGTTGCGAAATTCTACATCTGTTGTGCCTCAAACTGCGATATACAACGTGCCGTGTAAAAACACCTTTACACGAGAAAATTTTTTGTTTGACGAACTTTGACTCACACATATTGGCTTGTAAGGAGGTCTCTACTACTGAAGCGAACATATGCCTTGTTTCTTTGTTTTTATTTATTTATTTATTTATTATTTTATTCTTCGGTGGGTTACGGATTTTTTTATTACCGCTACAAGGAATGTGATTCCCTGTAGAGAAAGTTAATCATTTACGTTACTGCATAAGATGAAAATATAAAATTAACATTTTTATGAAATTTGGTTTACCAATGAGTTACTGTTGGCAGATCTATACAACCCTTGAATAATGGGTTGATCAGAAAAAGTATTTAAAAATTTGTCTAATCCTGTTTCTTTCTAAAAAAAAACCAGGATTTATTTCATATTATTTAGTGGATTGAACACGGCGACCAAGATCGAGTCCATTTGGTACACAAGAAAAAGGGAAAACGTGGTTTTCCTTTTTTCTGTGTTGTAAATTGACTTCATCTTGGTCGGCAATGAGCAGTCCAGCAAATTCTAGATTGGTAGTCTCTTTGAAATCAATGTTTGTTTTGGACTTTGTCAATAACTTGGTCGTGTAACTGGACCATCAATACTTTAGTTGCGTTTTCGAGACTTTAAAGATATTTTGTTTGATTCACCTGAAGTTGCACAGTTTTATCAAAGTTTACTTTCTAATTCTCCAACATTTGTTCCGATTAATTGTTAACTTACAAAAGAACAAAAATAAGCAAATAAGTGTCGACGTGCCCCTTGCTGGTGGCAGCAGTTCTGTTTTAATTTTATGCCATGTGCTTCAATCTTCATCAGGCTGAAAATCTTCAAACACCTCACCTTTCATCTATGGTCCGTGTTTGGGGTCGGGGTCGATGACTCGCCCTCATTTGTAGAGAATCAAATTTGCTAGCCTTTTTCGTCTTGAGTTGGCCGTCTTCACCTTCAAAGATCACTTGATAAGAAACGGCATTTGAATTTGCCGCTCCTCCACCACCACCTCCAGTTTTTGAGGGAATGGGCGGCAAGGGCTGCTTGTCAGGAACCTTGGCAGCTTCTGCCGCTGCCAAATTGATTTTGGCTGTCAATTCTGATTTTTTGGCATTGGGTTTGGGAGGCTCAAGTTTGAGTCGACCTGGAATAGAATGTTAAGTTTGGATGATTCTAAAATCCGTTTGGATCAATTTCTAATCGGATTTTTTGTAAGGAGATAAACAATTCACAAAGCCATCCACTTTCAGTAAGCTCACCAAAAAACATATGTTGGACAGTACATTGCTTTATGGATTAGGGATTAGGTCGTACAGGTCTTATTGGAAAGGATTTTAACCTTGCTATTTTTATCTAAGCATTACGTATACAAGATAAAAATGGGTGTTCACAGACAATGAAATTATTCAAAACTATTTAAAACTAGTTCATTGTTTATTTTAACTAAAGTTTTGTCGAGTTTCGGCCCTTGGCTAAAAAAACAGGCAAATAATTGAATTGATACCTGGCCATTATTGTTTCAATGAGTTGTGTCAAGGTCCTTTGCTATGCGCATTTAATAGCACTAAATGTAGTGTCACTGAAAATTGTTTTGCAATGACTAATTAGCTCTTGCCATAAGCAAAAATTACGTGATGCATTCAACGTTCAAAATGAACTGACGTTTTTGCCTTTTCAAACATTTAAATTCTAAAACTCCCCGGTTCTCTAGAGGTATGGTGAGTCAGGAACCCCTGAAAGGGGTGGACACGAACTCCGATTTTTGAAAAAATGGTATGAGGCCGAGGCTATATTTTGACACAACGTCATTTATTCCTTATTAACGTCTAAAACTGTTGAACATGTGTCTTCAAAGAATTCACGCAAACTTTTTGTGTTAATATTTGTGGACTGGATGTTCTTCACCTTGATTTTTAGAAGTCCCAGCACTCTTTTTACTAGTCTCATGAACTTTTGACATTCAACTCTCCAAAGGATTTTAGGCCTCATAAGAATGAGGAAAATACGTAGATGGAATCTTGCTTCACCCATTAGTCCAACTTCAGTGAAACAGTGCTTAACAGAAGTATCTGTGGTGGTATCTGGAGTGTTACTCATCTTCCATCCTCTTCAACACCTCCACAACGCAGGAACCATTTCCATAAGAAAATGAAAGAACAAGAATGGTCTCATTTTGAAACAAGATGGAGTCCAAGTCGGAGATGTTGTTGGCTATAACTATTGAAGGGCACTTTTGACGGTTCTGGATCAGATCAGCCATCTGATCCGGATTGGAACAGGAACAAAGGCAATCACAACGTCTTTGAGACAAAATGAGTGAAAAAAAAGAGGATTAAATCCTTGATTGTGGATTTGATTGAAATTTTTTCAAGTCGTGGGGCTCAAGAAGGTCAGGACCACGCAGGACTGGGGCTAAGGGTCCTTCAGGACCAGAAGATCATGTCTTATCATTGCAGGGATAGGCTCTACAGGCTTGATAATGTTTGATTGGTCTTCTTAGATCCCCTTGTTCAGGAATTAACAATCAGATTGAATGAAAAAATCCACACAATTCAATCTTGATGGGAGCATTTCATTCTAAAGACTTTGGGAGGGTCCATGTAATTCGGGTCTGACAGTCTATGTCAGATCACCAATTTGGGCTGACTGACTCGAAAGGCAGATCAAAATATTGAGCTCATCCATTGCTAGTAGGTCCACCTGATAGGTTTCAAAGTCATCCTAATTTGCTCTTCATTTGATCGAATTCTTGACACTGAGGACTTCTTCTTTCTTTGTTCTATATTGACCTTAATCCGAACGCAAATTCCTCTTGAAAAGGGATTAAGAACCAACTTTCCCCACATACTCTCACCCGGATCAAAAAGGGGAGTTTTATCGCACTCGTCCATCACACAACTTGAACAACTTAAGAATATCTTACCTGTCCTTATTATCCTGAACTAAAAGACACAACCATACAATAAAGGAAATTCGAAAATGGACCATCATTTATAGAACATTAAAATATGCCAAGGTGACACAATCTATAACAACCTTGATTTCATACAAAGTTTGGCATGTGTTAATTCAGTTCAGGATAATACCTTAAATATTGATGGATGGGTTCAAATGTAAGTTCAAAGATACTAATAAGACGTTCAAGTCGGATGATATATGAGCTCGGAAAAAAACGATATTTTGTTGTTGATAATTCAAGGAATCGTAAGATATTCATTGTTGTTCAAGTTGTGCAATGGATGAGCGTAAAGAAACTCCCCGTTTTGGTCCGTGGGAAAGTTGGTTCTTAATCCTTTTGCAAGAAGAATTTAGGCTCGGAGTCCGGTCCATATTCGTTTTTTTGCTTTAGTTAGGGCTATCACTTCCGAAGGTTATTGCAGGTAACCTCGTCATCAGATTTCATTTAATCACTTTGATCGTCATCTTGTAGATTAGACACCTTTGTGGGTTCATTCGCACTCCATGATGTGGTCATTCATTCATTCACTATTTCATTCACTCTTTCTTGGGTGAACTGGATGTCTTCGAAATCCAACATCGGACTGATTTTGGGGCGTGGGGTTGACCTTTACCAAGACTAGGACTTGGCTGGACCCGCTTGAAACACAGGGAACACCGATTGGCTTGACCTTTTGGAATTTTGGTCTATTTCCGTTTGATTTTCTGCTCCCAACATGGCCGTTTTTATTTCTTGTTTACGAATCTCGGCCTCATACCGGAGGTTGCGTGCCGGAGAAATTCCGCGAGTTCGCATCCAGTATTAATACTATTATATAGGTTATCCCTGGGTGAGTTGACATTTGAATGTTAGCGATAGTTAACAAGTCATGATCACTAAACCTAAACAGTGCTTGGTATCTTGTTTCCATCATGCAATTCCATAATGGGCCATTTTGTCTGTTCCATTTTGTGAAAACAATGTGACAAATTCAATTTTCAAATGGCACCTCTGCCTTATCAAACAAGAAAAAACTTAAACCTAGAAACTCATGTGTATTACCTAGAGGGCTAAATGGAGGTCATTTAGCCCTCTGGTATTACCCAGTGCTGCATAGGTTTGGTGAGTTGATACTTGAATGTTTGCGATAGTTCAAAAATTATGCTCACCAAACCTAAGTAGTGCTATTTTTACTGAATATGCAAAATCACAAGATCTGAAATTAAATTGATTAGCCTACCTTGCCGAACTAGGTCTTCCGCTTCCGTTCCAGCAACTCTGTGTTTAGAAATGTTATAAGGTTTTCGTTTCTTCTGACTCTTGCAGATCTTAAAATGTGTGTCCAATCTATCTTTGGCGAATCCTCGACCACAATTTGAACATGGCACCACTTGCACCGTATTGGACGGAAACTCTTCAATTTCAGCCGTCATTTTAAAACCTGCTACCTGATTACCTTCAGGAGACAAATGGTAGTTAAGTTGGTTTTTTTCGACACCACCAATGTAGTATGTATGCGTTCTGACTTTAATTATTAAGTGGGTCGACCATAAACTTGGGTTTGAGAGGGCTGGTGGAGGAAATAATCAATACCAATGCTCACTCACGTCATGAAGCTTGAAAGCGCTCAAAAAAGTAAGGCTTCAAAAAATGAATGTTCGTGAATGGTTTGAATGTACGGTACAGACAGTTTTGAAAAAAAATGGGGTCATAGACCATCATTAGTCAAACCTTTGGCGGCACATGGAGATTCTGGTTGGCGGTTTTTATAGATGGGAAAAGGTGTTGCAAATTGTCGAGTTGCACCAGAATTTCATGCAGGTAGTTTTCTGAGACAGATAGCCTAGTATGTCAGATTTAAGTCGAGCTTTCCCCCCTTTTTTACTCCATATGGGCCAAGCATTGAATGAGTGGGCCTGCGACCATGAGTCATGGGTATTAAACGAAGGATCTTTCCAAAGGTTCTGCTGGTTTGGCCTTTCTCTTAAGTCTCAGGATTGGTTTATGGTTACACTGAAGTTCGACGTTGGTTGACCATTGGTTTAGAAAAAAGCGTAGTATAATACGTACTTCTCTTTTTGCAAGTAAGAAAATGAAAGGTACTTTAGAACTACTCTGGTCTAGAAGAGAACTCTACAGTGTGGGTCACATTTTACAAGGCATGAAGAAATTGTTTGCATTTTTTGTGGCTGAGAAAAGAAATTGCAGATTTTTGTGAAGCATGTAATAGACTGTAAAGTCAAAGGTGCGTATTGTCGATATTGATTTTTAGGCGGATTTTAATTTTTTTTTCAAAACAAACATTTTTTGTTTGTTTTGGCCTCAAAAACTTCTCTGGGGATTTAAAACTTACTTAGAATTTTTTAACATTTTCTAAAAAAAAAAAACTAAAAGAAAAAAAAAACGCGTTTTTCTAACCTGTCTAAATTTCGATCGGAGCCCCCCAAAATGGCCAAATTATTATCAGGTGAAAGGCAAAGTACAAAAACTCTCGACCAAAAAGTCGGAAACAAAATCTTGCCGACTGAAAAAGAAAAGCCCAAAAAAATTTGGCATGAAAAGTGACAAGTTGCAAGTACAGCTCTGCTTTTTGTGTCAATTTTAACCAAAACAATCTTGTTTGGCGCTTTTGAGCTTCCAAAAACTTTTATTTGGCACATCTTCATAATTTCTTATCGTACATGCAAATGTCAAAGTATTGGCAGAACTAGAGAGGCCATAGAAAGTATCACTCAGTTAGGGCAACTTCATTTAAGAAAATAATAGCTTTATTGCGTGTTCTTTACACATTGGATATTTTTACAATCATTAATGTCCCGTTAGATTACAAATTCCATCCAATTGAATGTAGATGGAGGGCCCATTTTGGGGTTAAGTTGAGCCGTTCGAGGCGGTAATCCACTAGACTCAAGGTTGAGGATGTTGGGGGGAAGATCTGGGATCGAACCCATGAACCCGAGCGTGGCTCGGTCGCGCGTTAAACAACTGCGCTATACCATCTCCCCTAATGTGCTGATTTAAGAAAAAGTAAGTGACACATTTTGACCACTGAAAAAATGAAAATTCGGTCTCTGTGATCAACAGAAGGGCTATTTAAGGCGAACAAAATGAATGTCATTTGGAAAACATGGATAGCTTTAAAGGTCATGAACTTTCTAAATAAACTGCCATTTAAATGAGTTTGAAAGAATGAAAAAAAGTGGCGATTTAATAAAACCTTAACAGGGGAAAAATGTTACAAATGCCATCGTAGATGAAATTAGTTAAAAAACAAATGGCATTATTTGTGACAACTTTGAGGGCTGGATGGAATCAAAGAGGTTGATATCAAAGTTCTTGCTGCATACTTATATAGACTATAGATAGACTATTTCCACCTCTACTCAGACTCTATTTTTTCAAACAATTTTTGATTTCGATCATGGTCGAGCCATAAATACTTAACATGTCAACATTTTTTGGGAGACATCCATATTCAAAACGTTTGGAATATCACGTAACTTTTTACTTTTGAGTGGCTATAATTCGTGATGAACCAACGAAACAGAACTCAGCTGACTATAAAACTATACACATGCATAGTAAACCATAAGATTCGGGAAATAACGAATTCAGAAAAGTCGGAAAAATATGTTTTACAGGTTTTTGAACAGAAAAAATCTCCGAAATTGCTCTGAAAAGTTTGTCCAAAAGCGTTTTCGGTCTATTTATACAAATAAAACATAAAAGGACATGAAACCAATCACATAAAATATAAAAAGTAGTCAGAACAACATAGATGATGAAATTTTGATAGTATTATCTTTTTATTATGATATTTATTCTTGTCACGTTAAAATGTTTCATTTTCGCTTCCATTGAGACACGTTTAGTTTGGAACTTCAACGACATCTTGTTCTAAATGCTTTTGCACACTGTCAAAACGTCTTACAGCCAATCCCATGATGTCCAAGCTCAAATCCTCGACACTTGAAAATCGAACCAGTTGGAAATTGTACATATCGTGGATAAAGTCCAAAACCTGAAGGGAAGAAAAGCCAATGAAAAATTCTTGTCACCTGGAATATCATTTTGGCAAACCTAAATTCTTACAAGAACGATAAAAATCTTCAGTTGTCAATGCTAAGGTTGCATATTCCTTCAAAATATGGCTTCAGGCCCTAACACACAATTATTTTGTATTTGCTGGTTATGATTGTCATATTTCCGACCTTAAACAAAGGTTTCCAGTTTTTTTGCCACTTATTGAATACAAAATATTTGGCCTATTTGCCAGATATTTTCACCCCTATTCATAGCGGTACAAGATTGTCTAAACATAACTTGTAAAGGGAAAAGAAATGCAGCAAATGTGGGTCTCAAAGTTGCAAAAACACAACATTAAGCAGAAAGAGATTTTTACAATCAAGTCTTTGTGTAATCTAACCGCACTTTATGCCCTTCACCATGCATCAAAATGGCAAAGATTGTTTAGGCTAGCACTTACAAATAAATTCATCATAAGCAATTGCGAAGAAAGAAGTCTGCTCACATTAAAATTTTGTGCTCCAATAAATCTCATTGAAAAATACAGATGATTTATTCAATTGAGATATTAATAACTAATGCCTTCTTTGGTATATCTGGACAAGGATGACTCATCAAAGGATATATTACAGAATACCACTTAAGGCCGAGTTACTACAATGAAAATTCAACGGAACATTTACTGCTTTGAAATAACCTCTCATTTTAGTACAATGTCAGGCCTTAAGCTGTATTTCTGTAATTCGTCCTGAGAAATTAAGATGTCCTTGATCTGGAATATCGAGTGGCGGAACATTTCAAACAGTTAGTCAGGCAACCTCTTACATTTTCCTGTGTTTCATACTTGGATTGAGAAACTTCTTGTCCAATGGGCCTTATGAAACACATGCGGCAACAAATTGAAGCAAATCATTTGGGCAACCTCTTCCATTTTCATGTGTCAAAAACCTTTGAATTCCTTTTATGAAGAAAAACCTGCCCTCTAACTCCATACCTGGTTCTTGAAATACATCATGAGATTGTTTAATTGTTCATCAGGTCCAAAGAAACCCCAAGCCAGCGTGGGTGTGAGGATTTCTGAGAGGTTATAGAACTGTGCCTTGAATCCGTTGGGCACCTGAAGCAGCCTTCTTTTGGCCTTAAGCACACTCCAAATGGCCGTGTGAAGGGCGCCTTCCTTGAAACTATCAGAAAGCCAACGATTCTTCATCACAGCCAACACACTGGAGGGTGGGGACTCCAGATCCTACACATACAAGAAGAAGAAGAAGCATGAGATAATAATAATGTTTTGCACTAGGTTTTTAGTACCTAATGTCTTGTAATCCAATTTTAATCTGAATTAATTTTTTTGAACAACATTTCATAGTACTTGTTCATCATCATCTAAACTTATTCAATGTGCCAACATGACATTTTGAATGAGAAAAATCACGCAACCTTCAGAAATCACGTCTGAGAAAATATCAAAGACTCGAGGTAAGTGTTACTTAGGCAAAACTGGTCAGTCATGGAAAGTTTGGGTCCTTTATTCAGTCTGACACGCAAAAACTCAATATTTTATGGGTCAATATCTCTGAGTCCAAGAGAATTGAGCCTTTAGCACTTTCACAATTTGATGTTTCTCTCTAAAAATTTATGATTTTAAATGTCTCATTTTCTAATAAATAAACTGAGCATATTATCAACCAAGTGTAAGCAAAGGTATCAAGACTCGAAATACAAATCGTTTCTAGACACCTAGAATCATTGAATATTATGTTTTTAATTGGGAAAAATATGAATTCACTCAAATGGGCCGAGGAACTTCTGCCCTGTTTTACCGCTAGCGGTATGATAAAAAACGCTCAATGGATTAGTTCGGTCGGACGAATTCAGCTAGGGATTCTTGGGGCCAAGCAACTAGAGGTGGATCAGATCTCAAACTTTGGTGTTCACAAGTTGGAATTTTGTTACACAAGGGAAAAGTTCTTTCGTAGCCTGAACCCAGATTGTTAATGAACCAACTTTTTAATCAAGCTCGGGAATTTTCAACAATCTTTTATCAAGTTTGTTGAAGGGCAAGTCTAGGCTCCGACACATCCCTAGCCATTTGGCCCCAAGAATCCCTAGCTGAATTCGTGCGACCGAACTAATCCATTGAAGCAACCTATGTCATGTCCCATTGATAGGCGAAGTTCCTCACTTTTATCAATATCGGTTTCTAGATGACATAAAAAGTCCCTTCACTTACTTCAAAGCTGTCGATGAGAATGTAGTCGAGGAGAACATCATAAAGATTGATGCACTTGACGTTCCTTGATTCCAGTTCCGACCTCATTTGTTCCAAGTTCTCATCATTAGACAAATAAGCAATCAAGTCATCATAGGCCGTCACGAAATCCTTGGGATCACGATCAAATCTAACCAGTAATTCTGAAAGTATTTTCCTTCCATTGTCAATCCACCTGGAAAAGCAAGAACCAAAATATTTCTGAAGGGGAAGTATGAAATTTGCCTAAAATGGTTAGTGTGCAATTTGGACTCAACAACAGGTTTTATTGGAAACTTCAATTGTTTGACCACAAAAGTTGCTGAGGCCATGTTCTTCAGAATTAACTAGCAAACAAAATTAACCTTAATGTTAATGTGGACAACAGTAATAATTTTGAGGTTATTGTGTTTCACTTTTTTACATAATTTAAAAATGGTACCTTAAAACATCCAATATTCTTATAATTGCAAAAAAATTGCAAGAGTTACATGACTCTTCATGTTTCTATTAATATGATCAATTAATTAAGCCAAATTCTTCAATCTTTGCATTGAAGTCAACTATTCTGTTTAATCATTATTTTGAAGACTTTTAATGGATGTAAAATATGAACATCATTTTTAAATTAAGTTAAAAAAAAGAGTAATTTAAAGCTTACCACGTTCGAATTACATCGTCACTCATAAGTTTTGTAAAAGCCAATCGGAGACAATGCAATTTGGCCAGATATTCGGAATCACTTTCGCAGCCAACAAATTCCGTTCTGAGAGCACGATATGGAATCTCGCCATTTTCATCCAAGATTTGCAGGGCATCAACATAGATCTTTTGCTGGGGATCACTTTCACCTGGAATACATGACATGAAAGATGGGCGTTTATGGCCTAACTAAAACCCGTTTCAACTTACTTAAAACCTCATTTAGATCGTCAAAATCCCGCAAGTCTGCAATGGTATCTTGAGCCGAAACAAACGAGATATCATCCACTGAGGTGACACTTAACAATCTGGATGAGGCATCCTCATGAACACCTAAATCACGGCTATTTCTGCCATTCCGCTTTGCTACAGTTTGATTTAAAATTGAATTTTGATGAATGAACAGAGCTTCACCCTCCTCCTAAAAGAGCATTTTGTGTCAAAACTTGGATTACAGAGATATTTCTGCTAGTATTTTCAAACCTGGAGTTGATAGGCGCATTCCAAAAGATTCTCCAACATGTGCATAAACTTGGTTTCATCTGATGTGGTGAGGGCATTCCGCAAGGGTTCTTTATTGCTGGGATGATAGGCTGACAAGGCATCTTCCCAATAGCCAATGACAGTCTCCAAAGCCTCCATTCCCATGAGACCTACAAAACAAAAACTACATGAATCCCCGAGAGGTTGCGAGACTAAAAGGTCGGTATTGAAGGAATCCTCCTCTCGCAACCTAGTCAACTTCTATCTTCTCATACCTAATTGTTGAGGAGTGAGGGGTGTTCCATCCACAAGGGTGGCACCTGATGTGATTGAGTCTTTATCAGAAATAGGTGGCACACTTTGCCGTTGAAGTTCGGACCAATTATAAGATGATATGGATAAACCCCGCCGCAAAGTACCTAAACAATATGTTTATATAAAGTAATTTTGGCAATCGTCAATGCATAGAGCATCCCATACTGTCATTGGAGCTGCCATGTTTGGACAGGGAGATTTGTCGAGCTCTTCGGACCGCTCTGATACTGCGATGGGGATCAAGTTGGGCCCGAGGTCTGTGGCAATAACGGGATACCACTAAAAGGACCACTCTGCAAACGCAATAACGGACATAGAGAAGCCACCAACTCAGATTGTGCAGAAAAAGATCCAGGAACAAGCATATATGGAATTGGAGCTCAGATTTGAGGCTGAAGGAGCCCCAATCTTCGAAGAGGGGCATCTTTTTAATGGTTTCCAACCAGAGATCTTTCAACAACATTAATCAGGTGACAACAGGGTCGACAACCATCAAAGAAAAACCTCGGATTTTTAAATTAGAATTCGCGCATTTGTTGTCAAAGGTATCAGTGATGTTTTCCCTGTTTATAGTGCTTGTTGTTAGACGGTTTACTTTTATGACAGTATTTAAAATAACATTACTTGAAAGCAAGCTAAAAGTAAGAAAAGATGACTTCAACTCGGTCATCAAATTGCTTGAATTTACAATGAATTAAAGAAGATTGAGACAGCTTGCTTTTGCAAGATTTCATCTCTATAGCCTGTTGGGCACTCAACAGTGATTTATTGAGAATTATATGTAAACAGCAGATGTTTGTTAAAACAAAAAAACATTTGAATGTTGTCCCAACGCTTATTTTTCAACTTGTTCCAACAAATGTGAAATGTTTACAAACAAAAACAACTTAACACACATTTATTTCTTGTTTAGATGAATTAAACTTTTAAAAGATACAACTTTTCATGACATTTGATTGTTTTGTTAAAAGCAAACCAATTAATTTTTCTGAAACTTTCACAAAATCCTGATTTTCTTTTTGCCTCCAATCACGACTTAGTTTAAATAAGACTGTATCACAGTTTTTAATGGTTGAAAATCATTTATAAAAGTAATTTAATCAAACACAAATGAAAAGAACATTATTTCAAGGTTACAAGGAGAAGGATTGCATTTATATCTTAATTTGCAAATCAACATTAAGTCAAAATGAATAAACATAACATTTGACTATTTTTCGCTTTGTTTTTAACCCCAAAACAGTGCTGATTGAAAAACCAACGACAAAACAATTTAAACAACAGAAAAAGGCCTAATATAATCTCTAATTTCATAGTTAAGTATATTGTTTACGGTTATTTCAACTTGAACGATCCGAAGTAAAATCATTTCAGGTTCTCTCCTTCACATTTTGGAACCTCCAAAATAAAAGTCTCAAAATTATCGCCTCACCCTGAACAGCCCACTCCAATGAGTGCCAATTTTTGGCTCAGATTCAAACGTTTGAAGAACCAAATGGAGGCGGAAATCTGCAAAACAGTCCAAATCTATGATCCCCAACATCACCCCTTTCAGGGACTCCAAACTGAACTCACCTGAGAACCCAATTTGTGCGTCACTTCAGTCATTTTAGCCCAAGTTTCGTGCCAAGGAAGTGTTTTTCTCAAGTCTCGAGACAAATCGAGCTCTGGACTTAACTCCATAAAGGCCCTAAATGAGAAATAAGCCGGGCATCCTTCACTTCAGAGCGTCCTTTACTATCTTCCTTATCCTCATGGAACACTGACCAAAACACGTGACGTCACCCCTGAGATCACGACAGCTGACATTCTAGAGGAAAGTTTGAAATGAGCTCCGAGTTTATGGTTAATACAGATGTTTTTAGAGTTGAAAGTGACTTGTAGTATGATATTGATGTGAAAAATTATTGATTGATTAAAAAGGTTCACATTTAATTTGTTAAATACAAGTTGCGGCTGAGATATTCATTGCTGTGGACAGATGGCGTTATTAGTGATGGGGGACTGTCAACAATGGTTCAGGGGTGCTGTTTTCAAGATAGTGAATTTTGAATCCCGTCTAAGTTGCAAACGGAAAAAAAAGAGAGTTTTGATAAAAGAATGAATTACTTGATGATCGAACATATTCTAGAATAGATGAATTTTTGTAAATCGTCATAAAATTGACAGCTAGTCCAGAACGTTCCCTTTAAGAAAGATGAAACTGTTTGACCATTTTATGGTGAAAACACAGGTCGTAACTTGATTTTTTTTCTTTGGTTTCAAATTTCCCTGTGTAAAGTGTTTTCCCTGGCATTAGAAAACTGGTGCTTTTGTGTTATGAATTCAAAATGAAAATCAAAGAATGTAACAATTGAATTGAAATAACATTTTTTTATAGGAATTTTGATAGTTCAAGTTCTTCAAAGAATTAAAATGCTGCTATAGTACTGCACTTTTCATTCAAATACACCAACTAATAATCATGACACTAAATAATGCATCAAACATTCATTATAATACAGTTGCAATCTAATCTGAAAGTTTGTCTTCAGAAAATAGTTTTGCAAATATAATTTTTAATATTCTGTTGAATTTCAAATTTTGAAGTCATTTGTTACCATAAGGATTAATGATTGAATGCTATCATGATTTTCT
>CM021322.1:7873952-7911875 GCA_010645155.1 Tigriopus japonicus
TTAAAATATGACGACAAGAAAAGTAGCACAACTCTGAGAAAAAAAACCAAGCTGTGACTTGTTAAAGTTAATGATTGAGTTGCATTTTTGTTGGCAATATTTTACATTCCACAATTTCGAACTTTTATAACCGTCATTAATTCAAGCAACAGCTTAGTTTAGGTTACATTCTCGGTACAACTCAACTTGGATTCCATTTTTAAGGCTCATAAGATTCCAGGTAAGTGTTTTGTAATCCAAAATAGTCGTTTAGAACTAGTTAGTAAATAGAAAGTTGTACTGTTGTAATATAGCTGTATTGTATTAGTCGTAATAGAAAGTTTAGAAACCTTTTTTATCCTGAACAGCCAAAAATTCAATGTCTCAGAGTTGCACCAATGTAGTATTTTGTTGTTGGCAGCCCTGATCGGACTACAGTTGTTCTTTTTTTGTGCTTACATACACCATTGTAATGCTTTTCTGTCAAGGTAATTCCAACTTTAACACCGAATTCATCTATCTCATTGACCACGTGTCCACTCATGCAATCCAGTATTACTGCTCTTCCTTTTACTAAGTGTGTGTGTGAAATGAAATGAACAGTACGTATGGTAGCTTTGTTGTTGTTGTTATTGTTAGCGTTGCCAAGCTAAGAATTGAGTGTGCCAAAGGTCAATACTAATCCAGTTCTTGTCTGAGATGATGATCGTGATCCTGATGATGATTGGTGTTGCAGAAGAAGAGATTTGAGCCAAGATGGAGAACACGGAATTGGCTCAATCACTCAAAGATTGGGCCGAACTTTCACAAGAATATGCGGTAAGTGGCTTGTTTTTTTTTGAGTGGCCACGCCTTTTATAGTTGTCTTTTTTATTTATGCAGGAGTTTTTGAAGGAGCAAGAGGGTGTAAATTAAACGTATGAAGGTTTTTATACTTTTAGAAGGCTGTTTGTTGACACAGTTAGATAGGTGGAGAACAAGGGATTTACCACGATTTTGTAAGACGAGCTAATATAACTTTTTTTTAACAATACAGTGATGTTCACTTTTAGAATCTCGTTGTTATGTTTCCCTTTTTTTATAGCATTAACTTTAAATGGTGACATAGGTTTGATGTAAAAGGTGCTTAATCTAAAACAGATTTGCCTTTCTTTATCATTTCTTTCAAATCTTTTACAAAACAATAACAACTTTGGACAGACAAAAACGTTTACAGTCCATTCATTCTCCTGCAATTGAAAATTTCTTTATTTTATGAAAAAAATTAAAATGTTATTGATTTGATCTTGGTTGTAAGCATTATTGTATTTTGGCAGCCTTCTACACGAGAAAATTCAGTGCTTCTTGAATGGGTAGATTTGGAAGACATAAAGTTATATATTACGTATAAGACCTTGCATTATCCCAAGAGGATTTTAGAAACTCCAATGAGAAATGCTTTTGTTCGTTTTAAAGGGCCTCCAAGACTTGCACAAGAAGTACCTGATCAAATTGGAGGAGGCTTTGGCTCTGCAACGAAAATGTGTGGCTGGCGTCAATCATCAGCGATATCGTCTCAAGGCCACCGACAAACTATTGAACCATGTCAAGACCACCAACGACGAAGAGAAGGCCGAAAAATCCGACCTCGACAAGGACATTTTACGGCGAAAGGCCCAACTCTCACAAGTAAATGGGTGCACTGTAATGGAAGAGTAAGGTTATGAGGTGCGCCCTCTATGGGTTTAAAGTGGCTACTGCTCGCTAATTCCATGAGATGCATAAATCTGTAGATAGCAACATCAATTTTTGACATACTGAAGTGCCATTAATGTTGATTTAGGACTTCAAATGAGACAACAGTTCAGCAAGCAAGTCCTCCCTAGACAGCGGAGGTTTGAATCCTGCTGTTAGTGAGTGAATATGCTTATTTCATTATTAGAAGAGATTTCCTTCATTGTAGGGGCAAAAATATTAGCAAACAGCTAAAGAAATACCTTCAATGGGTTTGGGTGAATTATATCCAAGATTGACATGAAAAGCTTCATAATTGGAAAAATAATTTCAAAAACAATCCATGCCACTTTTCAGCTAAAAACACTTTTTAGTTGCATTTTGAGTCCCTCCATCAACATTTTAAGCGCTTTAGTTTATCCTGAACTGATGAAACTCATGTATCTCATGGAATTGACGAGTTGCTGCCACAAAAAATCATTACCTATCACACTTCATAACTCTACTCTTTGATTATAGTGCACTGAGCAGTATTATATATGGCCCTTAAGAGTTGGATTTTATTGAAATATTTCAATCTTAGATGGAGGACAGTTTGCCGAGACCTTCTGGGAGATATTTGAACATCATTTTGGGGAGCATCAACGTGTCCATTCTGGATAAGAAGGCCAAGTACGATTACAAAGACCAGTATGAGCGGTTCAAGCTCATTGTCAACCTTGTTGGTAAGAGAAAAGTACTGCTTTTAAAGTGATTATGTCATTGGAAAAAGGTAGGCATTGTGTGCACAAAATAATTTGATGATGAAGTTTGAAGTTTGAAATTTGTTTTTTTTTTGTGAAAGGTGGATCTGTTTGTGCTTAGAATACTTTTTTCAAAAAAAAATTCCCATTTTCTAGACGTTTGAAGAATTATTTTTTCTTTTTTTATGTTCTCCAAACAAAAAAAAAGTCATCGTTACCTTGTCGACAATACATTTCTAGAGGAAAAAACGAGCCCAAAACAAACAACCAAAGCAAACGGATCAACCAAACGATATAAAATTTCCTTCTTACACCAGAAACACCGACAGATTGAGAAGGAAAAAGTCCTCACAAAGTTTTGTCTTGCTATTTAAAGCTATTTCCAGCTAAAAAACATATTTGGCCTTTTTTATGTGTTAAGTTTTTTCAGTTCTTCGTCTTTTCCCGCCCGCTGTAATTTGTTGCAACTGATCTTTATGTTAGGGGGTGCATAATTTTAGAAATTATGCTCAGACTTACAAGCCCATAAAAATGGAATACAAAAACCTATCGAACACCAAATGAACCTAAAAATACGAAGAAAGGCTGAAAAATTTCGCTTGAGTTTTTACTTTCGATATTGGTTTACAAAGACGAATTTGGGGCTCGAGTTTTCAGTTCGACTTTTAAACATCTCTAGTTGAATGGCAATTAAAATAGATTGACAGCAAAATGGATAAAACGAGCAAAAATTTATATATTTTTTTGCGTAACAAATTGTTCGCTTGAAATCTGTACCCTTCCTCTATTGATGTTAACTTTTGAACTGTAACCACTTCAAATTACCTGGAACCTATACCGTTGTTAAAGCCACACTCTCAATGTTATTTGATTTGCTTTTTTACTTGATGCTGTTTAGTGTCAAAATTTTTGAACAAGAATTATTTTCGTTGCTTTTTTTATCTAAGCTTACATTATGGTTTGTGTTTGGCCACATCTACATAAACAAGGCAGAGGTTGTTGCAACCTTCATTGATATTCGACCATGTTGAATGTTCGTATGTTTTGGTCTTGTTTTTCAATTTCGTCATTAATTTTTTAATCAAAATTAGCAACTTTTCGATTTTTTCGTAATAAACAGCAACTTTTAACATTTTTTTGCCTCGATCACTGAAATTCTGCGGAATATTGCTCGATATACACATTTCACATGTACTTTTTCAAGACATTTTCAATGTATTATTATTTTTTTAAATTCTGCGTTCTAAAAGAGCCAAAGTTTAAAGAAAAGACAAACTTTCGCGCAGAATTGAGCCAAAATTTGGTTGACTTTGACATTTTGTTTCAAAAACAGTGACATTTTTAGGCCAGCAAATAGTAACTTTTGTGGAATTGAGTGCCACTTCTATTCAAAAATATTGCAACCTTAGGACTAAAAACAGGAACTTTATCCGGGCCCCAATCATGAAGATATTACTAGAGGGAGGGAAAAAAATTGTTTTTGTTGTGGAGTAAAAATTTTAGCTGACGATAATGCTCGACAAACTTCAGCTGACCATATGCAGTGGAACGTCTGCATTTTCTGCTTCACGGAAAACCCATCATCCCGTCCTTTAGACACTACTTATCAAAAACAATCTTTTACCAATTTTAAGCTAGTTGTTATTGTTTTCGGAGTACCTTTGGCTACCTTTGGCCAATAGAACATGTTCCCTAAATTTGGGCCTTGTTATTGCAGGCTGTGTGTTGGCATGTATCAGTCTGTACTTCAACATGAGGGTCTTTGATCTCATGTTCATGTTCCTCACCGTGTGGTATTACTGCACCCTCACCATTCGGGAGTCCATCCTCAAAGTGAATGGCTCCAGAATCAAAGTAAGTGGGCCTTAAGGCGCCAAATGAATGTGGCAATTGAGTGCTTCACACAATATTGGTTTTGGTTGCTTATTAGGGCTGGTGGCGATTGCATCACTTCATATCGACGTTTGCAGGAGGTGTATTGTTGATTTGGCCGGATGGCGAGGTCTATTTGAGCTTCAGGTGAGGAAAACATGTGAAAGGTGAAATAAATTGTTATGATTCATGTTTCTCCTTTTTGAATGGACAGAAATCAATTGATGTGGTTCAATGTGTACTTGGCATTCCTCCAATATCTGCAGTTCACCTATCAAAGAGGGGTGCTGTATCGATTGCGGTCCTTGGGTGAACGAAACGATATGGACATCACCATTGATGGTTTTCACTCTTGGATGTGGAAAGGTAAGAAGACCATCGATATTGACCATTGAGTTCTATTAATACTAGAGGGAGAGTAAGCCTAAAAATGTGTCTCCGGTCGCCAACTGTTGAGCGGACAAAAGTGCAGGAACATTTGAAATGTGTGACCAGGCAAATGTCAACCATGTAATTGATGAATCAAATGTGGAATGGAGTAATGTTTTGGGTCATTTTTTGTTATAGCTAGTGGTCACTTTCTTGAAAGACTGAAGACGTCACTAGGTGGCCGTGCCTTGGATTTGAATACTACAACTAGGAACTTTTTTGCCAATACATGGAATAAGTCACTGGTCAGAAGAACACAAAATTAAGCTTTTGCGTTATTTAGGGTTAATCCAATACATAAATGGACAAAAAATAACTTGTGGCTTCAGGAACGACTTTAAAAAAGTTGGTATTGATTTACATGTTTGGTCACACTAAGTGTCCGCTCAACAGTTGTGAGGGCGATATTTTCCTCATGAATTCAACGCATTCCGCCCCACTTGCCAAATCAGCCTGACTAAGGCTTGCACGCTATCTAGTGATTAATACATGAATTAAGGTAGTGACAAACGCAAGACAGCTAATTTTTGGGGTGATCAGCTGTTAGATGTGAACACTATTTCTTGTTTTTATTTCAACAAGCTGACCGCACATGAATGCGCTGAAATCTGATCTCGTCTCAATCTGAGATCAAGACGGGCTTGATGAAACGAGTTTTTCGAGAGCAGAAAACTCTTGATTTTTGTAAGCTGTTTGTACAGTGTTTATTTTTGCTTTGATACTGTCGCTCAATCAGCTAATGCTTAGTCAATCCACTCATTGGTCATTTTGAAATAACCTGGCAAAACCTGGGTGCCCTTTCTTGTTGTCAAAAGTAATTGTTTTTTGATCAATAGTTGTTCATGTGATGCGAATAGAACAAATGTGGGTCAGCCAATCAAGTCTGATATACATATTCCAAGGTCCGAGATTGATGATTGATTGATATTTTTGTTAATTTTAGCTATTGTGTCGAGGTAGACTTTCAAGTTCCAGCTATAAACTAACTTTATTTCACCTTCCACCAACAAGCCATGAGAGGTGTATTCCAAAATAGGTAGTCCTCTCATGGTTGCATTGCACGAAGTATTAAGAATTACCTCATCCATGGAAATGTTAACAGGTTTTGACCTGTCCGTGGCTCTGAAAAACATGAAAAACTGCTTCAAATTTTGCCACAAGTGATTTGGACTTGCCTTGCCTAAGATAAGATTCAATCCCTTATGCAGTGTTCAACAGTCTAGACATCGAATTTTACTTATTTCAAGTGCCCAGTTTGAGAATGAAGACTAAACGTATCAAAACATGAAGCTTAAATTTTGCTTTAAGTGGTTACAAATATTTAATGCAATATTTTGCATTTCATTGATATTTGGTACTTGGTACCTTTAATTTCCAAAAGAAAGAAAAACCTACAGAGTGGGGCATTAGTATTGTATCTAATGCCCTAGGCATTAGTATTGTATATTGTATGGATCCAAGACTCAGCACCGGCCCATGTCTCCAAAAAGGCAATCAACTTCCTCAGTAACTGTGATGTTCTTCGATAATTTCCCTTTCATGCTCTCTTTATGTTCATCACCAATTCCCTTTTGCGTTCTTAGTGTTTTCTTCTTTGCTCGCTTACTTTAACCTCGGGATTCTACTTTTGTATGCTGTTTCGACGACTCCGAAATAAATGGTTTCCAACCTTTACGTTTATTGAGTGCTTGGGTATAAGTACGGCACAGTAACAAGTTCGACGTTCTGATCAAACCCAATGAATGGCCTTCCAACAGCCCTGACCTCAACTCATGCGACTTCTAGTTGTGGTCAGAGCTGCAAAGGAAGGTCAACAAGAAGCCTCACAACAGCTTGGGCACTCTGAAGTCATCAGTTAAGAGAAACATGGCCACTTTCAGCACGGCTGAGGTTTCCAAAGCCTGCTCCGCCTTCATCCGCCGCCTGAGCGATGTCATCAAGGCCGAGGGCGGCCATATAGAGTAAAATCAATGAACTATGTTCCATTCAAACTAATTGCACAAAATAAATCATCCTTTTGCTCCAAATCTTGCTGCAGCAGACGTTTCAAATCAATTGTCAATACTACTGCCCCACTCTGTAAACTTTTGCGAAAGGGTGGCATCAATGGTCACTCTACCAATTGACAACTAAGTTTTAATTTGACCGCAAGAGGCGGTGCTGATCTGTTATGAATATAAGCTGACTTTTTTGTAAGGTTAATTGGAAAGGCAAAGTGAATATCACTTGTTCTCAACAAGAAAAGTGACGAGTTGGAGCCAATGTCCCTAAATATGATCTCATTAATCAATCATAAAGAGCCAGTTAGCCTAAAACTGAATTACTTCATCTTTATGGAACTCGTTTGAAAAAGATCTGGCTAAATTGAAGTTGGGTTTTTCTGACCATCTTCCAGATTCCTTCTGGGAGTTCATGGGCAGAAGAACATAATAGTTTTATACTTGATGAAGATATCAGAACAATTTGTGTTCATGGGAAACAAGCGTCGTCAGAATGTTCGCGAAAGTGGCTTTAACACGAAGCATTGAAAAAGCCAAGCAACCAGGAAGTACAAGAGAAAAAAATACAGCAAAGAGGAGCCTTTGACCGAAAAATATCCATGGAAGAGCTTGAATCCATCTTATTATGTGATCCAATGGCTGGATCAATCTTTACTGGCATGATCTATGTTAATCGACTTTCGTTTTAACTTGAACTTCCTGATTGATGGTGGCGACAACAACGGGAAACATTTAAAGCTTCAAAAAAAGCCAAACAACTTGACTGTGTTGACGCTTCAGTCTTAGACAAATAACACTTCTGTGCTAAAAGTGTTATTTGTTTAAAACCACTGCCTGGAAGAGATTGTGGGAGACTCTCAAGACAGATTAAGATGGTTAAGAATTGAAAAGTGCAACAAAAATGGACCAACTGTTTAAAAAGTTGTGAAGAGGATCAGAATTTTGGATATATTTTGCTGTAACACAGTCAAACAAAACACACTTAATGCCCGAGAAAATATCAATTGGGCATTACTTCACTCATGGTTGACTCTTTGAATGCCTTTGTTTCAAAAGTTATTTGACTAAAACAAGATGTATCCTATTTATATTGCGTATTTCATCAACTCCAGGCTGTCAGGCAGAAAAATAGCACCAACATAGTAACGGGCCCTTGCTTAAGCTCACGCCACGTAATACAGTAGTCCTTTACACGGTGCGACAATGCAATCTACTGCCAATTTGGAGTGACGTTTTGGTCGGTTCATGAAGGATTGGTATCGAAATTTTATGTGAGGGAAGCCTGTTATAGTGTTCACTGTTTATCAAATGAAAAAATATGGCAACAATTGAAGACTTTGTCGTCCAATATGGGCTCACAGTACCTCTCATTTGCAGCAAAATGCTAACTTATTGGGTTGACAATAGGAATTGCGTGAAAATGAATGCATTTCGTTAAATTGAATGAAAACTGTCGAGCTTAATTAAAGAGGGTTCAAAGAATGCAATACTTAGAAATGTTATTTATTTTCTAACTTGGAAAAGATAAGACAAGAAAGTAAGTTGTATGAATGGTTACTTTAGGATGCTTGGTAAGGCTTATGGCTAGGTCTCGAACAAAGTCCCTGTTTTTTAGCCCTGAATTTGCGATATTTTGGTTAAGTTTGTGCTCAATTCGACGAAATTTGTTATAAAAAAAATTTGCTACTTTGAGACCTAAAAATGTCGCTTTTTGATACGAAAATGTCAAATCTGGCCAAATATTTCCCTCAAATATGGACGATAGTTTGCAATCGGAAGTTTTTCTTCTTTTCTTTAACCTTGGCTTCCATAAAAACAGTTTTGTTGTGCACAAATTATTCTAGAACTGTTAAGTTTGTATAGAATTTAGATTTCGAACAATTTTCCGCAGGATAGAAGTGATCGAGACGAAAAATGTCAAAAGTTGCTGTTGCGAAAAAATCAAGAAGTTCCTAAACTTATTTAGCCAAAAATTGCAATTGTAGTAGGTTAGATTTTGCAAATTTGTCTGAGCCTTGCTTTTGAATTTGACTTCTGTTTAGACAAATAATCATTCGACAAACTTAAGCAAACTCGTACAAGTTCAGTTCAAGAAATAAGTGAAATGAGCTGGCTGCATTCACAATCATTCCCGTGTTCTCCCATGTCGGTGTTGTGTCATTCATATTCAATCTGGCCACAAAGTTGACGTTTTGACCTTGGTGATTCTTAAGTGGAATATAATACAACCAGTTCTTGAACTGAGAGATTGCCCCACGCGCAACATTAGCAATCCCGAAGTCATACAAAGGTGTTCTGTACCAAGAAGAGAGGTTCCAATCGTAAAACGTGGCATTATTGGATGCGGTGGTTCCTCCAAGGCAGAGAATGCCTTGAACAGTTCCATTGTCCAAGTTGCAACACACCAAGTCAATTTGAGTGTATGGGTAATCAGGCAAGCTGACCCACTTATTTGTGTCCACGTGGTACATTACAAAGTCTTTTCGCGCTCCAGACATGTGGGAGATGGTGCCACCGACTATCACCATTGATGTACTGTTTATAACCACACTGGCAAAGCCTCGCCTGGGGTTGCTAAGATCGGGCAAAGGAACCCATAATGAGCCCTTGAAGACCTCCATTTTCTTATGGGGATTGACGGATGTGTCTGCCCCTCCAATAGCCACGAGTTTTCCACCTACGTTGTTCAGGGAGCCACGACAGTGGTCATATATCATTGAAGGGAATGTCTCCCAAACATTTCTGCCTGAAACAATTCCAGCCAAGTTTAATCTTTTTGGTCAATAAATGACTGTTTTCTTGTTTGGTAGTGGTGGTGGTAGTGTATGTATGGCATTTTCATCAAGTTTGTATGAATTCATTTACGTAGAAATTGATCCTAACTAATAAAAAAAGGCGAATCTAATGGAATAACTTTTCTTGACAAACTTTGAAGTCACAGTCGTAATTTTTAACTTGGTCTATAAGGTGGTCTCACCGAGATATTGCACATCTGTTGAGTCAAATATTTCCCTGGAAATTTGTCAACAAATTAGTTGTGCTTCCTCATCCCGTGTTGGGCTAAATCACTTACTGACACTGGACACTTTTGCGTGTACCATACCATTGGAAATATTCAATGAAAAGTACAGAAAGTGTTTTGCAAGTGCGGGTGAAAAGAATTTTCCATCCTCTGGTCACTGATTTGCCTATTTTGTACTGGTTTTAACATTTTTTCATAATTGTTAAATATTTTCCATCCCATATTTCCGGAATTTGTTTCCTTTAAAGCTTTCTAATTATTTTGATATCCATGCCTATATGCATCTGGATGGATATGCCATGCATATCCATATCCATGCCCCATGCCATGGCAAATACATCCAAAACTTGATCTGGGTTGGTTGGAATTAAGTTTGGGTTTATGCTTCAAACAATTGCATTCAGACATTTTTTGTTCCTTTCGGAATGATTAGACATGCCATTTTCAGATGGTTCAAGAAATAATATCTCACCTTCGGCTAAAAAATGGCAATTTCTATTTCGACAATCACAAGATACGATTCCATTTCGGAACTCTGCAGACATAATTTCACCACTGAGAAGAGGAACGTCCACGGTGAAGGAGGGATCGGAGGCGCCCATGAATTTTCCGTCGTTCTCAAACCAAATGTAGAGTTCTACAAGAGTTCTAAATTCGTGAATATGGTTTTCTTTGTACATTTTGAGTTTAAAGGTGCCTTTACACGACACGTTTTCATATCGAGATGCAACTTGACATCACAGATGTACAACCTCGCAACCTCTTGCGGAAACCTCCTTACAAGCCAATGGAAAAAATTGTATCTGTGACTTCAAACTTTGATATAAAATGTGTCGTGTAAATGCACCTTAAGATTATGTCACCTTTGTCAATAGAGGTAATGACCTCTTTCCTGACCATGATTTTGAACTGATCAGTCTTGAACTCTTTCATGCACACATTGGTCTCATTGGTTGGGATTAAACCCTCACAAGAACTCATGGTTTCATCATCACATTTGAACCCAATAAAGCTTTGAAGTGGATCGGTATTGGACAAACTGAGGCTTGCGAGGGAGGCTGCAGATATCCTGGACAAAAGATTGAATTGTTGTTAGGAAGATTTCTACATAGTTGCTAGTATTTGTTTTTCCTCTCTTAAGGATATTTTCTCATTTGACTTCAAATCAGTAATAATCTTGCCAAAAGTGGCGTCAATGAATGTGCCACGGCAACCATTCTGGAAATCAAAATAAGATGGGACTGGTCCCCCATTCTCCCTCATTCAGTTCCCCGTCCATTCAAAACTCCTTGCATTGAGTATTTTAACCGAAGCTTAAAAAATACCACAAGACGAGGCCAAAACAGGGCATAGGACCACAGTCTCTTGATTTTAGAACAATCCTTCAACTGAAACTTGTTGCTAAAATTGCAACCTAGATCTTGAATTTGGTTTCTCTTCAAAAAGTATATTGAGTGTTTTAGAGTTCAGTAACAATATCATTGAGTTCAAAAGTAGAAAGTCATGAAGATTGATCTGAAATTAAGGCTTAAGATTTCGCCATTAAGATCTAATAAATACTAGAGGGAGTGTAATCGTAAAAAAACGTGTTGCCCGTCGCCAACTGTTGAGCGAACAAAAGTGCGGGAACATTGAAATGTGTGACCAGGCAAATGACAACCATGCCATTGATGAATCAATGGTGGTATTGAACAATCTTTTTGGGTCACTTTTTGCTATTGCTAGTGGTCACTTTCTTGAAAGAACCGAAGACGTCACAAGGTGACCAATGCCTTGGATTTGAATACTACAACTAGGAACTTTTTTGCCAATACATTGAGTAAGGCAATAACAGGAAAAACACAGATTTAAGCTTTTGCGTTATGTTGGGTTAATCCATTATGGACAAAAACTAGCATTTGGCTTCAAGGACGAGTTTAAAAAAGTTGGTCTTGATTCGCATGTTTGGTCACACTAACTGTCCGCTCAACAGTTGTGAGGGAGACATTATCCTCATTAGTTCAACACATTCCACGCCCTTGCCAAATCAGCCTAACTAAAGCTTGTACGCTATGTAGTGGTTAATAAACGCTTTATGGATAGTTGTTCGTTTTGAGAACAAGAGAGGGCACCCTAGTTGGATACCTTCAGAGTTGGCGGTATTGTATGACAGCCATTCAGGTTACAAAAATGTTGGTTTTCTTTAAAATTCTGTTTTGATGCCCACTTTTGAACCTTTTGTTTTTGTTTTGTTCCTTTTTTGAACAACTTGCAGTTGCTTGAAGGCTACCGTTGAGCTTTTATCTAAGAGCAAAGTGACAATCTGCGTCATTTTATATAAAAATAACTCCGGGCGCTTTTGTGAATATACCTTAAGTTTAGAAAACCTCAGCATGTCTTATTATTTTTAAGCACAGGATTATTGTTTCCTTACCCCAATAGACTTGAAATATGTAGAGTAATCAACTTTAAGGCCTAATTTGCAATTTGGGCAAGGAGCTCAAGTTGAGGATACCTCTGAAACAAAAAACACTTTGCCCTTGCAAAGTTAAGAATTTTGAAACATCAATTGAAATGACCTATGGCTTCGTTCGTCTTGATTTTGAGCCCAAGAAGTACATTGAAAATATGTCAAATGACAAATGATCATTTAAAGTTGCAAGTTGACTTAGATGGTCGATTGCGAAGAAATTGAACCGAGGGTTTTCCAGGATACAAAAGCTTAATCATGTCAAAGAAAAAGTCGTTTGGTTTATCTATGTAGGCAGAAAACTGTAATATCACTTTCAGGATCTGAGTCAACCTGTTGTGTTTTTATTCCTATCGTCATGTATCACACTCCTTCAAGATGTTTAGATATGTAACCCCACGTAAGTGAAAGAACCTCTGCATTGAACTTTGAAACGGTTAGGTTTATAAAATCTTACTTCAACCCTCCAGAATAAGTTGTCCAGGGTCTCAAGCAATTTGTTGGAATTGATGCCCAGTTCTCCGTGATGGTCTTCTGAATTGAGTTTTTGATGAGCATAACGCTCAAGAGAATTATGCCAAACCTCAAGTATTCAGACATGAGGCAAGAACTATTGTGGCTCAAATGAGGTGGGAAAGCAGAGTGGCAAAGTGGCAGGGCCAAAGAAAGCTAGCTAAGTCGTAATGGACGTATTCCGAACTTATTAAACCATTAATAACAATATTTCCTGACAATCAACCCAATCCACAAAGCTCTCCATTAATGAGGAGAAATTAGAAGCTGGAATTTTGCTCCAGTTTTTTTATTTGAGGAATTTTAAAACCAAATGAAGATGGAGATCCCTTGTGGTTATAGGTAAATACTATTTATGCATCTGCAAAGGAAGGGAGTAATGACCAAAATTGGGCGAAGGGAGTTTCATTTTATTGGCGACCCAAGGGTGTTAGCCCAAGGGGTGTCAAATAAAATGAAACGAGTGATGTTGGATCTTGGCCATTACCCACTTCATTTGTGGGTACCTATGGTATTATGTTGACCAGCTTATCCTTTTTGGGACTTCTGTTACAATTTTTCAACCCTGACAATCAGTTCAACCAGAGACATTTGTATTATGATCTGTGGTATGATCCAATTAGCATGCTTTGCCTGCTCTATACCGGTTTTAGGAGCTAGCTCGGTTCACCTCAAGTACATCAGTTGGTGTGTTAGCTACTCAGTGCCTTAGTATAAAAGCCTACCATGACTACTTAAATGGACCCCGTCAATGAGATGGGGACTTCAGACGTACGACGCGTACAAGTAATTGTGCGATCAAGATGTATTCATAAAGACATGATTCATTCATTGGGCAGTGAAGTGATTTGTAGGGCAATAAAGTAAACTCTAGGGAAATAATATTTTGGACTTGACCTCTTTGGGCTTGGAGGAAGTCTCTCAAAAGGAGAAGGCGGTCAATTAAAGGTATTGGTTTAGCATCTGAAGAATTATGCCAACTTCAAAGTATTCAGACATGAGGCAAGAAAGTCTATGAACAAGTTACTTTTGGCAGATCTGGAATACCCTGGAATAGTGGGTTGATCAGGAATAGACTGTCACGATTCGCAACATCTAGTGGCAGAATCTGCATGACCATTGGCGTAAAAGTTGAGAAATTGTATTGACTTATAAGCTAGTTTGAATGGCTCTCATTCCACCCCAGGGCCTTGAAATAACCAGCCATTAGGTAGAAATTATAGAAGATTTCACTCAGATCTGATGTTAACATTTCATTTCAGAACATTATAAATTTGGCTCATTGCAATGTTATTATGAGTTTAAAATACTACCTTATAGACCTATTATCAGTCACCCTGAAGAAACCGAGGAGGAGATGAGAGAAAAGGAGAAGCTCCCCGTCTTGCACGTCTTGCACCCCTTTGCGTGACTCAGAGTGATCATTTTCAGACATACTGAAAAAGGGGTGCATTTAGAACAAAGCATTTTTTATTGGTGTGACAAGCTGAGGCAATATTGGTTCATCTCCTTTTGAAAGTTTGAAAATAGCGTTGTACAATGAAATGCTAAAGAGAAGCCAAAACATTACTACTCATAAAAGGTAGAAGAAATTTGTACATAAACTAGCTCTTAGTACTGCTGATGTGTTTCGGGTTGGATTTTTGGCATAGTTTTGCAATTTTGGCCCGTAAGGGTCACTTCTTAGTACTCACTGGAACTAAAATGTTGAACTTTCACGGTCTTAAGTAATTAAAATCATTTTGGGCTAAAAGAGGCAAAAGAGTTTTTTAAGAAGATTTTTATGTGCCCACTCTTTAATCCTCGTTCTATTCATCACTTATTTAATTACGTGGGTCACGAAAGCAAGAACCCGACTGACCTTTCTTTTACAAAAGATCAATGTTATTATCATAATTTTGAGGGTGGGAGATGTTATTTTGAGTATATTTGGGACAAGTTTTAAACAATGAGTTTTCAGCCATTGTTCGCCTTTACTTTCATAATACGATTGGGACAAAAATCCGAGAGTGCGTGACCGCTTTTTTTCAAGTAGCGAAGGGCCTACTTTACCGTTTTAGGAGACTTCTATTGTAGTAATGCTTCAGTAGAAATGCAATTACATGATGTTTTCGACAGTCTATTCCCAAAGTTAGGTGGAGTTCTTTTAGGGGAGATATTTATCTACGTGATGAAAGAGTCTTTGAACAGATTGGTTGACATATTGTTGAGGATGAGGCACATTAAAAATGATCCTGATTTGAGGTGGGACAAAATTTCCTGCTGCTATTGCAAGTTAGGTGTTGAGGGCAGATTAGGTAGAAGTTATCAAAGATCAGCAAGCCCTTTGACTGTGTTTGACCCTGGCCGCTCTTGCTTGCTCTTTGATTTTGAAGTTGCCAGTTCCTTGATCCCCTCACAAAGAGGGCTTGCCTCAACCAAGACTTCTCACTGATCTCGACTCTTGATTAGTGATGGACTGAAAGCGCTTTCAGCCGAAATTACGGCCGAAATTTGGGTTTGGTTTCGGTTATGCCTACCAAAACCGAAAGCAGACAAATACTATTTAAAATGGAGTTTGACAACAAAATCGAAAAAAATTGGTCCAAAAACCTCTGAAATTTAAGTTTTCCGATTTTTCAAAATTTGCAACTACCAAACATCGAACACATGAGCATTATATTTTTTAAGGCGGATTTTTATTTGAACAATTTTGTAATTAGCTCCTTTCGGTTTCGGTTAAGCCCTCTTTCGGCCGAAACTTTTGGTTTCGGTTATGAGACCTTTTGGTCCATCACTACTCTTGATTTATGGTAATACATCTTTCTGTACTCAGCCTTGTTAGATAACTCTCTGGCAAACAGGGGCAAAAGCAACAGGCGGGAAAAGATGAAGTGCTTCCATCAGAAAGATGACTTGTCTGCTGCCGTCGGTTTCTGTTCAGTAATCCAGCCAGAATGCACCAAGACACCCTAAATATAAGGGCAATCATTTTTTATATGCCTCATCCTCAACCATATGTCAACCAATCTGTACAAAGACTCTTTCAACACTTAGATAATTATCTCCCCTTAGAGAACTCCGCCTAACTTTGGAAATAGACTGTCGAAAACATCATGTAATTGCATATCTACTGAAGCATTACTACAATAGAAGTCTCTTAAAACGGTAAAGTAGGCCCTTCGCTACTTGAAAAAAAGCGGTCACGCACTCTAGGATTTTTTCCCCATTGAAAGTAAGCGACTTCACTGTAGGCCGACGTAATTTTGAGGTTTTGGGATGGAAGCAAAGTGGGGATCGATAAGGGTCTTGCAGGCAACTTGGGAAGTAAAATTGTCAAAAACTGACAAGAAGACATCCTTGTGATCCTTTATTTGCACAGGTTTGACAAGGCCTTGTATTCATCATGGACATTAAGGTGTGTTTGACCAAATCAAAATTCAGGACAGAGGAGAACATACATTTTGAGAAGAATTTAATGACAATGCTGGGTGCCAAATCTCTTAATAACTGTCCCATAAGACAAATATTGCAAGGATGTGAATAGAGACTGGTGTACACTCAAATAATTCATCAAGTATGACAAGTATTTGCCAAAATATTCAAAATGTTTGGTGAAGCTAGTACAATGCGTGAGTCATACATGAAAAATTCGACAAAATATTTGTCAAATCATTTGATGAATTATTTTACGTGTAGACTAGCCATAAGTTATGCTGACCTGGGAACAAAACATATCCTTTATTGCGATCACACAGCTGTGTTTTTGAATCAAGACAATGAAGAACCTAAACCTACTTAAGTTCATGGTAAAATTGGAGCAATCATTTTTCACTTGCTCAATGAAGTCATAAATTTGCAACATCAGACTTCTTCCTATTACAGGCATTAACATTTTACTCTAATTTGGAGCTTCCAAATGTGAAAATATTAAAAGAGCGCATCGAAATTAAGTTGTTTATCCCAAAAATGCGTCAAGGTAGCTTTTTTGCTATTAATGACAAAACTCTTAAAATTGACCCATCCGGGTTTCGCCTGCGAGACCCTCGTAATTGGCTTGACAAAAACGTATAATCAAGTTTCGAGCACGAACAATCTAGAATAAACTAGAGCCTGCATATGGACCCCAATGTAATGAGATTTTGCCGTGGTGATTGCTAGTGCATGGCAATCATAACGTAATATATTATCTATATTCCCAATCTGAATTAAAGTAGAACTGAATAATTCCAAACGAAACTCTCTTCTCTTTCGAAGGACTCCCAAAGCTCTCTTGCTTATATCCAAATAGGAGTTTGGCCATGTTTCTTCGAAGTTCAATTTCATTTTATCAAAAAGGTTATGGATAAATTGGAGGAAAGGTGCCGTTGTGCTCTTCATTGATTGGAATAGAACTTGTGAGGTAGTTTATGTGGCTATCATAAGTACAGTTGTACACTCGCGACAACTACTGTGTTGGAAACTCAGCAGCTGGGGCTAGTAAATACTACTGATAGGATTCCATCTGATTTCAATCTGTTCACACTTTTAAGACTCTCATCAATGTCATTGGTCTTTGCAATCAAATTGGGCAAACCTTTGCTTAATCTTGATGGCATCCCTGTTCTGATATCTTCAAAAACAAGGATCCTTTTTGGATACTCTCTGCGACCGAACGCATTTTTCATAGAAAAAAATGCTATACTCTAAAAACTCTTACATGCATTAACTTGCGACCTATTGTTTGTTGTCCCACAATAGGGGCAAAAAGCGTAGGTACACGTCAAGGCTAGTGTGCATTGTGCTTTCACTCCACAGACAGATAATTAATGAGGAAAATGTTGCCCTCACAACTGTTGAGCGGACAGTTAGTGTGACCAAACATGCGAATCAAGACCAACTTTTTTAAACTTGTTCTTGAAGCCGCATGTTAGTTTTTGTCCATATATGTATTGGATTAACTTTACATGACGCAAAAGGTTAAATTTGTGTTCTTCCTATAAATGCCATGTTCAATGTTTTGGCAAAAAAAATCTTAGTTGTAGTATTCAAATTCAAGGCATTGGTCACCTTGTGACGTCTTCGGTTCTTTCAAGAAAGTGACCACTAGCATTAGCAAAAACTGACCCAAAAACATTTTTCAATACCACCTTTGATTCACCAATAGCATGGTTTTCATTTGCATGGTCACTAATTTCAAATATTCCTGCACTTTTATCCGCTGAATAGTTGGCGACGGGCGACACGTTTTTACGATTACACTCCTAGTATTTAATAGATCTCAATGGTCCAACCAGTCGTGAGCTTGTTACACTTTTGCTCCTTATAAACCAAGGATATGAGGACAAAATGTGAGATTTTGAAGTTGCTCAAAAATTCCATATTTTCAGCCGTCTTTGTTCAAAGGACAATGCTAGAGTGCTTTGATTAAGGCGTACAGTAAAAAATAAATCATACCGTTGGATAGGCGAAGGCCAAATTGTCCTCAAACTTGATTGGGTAAACGAGAAAGTAACTATGGGTCACGAAAGAGTCGAATGTCAACATATTAAGTCTTTTATGGTTAAAAATGTGTACTTTACTTTAAAGACCTTCCTCGTTGCGTTAAACTGAAGTAGCCACCAAATTTAGGGCGTGAGGCACAGAACATGTTGGTCAAGAGAATCAACGGACTATTTAAGGAAAAATTGACACAATTGATAAGCGTGTATAACATTTCTTAACTGAAATGGCTTTGAAAACTCCCCGAGTGAATCTCGGAAATACCGTTAACCATTGTTTTCTGAGCAAAAGTGATCGTAAACGTGTTTACTTTCCTTCATTGATGATTCATGATGTGTCTCTTTATGTGAGACTTTTACTGGGCCCTAATTCACTGTGCTATCTATTTTTATGCTCCCTTTTTAAACAGAATCAAGCTTCATACAAGTTGTCAACAATTCCAATCTAGTGGAATCTAGAGGGCTAACAGAAATGTCACTCCAGTACAGTCAGTGGGGATTTGTTTTGAACACACTTCATTGATCCCGCAGCAAGGTGTCAAGTGACTTGATTCATCATTCATTGCTCTTGTTCAAGCAGGCAGTTGAATGAGCAATTTTGCCACTTATTCCCTAAAAACGCAAGTTCGGGTTGTGAATCACGTAACTTAGCGTGTTGTGTTGTGACTCACCTCTTTGGGTGCAGTTTGAAACACAATCAGTGCTTCCATCTTTCTCTCGTTAATGCAAAAAATGGCACTGTTAGACAAGAAACGTCACTCTCCTTAATGCTAACAAACGAGTTTGTGAGTTGCCCGGGCTCTTTAGTAGAACAAGACTGCTGTAAATACTTTTGGGGGGTGGAAGAACAATTTCGTTCACCCCCCCCAAAACTGTGTTTCCACAAGCTGCTCCAAAGAACGCGTCTGGTTAACGCAGAAACTAGTTTATTGATGGATCCATGACCCTCACAAGCACAAGCGCAAAGGAGGCAAACACTTTGATATTTGATCAGTTCGTTGAAACACTCCACGGAAACGGAAACTAATCGGTTTAGTACAGACTCATATCCAAAGATGTCAGGATTACCTCGACTCCGTGTTGCACACACACACTGCAGGTTTGGTGACTCATGAATATTTTCGGAGTGTCATTTCCCTGTTAGCCCGCCAACGGAATCTAGCCCTTTTTCCCTCATATCTGCGTCAGTTAGGCCAAAGTGCAAAGGACCAGTAGGGTAGCCAAAATTAGATGTTCGGAGTGGTGGTTTGTTGAACCTTGTCAAGAATTGTCAATGACAATTGTACAATGAGTACCTTTATGTGATTGACTTTAAGTTTTTACCTCCTTTTTATTGTCTCCACTTATGAGGGATTTGTTCCACCCATATGTTTAGTTCACATTCTATATAAGCCCTTTTTCACCATAAGCAAGGTTACCCGCTACGTCACTTCAGAGCATTTAGGATCCGATTTTTTTAAAATTGCGTTGAAAGTAGTGATGGGATTCAACCTGATTTCAATCTGTTCAATCCTTTAGGGTTGCCATCAATGCTATTGTTCCATAGCAAAAGTAGAGTGAAAAAACCTTTGCTTGATCTTGATGGCCCCCTAGTCTGAAGTCTTCCAAAAATTGTCACTTTTTGAATATTCTCTATGAACAAACGCTATTTTCACAGTAGTGACAAGTGCATTATGATTGAGTAGATTGAAAATCAGATTGGACTCTGTCAGTAGTTGAAACCATGAAGTTAAATGAAAAAAGAGTGCTATGTCAAATTAGAGTGGATCAATTGACAATTAGAATAGAGCGGTTTTTTTTCTCGCAATCAAATGATTGCAAAAATCAAAAGAGAGAAAATAAAAAGAGCGCCAATTCGATTGATCGACACCAATTTTAGAGTAAATGTGATGCGAATGATTTTAATGGCTGAGAGCGAACGATAACGATAAACTTTTACAAGGACCATTTTCTCATATATGTATTTAACATATTTACCATATTCAATTGTATTTGTCTTTTTAAAGTTAGTTGTAAGCCATCTTGTTCGTCTTGCACAAATTATTTTTTTTCGGGTTTATTTTTCTCCCCTGATTGCTGACTGCTGATTTATTGAACGCCCCAACTTTACTTCTTGAAACTGATTTTTGTTTTCTGTAAGAAATTGAAACATTTCTAAAGTGGGCACAGATGTGAGCAAGAGAGCTTGTCAAGAACACGGCGTCTTCCAAGCCATGGCTATGTTTGGATACAGTTTTTGTGACCAATACTTCGATTGAATGAAGCCTTGTAGAACAAGTGTGATAAAATTCAGACCAAAGACATAAAAAAAACCTTCAAAGAACAACTTTTTTTTGCCCGTTTGGGTTGTTGGGAAAAGTCCGGATTCTATATTTGATTGTGTTGATTACTATTGGCGCTAATTTGATGTTCGATCAAATGTATTGGTTTTGTCTTAATTTTCTCTATTCTGATTTCCGCGCTAATTTTATATGGCGATCAAAAAACCGCTCTATTTTGATTGTTGTTCATTTGATCTGCTCTAAAGTTATAGGACACCGAAAAAAGTGCACTTTAAATGAGACTGGAACCGTAAATTCCTCTCAAGGTCTTCTCAAAAGAGTATTATTAAAGCCAATCAGATAGGCCAAAGCTGGTGAAGAAATGACGATCCAGCCCCAAGGTATGTTTCTGAAAATTGTCCTGGATACATTTGTTCATGCTTTACTTCATGGTAGATGATGAATAAGATTGCGTTTGAAATTTGATTTACACAAAGCAAAAAAAAATGTGCTTTTAACATTTGCTTTTTTTCTAGGTCTGGGATTTCTCTTGCCTTTCTTGTATGCGGGTTACATCTTCCAGCTTTACAATGCCTATGTCTTGTTCCATTTGACTTACCAGTGAGTATTCAAGGACTTCTCAACTATGATGGTTGCTAGTTGCTACCACTTTGAATTGGCGTTTCAGCCCTCAATACACGTGGCAAGTACCTTGCTTGTGCCTTGTGTTCACCATTGTTGGTCTGGGAAATATCATCACCACCTCCTTGACAATCCCTCTGAAGATCAGTGAGCATCGAAAAGGATTGCTCAAGCTGAGATTCACCAGATTGGATAAATATTTCTGGACTCATCGCAAGCGCAGAGATTCCGAGGCAGTTGTAAGTTCCTAAACCTATAATTAATCATTAGGACTAATTAACCAAAGCTTTACAATTCAATGAGATTTTTCTTGAATGATTTCAGAAAAAAATGCTGAAAGTCAATTGAAAAAAATATTCTTGGAGCAAGCATAATCAAAAACTAACATATAAAAGTTTGGTTGTACAGTCAACTCCCCATTTAGTGAACATCATTTGCAGCGGCCAAATGTTCACTATGTGGAGAGGTTCTCAATATAGAGAGACAGATTTTACGAGCCAAAAAATGACCAATGTGATGCAAAAAAAGGTGAACTACAGCATTTGTTTTGCTCTCTGACATTTAGTCCTAAATCCAGAAATTAAGCATATTTTTGTAGTAAAAGACAAGGCATATGGAGCATTCCGAATCATTGTCATTGCGTTGCGATTCGTTCAAGCCCTCTTGTTTGTTTTTGATTCTATGACTGGACAAAAGGGCAAAGAATTGCAGAACAAAGAATATTCGGGGGAGGTAAAAACTGTTCACTATATGGAGAGACGATTATTTTACTTGTTCACGATATGGAGAGTGGTTTATGAAGTAAAGAATCGGTTTCAGGCAAAATATTCATTATATGAAGATGTTCACTATATAGAGCAGGGGTCGGCAACCGATGGGCCGCGGCCCACATGTGGGCCCAAGAGTGGTCTTTGGTGGGCCCAGGACCTATGGGGAAATTCCAAAATAGTGGGCCCGCAAGCCATCCATAGTACTGAACTAGTACTGAACCAACTACTTCTGACAACATGTAATTAAATTTGTGGGCCTTGACCCTAAAGTGGTTGCCGACCCCTGATATAGAGTATACACTATATGGAGAGTTGACTGAGTTAAGCTTTTGACCAAAAAACATTGAAGCCATTCGGAACACCGTGTAGGGAGAGGAAGTTTAGACGAATGAAACTGTCTAATTAAACAAAAAAAAGACGAATAGAATCGCCTGATTAGACGAAAAACGACGATAAAAATGGACCGATTAAACGAAAAAAGAACAAAAGTTCCCATAACACGAAAAAAATGCTTAAAAGACCTAAAATTCGGATCAATTTTCCCCAAAAAGGTGAATGAAACTGTTGTATTAGAAAGAAGACAAATAAAGTGCCCGTACGGACGAAAAAGGCTTTTAAAACTGCTCCCACAAAATAGACGAAACCGGGAAAATATCTGTCTGCTTGTGCAAAAACAGCGAAATCTAAAAAAGAAGAAAAAAAGTTCCTATCCCTAGTCATAACCTTCAAAATCCAAGGAAAAGTCATCCTTGTCCAAAGCAATAATAGCGAGCTCTAGCATTGAAGATACTAGTAACTGGCTGGGATGTTTTTCCAGTATGCTTCAAGCATACTTTCAAACTTGACTTAAAACGTATGTCAAACTTTTAGGGCATTTTTGAACTAACATTTTGACTGAACATCTAGTACTTTGAAGCCAACCTTTAAATTAAGATGACAAACTCCTGTGTTGATTAAACCAGGAACCACTGTACGTCAGGACGAATTTCAAAAATACACACTGGGTCCGATCATTGCACTAAAATGTGAGGTTTTTGCAACAAATGTATTGTTCCGTTGAATTTTCATTGTACTAATCGGACCCAGTGTGTATTTTGAAAGAAATTCTGGCTTGAGCCATCCTAGATTAAACACAACCTTCACAGAGGCAACTGATTTCTAAAGTGCAACCACCGAACTTCTAAAGACCGTAAGAAAAGAACAGCAGTGAAACGTTTTGTGCTTGTCTAAAAATATGTGGGTAAATTTTAGTGATGGACCGAAAGGGCTCATAACCGAAACCGAAAGTTTCGGCCGAAAGAGGGCTTAACCGAAACCGAAAGCGAAAGCAGCTGATTACAAAATAGTATAAATCCAAAATACACCTTAAAATTCAAATTGCTCATGTGTTCGATGTCGGGTAAGTGCTAATTTTGAAAAATCGGGAAACTTAAATTTCAGAGGTTTTTGGACGAAAAAATTTTTCGATTTTGTTTTCAAACTCCATCCTTTATAGTACCTGTCTGCTTTCGGTTTCGGTAGGCATAAACCGAAACCGAAACCGAAATTTCAGCCAAAAGGGCTTTCGGTCCATTGCTAGTAAATTTGATACTTTCTGTTATATGCAGTCATTACAATTGAATCAGTCACAAATTTAATCTAATGTTTGAAAAATTAAACTCATTTTTGTGCATAGGTGTTTTTGTTGTATGGGTAGGACAAAGTGCCAAAACTGTACTACCAACTTGTATCAGGGATTAAATTCTGAAACAGCCAACAAAGTTCACTTTTAAACACTTTTATAATTTAAATTCATTATTATATGGAAGTTACTACCCCAGTTATTGAACAGAAAAAAAGAAAACTTTACAGAGATTGCCGTTCTCTTCTTCTAGTCTTTTACGTTTGCTGTTAAATTCCTAATGGGGATCTTGCGCGATTATTTTTCTCATTGTTGCGTCAATCGAGACGTTTGATATGTCAATAAAGGCCCAAAAAGGTGGACGTCAAATGATGAAGCATACTTGAAGTATGCAGCTCCAAACACAAAACATATGAGCTAATGTACAAATCAAGTTTGAGGGCAAGTGCAACCAAATCATCTTCGACCAAGGCAAACTCATTAGAGAAGTCTACACACAACGAAGCGTTCGTCTACTACCATCCCAAGAGAGACTCATTATTATGTAGGCTCTCCATCATTAGGAGACGAGGCCATGATTGAAGGGCGAAAAGCAGACTAGCTAAAGCGGAAGTATTCTTCACTCTTCGACTCATCCTTGTCATTAAGTAGATTACAAACACAGTGAGTGGTTCAATTCCCACTAGACTTTGAGGTGTTTCCGAAGCAAGCTAGATCTGCTGGCTGACTGGAATATAATGTATAGGGCCCGGAACTATATATTTAAAAATATGAATTTTTTTATTTATTTATTTTGATATATTTTTAGCAAATATTTGCCGGGCTCTCATAATGTAGTATCAGATTGTAGGTAAAAAGGCCACAAATAAAACGGTCGCAAGTAGTGATGGACCGAAAGGGCTCATAACCGAAACCGAAAGTTTCGGCCGAAAGAGGGCTTAACCGAAACCGAAACCGAAAGCAGTGTTCACTGTTTACAAAATTGTTCAAATGCAAAATCCGCCTTAAAAATTAGAATGTGTTCGATATTGGGTAGTCGCAAATTTTGAAAAATCTTAAAAATTAAATTTCAGAGGTTTTTGGACCAATTTTTTTTCGATTTTGTTGTCAAACTCCATTTTAAACAGTGCTTGTCTGCTTTAGGTTTCGGTAGGCATAACCGAAACCGAAATTTCGGCCGAAAGCGCTTTCGGTCCATCACTAGTCGCAAGTAAATACGAAAGTAATGTAACGTAAAGGGCCGAACTATATATTTAAAAATATGAAATATTTTTAGAAACATTTTCCCTTTTTTGCTCGATTCTTATTTAAAATATTTGGTTTGTTTCGAAAAAAAACTAATATTTTGTCGATTATTTAGAAAGTGTTTCAGAGATATTTGAACAAAATCAAAGTTTGGTCAATGCGTAATAGGGCTTCCCCTCAATAAATCAAAACATACTAAAATCTCTTTAAAAGGGATAGTTGTACTAAAATCACATATTCACAATCATAACTACTGTCATATCCTTTAATCAGCGCCATCTTTTGGGACAAACTGATATTTTTAGTTCGAACTCGGGGAGGCGTCAAGTTTTCCAAAAATGACCAATTAAATTAAATCTACCAAAAAGTTATTGGGTAAGTTGGTGCGCACACCATAAATCATCATGTGATGCCGTTGCCAAAATCATTTTTTAAAGACTTGGCTTAGTTTTCAAGTATTTGAGCTTTTTAAGAAAATGTTTTGTCAATTGTTTGTCATTTTTAGCAAATATTTGCCGGGCTCTAATAATGTAAAATCAGATTGTAGGTAAAAAGGCCACAAACAAAACGGTCTCAAGTAAATACGTCACTGCAAAGGTGGCCCCAACGAAAAAAGGTCACAGTTATAAGGTCACGGTGGAGAATTAATTTTTCCATTCTCTTTACAGGGAATCCCATTCCTTGTAGCGGTATTGAAAAATCCGCCCCCACCCCCCTCAAAAAAACCTTTTTGGAAATTGAAATCTTATTTGCGTGAAATCTGTGTCCTCAAATTTTACCAATTTTGAATTTCTATTTCCAGACGAATAAGAAGTACAAGGAGGATGTGGATCGCATTTTAAAACCAGCGACAGAAATGTTGGCCGAGAGCAGCTCCAGTTCTTCCTTGGATGAAGATGTCGTCGTCGAGAGCATTAAAAATCACCCTGGACCCAAAAAGGACAACTGATTTGATTTCGAGTTTGATCCCAATCAAGCGTGTTCTTGGGCCCAGAACGTTTGTTTTGGTTTTAAGTTTTAGTTGAAGAATAACAAAATATTTCCTTTTTATGGACTTCATTCTTTACGAGAAGGTTGAATATTAGCTGATATTTTCGTGTCTTGTCTGCTTGACTTCTTTCACTGTGGTTCCTTATTCTCCAGCCAATCCGAAATAAGGATTCTAATCAAAATTAAATGCAATTGGTTGGATCAGAGGCTGAGTAGTTAAGCGGGTAAGCAAATGGCATGGTGTTTCAAATGGCTTTTAAGGTTTGGATCAAAATACTCAAAGATACCTTGGCATTTTTTTGGACCCACAAGTTAATGGGGAACGACTTAACTTTTATTTTACTAAATAAGTTGAAGTCCAGGGAAAAAAGTATATATCTACAAACCTTTTAATAATAACATGCTTGTTGAACTTTTTAATCCATAATACAGAACATTTAGTTACTTGTTGAATTCGTTTTTGATCCCAAAAAGCCGAAAAACGTTACAGTTATGTGAAAAAGGCATTCCCACTCAATGTCGCCAAATTTTTTGAGTCTTCAAGTTCATGTCAAAATAGCTCAAAATCATATAAATTAAAAATTATTGAAAATCAAAAACATGAACTATTTTAGACGGATGGAAGTATTGGCTTTTCAAAAAATGTTACCAGTAACATGTTTTTTGATACATAATATTTCCCCACGACCGATACTTATACAACACAATAAAAGTTGAGTGTTCCCCATTGCATTGAGGGTTCGAAAATGCCTAGATTTGTTTTGAGTATTTCGATCCAAACCTAAAATGCCATTTGAAGCACCGTGATATGTAGGGCCTGGAACTACGATATTTAAAAAAAAAATATGTTAAACACATATATCCATTTATTTATTTTGGCTGCTTCGAGCAAAAATAAAATACTTTCTTGATTTTTGAGGCAGGAAACATATTTCAGGAAAATTTGAATTGAATTTTTTGAATTTTACATTTTCAAGAATGGTCAAGCCAACAAGGGTTAACCAAAATGAACCAAATGGACCAAAATGTCTACAAAATGCCATTTTTACTAATAATAAAAACCATAACTACTGTCAAATCAGGAAAAAAATATGCCATCTTTTGAGGCCAATTGGAAATTCTATTGTTAACTCAGTTACGTGTCATGATTGAAAAGGAAGATAGCAAAAAAGTATCTAAGGCTTTATGTGTGAAAAAAAAATAAAGCTTTTTTGCTATTCAACCTCCTTTTTCTTTCTCTTCTTCTTTTCTCTTGCGCTTTACTTTGAGACATTGTATCGATTTTTTTGCGACATCGGGTTACAAGAGACTCATACGAATTTCCACTTTTTGCCCGTCCCCATTGATGAAAATGTCAATTTCTGACGTATCCGCCAAAGTAATCGCTGGGAACTTCCATTTTTTGCTGAATTTTGACAAAAAGTGCTAGTATTTCATGGAGTGAAGATTTTAAAAACATTTGTCCCCAGTTATTTTCCAGATGAAGGAGGTAACTAAGTTGCAATTTATTTATTACGTTCATTTCAAATTTGGCGCGCACATTGGATACTCACTCGTAGGATGGCTTGCAACAAGATACGAGTTAGATACTTGTGAGCCAGAACGATCCTAAAGGAAATTGAATGTAATTTTTTTTGGTTATCTTTCTGAGTCACAAATTGTTTTAGACTTGTTTTTTGTTCAGTACATATAAGTAGTCAAGTAGAAATTTATTTTGCGGTTTAGTGAAGTTAAGGATATCTGACAGCTACTAAAAATACAGAAGAGCGGCAAATAATTGCTCTTGAGTAAAAAACAGTTTTTAGGCAGGTGGAATTTCTACGCTGCACCAAAATCCATTTTCAGAGTCAAATGAAAAGGTTGCATTATTAGCTTTCAAATAGTACCATTTTTGGCACAATTGTTCCCAACACAACAATGGAGCAAACAAGGAGAGTAGTGATCATTGAAATGAAACGCGCAAGTAAAAAGCTTGCAGTCTTGTTTGTGAAGGCCCAAATACCCAAAAATACCCAAATCCACAATCAAATACCCAAAGAGCACGGTCTACGCTGTCTTCAAGTACTGGAAAGAGGAGGGAGTGGCCAAGAGGAGGCGCTACGCACCTCCAAGTGACAAAAAGAGGACACCCAGGTTTGTGGCTGGCCTCAAGAGATCAAATAAGGCCTCTCCGGGGACCTCAATGTCAACACTGGCAAAAACAGAGATGTGAGTGTGTCCACCATCTCCAGGGCCATCAACAGCGACTTGAAGATGCATTCCTACAGGCTTTACACCCGCCGAATCCTCACTGATGACATGAGGGCCAAGAGGGTAGAGAATGGGACAAAGTTGCTCAACGACCTGAAGTCTCAAGGGGGAAAAATCAATTTTTCAGTGATGAGAAGAATTGGACAGGGCACTGGTCGTACAATGTCCAGAACAACAGGTGGGTGGCTGGCAATAGGTCCATGGTCCCTCACGGTTTCTCCAGCAAATTTCAGGCCTTTGTGATGACCCTGGGCGTCTTGGGGAGCAACGGGTCCGTGATGCCACCCTTCTTCTTCAACCTCAAAGAGAGGGTGGGCTCAGACAGGTACTGAGAGGCAAGGACTCTGGAGGGTCCTTGTGTGTGGTGATGAAGATAGTGGTGATCCTGTGGATGGTACAGGAGGCCAATGGTGCCAAGTTCATCTTCCAGCAAGACTCAGCCCCGGACCACAAGGCCAAGAACACCCAGAACCTCCTCAACATTAGCAACATCAAGTTCTGTGACCCAAAGACCTGGCCCCCTAACTCACCTGACATGAATCCTCTGGATTACTACTTCTAGGGAAGTTAGAGAGGGAGGTCTGTGCTACCAGTCACAACAGCATCAATGCCCTCAAGACCTCCATTGGCTGTAAGTGGGCTGCTATTGTTCCCGCGGAGGTCGTCAATGCCTGCAAGTCCTTCCGGCCCAGGATTGAAATGATGATTGAGAGGGAGGGGCAGCATATTACATAAATGTATTCTTAATTAGTTGGGCTTTCAAATAAAACATTAACTGACTCTCTACTTGCTCTACTTATTGATCTGGAGGCAGTTAAACTTTGTCCGGATTTATCTGCAAGACGTTGTGGTATTGGCTGATCTTTGAAACCTTGTATGAAAGGTTCCTTGAACTAGTTCAACCATGAATGTATGCATTTCGTGTTGCAGTTTTCAAGGGTTTTTTATGTTCCTGCAAGAGTGTGCTAGGTGTTTACTCATCTATTTGACATGAGAACGTCTTGATACTAAAACAGAGACTCAATTAATTACAAAATTTAAAAAAAAAAACATCTTGTTTTGCAATCTTAGTAGCTTTGACAAGTTTAGTTTGTATTTCAACGAGGAAATAAACACGACAATTTGACACTGTTTGGCAAGTTTTCAATGAGTTCACTGCTTTTTCACATATGTTGTTACATATCTGAGCCATCCGTTGCTTTGTTTCACAAACCTTCGTTGAATTCACAATTGAAAGATATGACTAGAAGTCAGAGAAGTGTGGGTTTGGTTTTGGAACTGTCTGTTTCTTTCAATAACAAAGAAGCTCCTAGAGTTTTTTCAACTTCAATATTCCTTTACATTTTCATTGAAATATCAAATTTTGGGTTAAAAGATTTCATACACCTTGAAGAAAAAAGCACACATTAATCGTAGTGAACATAGTTCACCTAGAGCACATAACACATCACATATTTCATAATTCGCAAGAGCTTTGAATGAAATTTCACACTAAAATAAGTGAAAATGGTCTTTATTGATGTTTTTACGTGCTACAACATTTTGACAGGGCTGTATTCTTTTTTCATTGCGGAACATTTCTACAACACATTTTTTCCTCTGGATTTTGATTGTTTGGCTCCAATAGACAATTATTGGCTTTTGCTCCGCTTGTTCTTGCTGTTCAAGAATCCGATTCAGATTCGTCAGGGAGTGATGGATGAAATTCTCAACTCGGTTAGTGAAGAGGCCAAACGCTGTCTGGAACTTGTTATTCACGGGAGTGTTTGCAGTGTAATAAACAAAAAAATCATTATTGAGGTACTCAATGCTTGGATGATTGGTACCAAGCCTCTATTCTCAATAAAAGGTAACGACACGGAACTCATTGAAGACGACATGACAAATTCCTCCGGAAACGTAGAATCTTTTGAATTAATCGAAAAAGTCGAGTCAAATGGTGTATTACCGGAATTGAATAAGGTGACTCCGATTTGTAACTAACGCATACCGGAGACAGGACTGCCCAAACGGAAAGAATGGTTGTTTCCTCGACTACCCTACACTAGATACACTAAGATAGATATTGGCATTCGTAGGCTAACACACGGTGCCGATGATTCACGCTGGTGATTGGTCAAGAGCATTCAGTTGAACATTCAGCTAATTCTAACGAAGTTCAACAACAAACCAGATTTCTTCTTCTTTGTTGATTTTGTAGTGATCTGACCTGGTGCTGGGGTTGCCAATTTTCTTAAGTGAAATCATATTCCCCACTGTCTACCAGCCTTCATAAACAGGTTTTTTTCTTTAAGAAGCGACAAAAGGCAAGGCATCCCTGACTTTCGTGACCTCTGAGCAGGGTTGCAAATCAACCTCAAATTCGTGTTTGCTCATATACCAGAGCAAAGCACCCATTCTCTAAGAGGTAACCCTACCCTGCCACCTCCCGTGAAAAAACTTGCGCAAGCCGAGATTTCACATCACTGAGATTTTGTTGTCAATCACCCGATCATGTGAATTAATCGGCCCCTGTTCACAGCAAAGCACCCATTCTCTAAGAGGTAACCCTACCCTGCCACCTCCCGTGAAAAAACTTGCGCAAGCCGAGATTCCACATCACTAAGATTTTGTTGTCAATCACCCGGTCGTGTGACATTAATTAGCCCTTGTTAAAACTCCACACTAATTGAAATTCACTTTTTTCATATCGGATAAATACCTTAGACACATTTCCAGCAGACTTGAGGACTTTCAATAACCAAACTGCCCTATCAAATGAGCGAAATAGTTTAGATGTGTTTCGAAGAAGAAAAGGTTCCTTTAATCATGAACTTCGGCTTCCCGCATGATGAATGACGTCACAGACAGTCCGTGCCGGGTCAGGCAATCATAGATTTGAATGCCAATCTCTGCCTTTTAGTATTTCTACCCTACACGCAATTCAAACCATGGAATTTGCGGACATGAAATGGGAGAGCATTTCCATTTGACTGGAAATATAGAGCAACAAACCACTAGCAATAATATTGTTCCAATTAGTTTAAAACTTGTCTATTTTTCAGCACAAATAAGAAGTAAAGATTAAGACATTTCTAGTGGCTCTCACCTGATCTGATGAGAAGTGTTGATAAGTTTCTACATGTATGTGCCATTTCATGCGTCACAATACCTCATTTACAGGGCCACCAGATACATGTAAATTACATTTTACAATGTAATTACCAAAATCTGCGATTTTTGTCCAAAATTACATAAATGAGGAAAAAATTAAATAAATGTGCAAAAATTGCCTGTTTTGATGGATATGGTATGGAAAATTGTTTGATTTCACGTCAAAGTCAAGATAAAGAAGCAAAAAGACAGCGTTTTTTATTTTTAACTGGTATATTTAGTTAATCCACAGGCCCGCTGGGTTGTTATGAATGGTATTTTACATTGTAGTCACAAACAATGTGCATTTTTTGTCGAAAAATACAAAAATTGGGAAAATTTCGAAAGAATGTAGAAAAATGCCTCTTCCGTTGAGAGTGATCAACAAAAAGGATGTCAAAAATCAAAATAAGAATAGAAGGTGTTATATTTGCAATAATTGTGAGAAAATATGGTCATTTTAGCATCTTTTCCTAACCATGAAATAAAATTTAGATGATGCAAGTACATAAAAGGGCAGTTTTTAGGCGATATAGTGAGAAAAGTATTTTTAATAATACCAAAAAAATCCAATTTTGTTACGTCATTTCTCAAAAAAACATCAAAAATAGTACGTTTCGGCAAAATATTTTGCATAAATTTGGTGGCCCTGATTGTAACACACTGGTTTTATGTAAACAATGAGAAAAGGCTTTAAAAACAAACTTACCAAACAACCAAAAAAACTACCAAAAAATCCGATTTCATTACATTATTTCCAAGAAAAACTACCAAAAAAAATACATTTTTTGGCAATTTTTTTACCAAAATTTGGTGGCCCTGCTCATTTATGTTACGTGATACTTAAATAAGATCCTTGAACAAACAATTAAATTAGTGCTCGACCTTCTATTCCATTAAAGGTACTATGAGAAATACATGATAAAGTCAAAAATTCACCCTTTATAGGAGAATCCGTTTGTGGAATCAAATAAACATTTTTCCCGTCGACCAAACCGCATCACTTTTTTTGTTGGCTGGCTAGTAGTGATGGAAACAATCCAATCTTCAATCATATTCACGATAGGTTGCCCAACTAGGTCTGCCAATTAGCCTTCAGCGTCTATCATTTGTCGGTTGAATTCCATGAGGAAAAAGGCTTTCTTCTGAAGGTGAGCGCAAGTGGCACCCCTTGCTTTATTCGTCTTTGGCTCAGGGGCGCTATGTAGTGATGGGTTTCGAACCGGGAGTGCTGCCATTTTTTACTCGGAAGTTTATAATTGTTGATTAGGGCAGGTTGTATTGAACGTTTTCAAAAAGACCTAAACAGGGACCAATTTGGCAACACTCGAACTAGTTCGATTTCGAGCTCCATCAGTAGCTATACTTTTGGATTTCGAGTTGGCAGTGCTGCCATATTTTATGACGTCTCTAGTTGAGAATATTAGTTGGGGGTCAACTTTTTGACCTTAAAATCCAAAGTGGCAAAACTCGGCCAAAAATCCAACTCGAAACCCATCAGTAGCGCTATGTGGAAGGAACTTGCTTCTTGATTTTGCAAGATGTTGTACTATGTGAGGGGTGATGGCAAGCCTAAAGCTAGCAACCTCGCGTGAGAAAGATTGAAAGATTGGTTTTTTCCATCAGTACTGGCTAGTCTTCTAGAATTTGTTTGTAGTGTAGTGTAGGTTAGGGATGGGTGACACCGGCATTTTTGACATCGACACCGACACCGGCACCGGCCAAATTGTCAAAGTCGACACTGACACCGACACCGGTGTCGACACTGACCTCCACACCAACAACGGGTGCTAAAGTGTTTATGTAGTATTTTTTTGGATTTTTGAAAAAGTCACGCAACCTTGTAGGTGTCGACACAAAAGGCCGGTGTCGACACTGACATCGAAAGTTAGATAAGCCGGTGTCGGTGTCGACACCTCGACACCGACACCCGCTTCTCGCTCACCCCTAGTGTAGGTGCAAGCACTTTTAATTTCAATCTGCAACTCTATTCAAAACTGCGTACAATCAGTTTAGCTCAACAAATTGAAAGAGCCGTTCCAAATTGGGAGAGCAAACGAAGAATATTTTTCCAGATCTTGACAGCACAAAGGTCAGAGTACTGGAGGAGCTAGCCATTGATCGAGAGGTCTCCTTCATCTCCATTACAGAGACTTGGCTTCGTCCAGGAGTTTTAGACGAAGAAGTAGCAATAGCTGGTTTTAGGCTTGTTCGATGTGATAGGGTTCGGCCCGACAATACCATTTTCCCACATGGGGGCGTATGTCTATACGTCAAGAACGACTTACATTTTAGTCATGATCATAAGTCGAATGAAGAAGTAGAAGTTTTGATTTGTCACGTCAAGGCTCTTGATCTTACGATTGTAACAATGTATCGGACACCTTCTTGTAGCTCTTCTTCATTTCAATCAGCTCTCCAATTCATTGGAATAGAGTTAGATCGAGAGGTTTGTTCTCGACTCTTTGTAGTTGGCAACTTCAATTTTCCGGCAAGCATTGTTGAGTGGGAGGTTAGACCGAATGGGTACATTTCCATTTCGAAAACGGCATCTCCGCCGTCGAATATAAAGGCTGGTCTACACCTAAAACAAAACGGCAAATATTTGGTCAAATCCAAGACCAAATCAGCCTAATGGCAAATATTATTTGCTGTTTGTCAAGTATTTCTGACTTTGAACATGTTGAAAAATTATTTGCCCTTAGTCTCACTTTTTCTCGTCCACATTCTAAATTTGCATTGATGCAAGCAAGGTGTCCAATCACAAAACTGTTATTGTTAAGTACCAAACTTCAAATTTGGGTATTCAAAGACAAAAGAATGATCCTCCCACTTTTGGTAGTGAAGGAGAGAAAAAATTTTGCTCGTGAATCTTGATTTATAAGCAAAACACAAGGTGGAAATTGTCATTGAAAAGTGCCAAAATGTAGCAGTATTCAATGCACTTTCTAAATTATGGGACTTAGAAAAAGATGACTGGTTTTCAAAAGGTATTTGGCAATGTCAGCTTGAAAAAATCGGCAACACTTTGAGCAAAGGTAAAAGTATTTGACAAATTGCACGTCCATGACAAATTGCACCACCAGAAAAAAAACATTTGGCAAACACGAAACATTTTAGGAATATTTGACAAATAATCTAGCCAAAATGTTTCACGTGTAGACCAACCTTTATATGACTTATAGGGAATTTCATTCCCTCTATCGGTTAGAAATCCGAGAACTTATACAAAAAAAAATGTTTTTTCAGCCTAAGAGAATTTTGGGTAAGTCCATTCTGCTTGGATGGCTTTGCATCTTGGCAACTTGGGTCTTCTCAGTCTGACTGAACAAAGACCCCTAAACCTGGTCTGAAACATTGACAACTCGAGTATCCATAAGATCTGGTCGGAATGATTGGAATAGGATGAGATGACCGCAATGAATAAACAAACCATGTGTGTTTAGACACAATGATCACTGATTATGGAGTAATCGATGGTTTTAAGATTTTTGTCAAAGTGATAAGGAAGGCCATGGAGGACGAAGTCAGTGACAGGTCAACGTCTCTCAACCAAATCTCTTTAATGATGAATCTGTGAGCGCTGTCAGTGATGAACAATTCTGTGTGCCTTTTCCACTTAATATTGGTTGTCACCTTGAATCCAGATTCAAGGCCTTAGATGGACCTTGTGTGACTTGGTCGCGGAACAATTGGCAAAACAAAATTTAGCACCAAACTGAAGACATCGTGTGAAACAACTTTTGATTTCACTTTTTTACGGTTCTCTGAGAATCCAAAATTTTCCTCCAGAGAGAAATGGGCACTCATATTTCATGGCTCTGTTTATTTCTCAGAGGGTTGAATGGAGATGATTGATTGGCTGATCTAGTGTGAAAAGTGCGCGCCAAATTTGAAACGAACGTTATATTTGAATTGCAATTTAGTTACATATTTCATCTGGAAAATAGCTCGTGACACATGTTTTTGAAATCTTCACCACATGAATTACTACTACTTTTTGTCAAAATTCAGCAAAAATTGCAAATACCATCAAATGACTTTGGCGGATATGTGTTCTAGTAAGATTTTAGTTGCTTCTGTTCTTTTGCTCCTGAGACTAAGATTGGGCCTAAATTTAGTTTCAACAACCAGATCCAATGGATTAGTCCGGCCCAGGTTTGTGACAACTTTTTTTTCTTTCCGCCGGGGCCCTTGTTTTAGTAGTAGTAAAATGAGCAAGCGCTTTATTTCAAACATGTCTACGAAGGCTTGCACATGGCCTATCACACAAATGAACACAAATTTTAACGTCCAACAGACAGATACATGCTGTGAAAGGATTATTTTGAAGAATTTTTGTCAAAATATTGAGAAATTAACGATTTAACACACTTTTCTGCCAGTTTTGGAACAACTTACATGAGGGTAGAATTCCAGTCAGCCTTACTTCCAGATAGCTCACATAGAGCACATAGCACATCACATATCACATAGCTCACAAGAACTTACAATGAAACTTCACACAGAAATAAGTGAGAATGCTCTTGATTGATGCTTTCAAGTGCATAACTAAATCCTGATATTTCAATGATTTTGTTGCTTTCCACGACAGGAAACAAAGAATGAGTCCATGAAATTGATTCAGTTGGTAATTTGCACACCCTATGGTATTAATTTAGACAAGCACAATATCCAAAGGATGAAGAAGTACTAAAAAATGGGTCCCTGAAAATGACCGTTTTTTCATATTTTGCTGCCTCTGCTTACACCTGGTTGATAACATGCTCAATGAAGAGGTAAAAAATGACAAAAACATAAAATCATACATTCCTAGACAGAAGCAGTAAAAGCTGTGTCATTTCCCTTCATGTGGAAACATTTTTTAAATCTTCACATATTTTTTGGGGAATCAAATGAAAAACTATGCATCATTAAATTATTTTTTGGATTACTGATAAGTCTTATTTTTGCAAGGAGCGCAAGACTCCTTTTATTTTTTATTCAATTTTATTTTTTATTCCATAACCCTGAAAGTGAGTTTTGCTTATTTTTGACCCAAATACAACCAAGGAATCGTAACGTGAAATATCAATCGTTTTCACGAACCTGGACTCTTGAAAAAACTCTAAAATCGAACTGACTTGGATTTGCTAAAATGGGCCGAGCAACTCAGCACAGCCAATGGCATGATTTTAAATCCTCACTTGCGCAACCTTTGTGCTTGACCCATTGAAGAATTTATCGTCCCAAATGGGTGCAACGTACTTCTCATTTCCGCAAAAAGGCAGACTTATTTGGTTTACAGTAAGAACTACATGAAAATGATTAAAAAGTTAATGCATTGGATTAAATTTAATGAAAAATGCCAAGGGTTTAGTTAAAGAGGGTTCAAGTGACGTCATACTTCAAAATGTGATTTATTTTCTAGCTTGGAATGACCGAACAAGAAGTCAGATTAATTGAAAGGTTAGTTTAGGAAAATTAGTTTGCCTCATGGCCAGGGCTCGAATAAGGTTGATTTCTTGGCCTAATGTTGCTGTTTTTAGCCCTGAAGTTGCGACATTTTTTTTTGTTAAAGTTGCTATAGAAAGATGTTACTTTCAGGCCTGAAAAGGCTTACTTGGTGCAAGTTGCATTTTCCAACTTTGTCCGAGCCCTACTATAGCCCCACTATAATGGGAAGCATTAAACTCTTGTAACTTTAGCAAACTTGTGCAAGTCCAGCTCAAGAAATAAGTGAAATGGGCTGGTTGCATTCACAATCATTCCCATCTTCTCCCATGTTGGTGTCATTTCGTTCATATTCAATCTGGCCACAAAGTTGACGTTATCACTTTGGTGATTCTCAAATGGAATATAATACAACCAGTTCTTGAACTGAGAGATTGCCCCACGCGAAACATTAGCAATCCAGAAGTCATACAAAGGTGTTCTGTACCAAGAAGAAAGGTTCCAATCGTAAAACATGGCGTTATTGGATGGGATACGTTTGTCAGGAGGCCCATCTCCTCCAATGCAGAGAATACCCCGAACAGTTCCATTGTCCAAGTTGCAACACACCAAGTCAAATTGATGGTATGGGTAATCAGGCAAGCTGACCCACTTATTTGTGTCCACGTGGTACATAAAAAAGTCTTGACTCGCTGCAAAAGGGCCGGAGATGGTGCCACCGACCATCACCAGTGATGTACTGTTTATCACCACAGTGGCAAAGCCTCGTCTACGGTCTATAAGATCGGGCAAAGGAACCCATGATGAGCCCTTGAAGATCTCCACTTTCCTATGGGGAGTGAGGAATATGTTTGGGGTGGCCCCTCCAATAGCCACGAGTTTTCCACCCACGTTGTTCAGGGAACCACGACAGTGGTCATATATCATTGGAGGGAATGTCTCCCAAACCTTCCCGCCTGCAACAATTCCAGCCAAGTTTAAGCTTTTTGGTCCATAAATGACGGTATTCTTAGGGGGTGAGGCATGGCGTAGTGCGTACTGTGTCGGGTTGTCATGTGGATGGCTGGGGTTTGATCCCGGCTGACTGCTACTCTCCTAAAACTCAAATATTTGGAGACATAATTTAGCATTTGAACCGTCTTTCAATGCAAAAATCAAATCTACTAAACTCAACTCTTTGGAGTCAAAATTTAGCGTTGAACTGTCTTTCAATGCAAACTAGGCAAGCCCCGGTTCGGTCCCGGGCTCGCCGAGTCCTAGTGACCTGTAGTATTAAGTTACATTCAGTAGTCACGGCCCTTGACGGCTTAAATGGGCGAACCTGGGGTCATTCCCGAGGATGAGGTAAAATTAATGCTTGTTGGCTTGTCCAAGTGGAGCGGCAACATCCCCATATCACA
>CM021322.1:7918241-7947851 GCA_010645155.1 Tigriopus japonicus
TCAAAGGCGCTATTTTTTCTAAATAAGGTTGTTTTGGTATAGTACATTTTCTAATATGTAGCAAGGGGACACATTTGACGTATCCCACTTGTTTTGAGTTATTTCTGTTGGTTTTGACTTCAATTTGACTTCTTCGAGCTGACTTTGGTCATCTACATGGTCATTTCATCCTGCACCATCTTGGCAATTAGTTGTAGGGTCATAGACGACTAGTTCAAGGTTGTGATCAGAGAGATCGTTTCGATAGGCTTCAGGGGTATTCTGAATTGTGTTGCCCTGAACACTAGTGTCGACGGGTTGTTTTTTTTCAAGAGCAACGACTTGAACAGGTTCAAGGACAACACGAGTTATTTCACGTTTCGGGGGACCACCAGGAACAGTTTCAGCTTGTTCAAAATCAATAGTTTGAGAGGGTTGATCTGCTTTTGTCCTTGATGCGGGTTTTTTAGACCAAGAAAAGATCGAAGGAATCGCATCTTTTTTGAGTCGAAACCTATTTCGATTTTTAGACGCACCCAATCGATAGACTGTCGTAGGTGCGAAGTCTGTTGTCTTGAAATGGGTCCGGCATAGCTTGTGGTAGTAAGATGGCTTCCACAATGTTTTCTAGTTTCATGGCAACGCCTTATTGCAATGCACCATGCTTTTCGAAAAAATGGGTCCTTGGGAAACTCGATTGTACCCGGATTTTTACACAACGGAACCGCACATGTGTTGACCATGGCCCAAAATGAAATTCACAATGACGTTTTTTTTTCTTCTTGCTCTAAAGTCTGGTTCTCTCTTATGGTTGGAATTTCTTTCAGAGTTGGAAATGTCGCCGATCTTTTTCTTCTTTTTTTTCTTTTTTTTGGCAAGGTGGCCAAATTTGGTGAGGCTTATTTTCTCAACCGTTCCGCTTGGAATACGTATCCGAGTAAAATCCCAAGGGATACATTCTTAGCTGTTGTTTAGTTGTCATAACATTCTTCTTCACGATACAGTTTCTTATTTGACATTTTCTTGCAACATTTTCGTAAGGTTGTAACTTAACAGAGAACTGAAAATGAACGAATCGTGGTCTAAAAATGGTCATTTAAGACTTTAAAAAAGCGAGAAATAAAGCCATGCTCACAGAAATAAGAAATAATACTTAGAGAGCTTATACGCTTTATGAATCTGATTTGGAATTTTAGTAATATGATTACAACAGGACCGCCATGAATAACAAGATCACCCTGGTGACACCAACTCAAGAGTCAAGACCACAAACCACATTTGTTCACAACTATACTAGAACCAACATTCATGTTTTAAGTCGCCCTTGTTCAAAGGGCAATGCGAGAGTGCTTTGATTAAAACGTACAGTAGTAAATAAGTTATACCGTTGGATAGGCTAAGCTTGATTGGGCAAACGAAGGGTCGAATGTCAACACAATGAGTCTTACATGGTTAAGAATGTGTACGTCACTATAAAGACCTTTCTCGTTGGCATAATAAAACTGCCTCTCCAATTATAACCACTTTATAGGGTGAACAAGGCAAATGGCCCTTAATAAAAGAAAAATATTTGTGATAAAACACAACTGAGTGCATAATGTTTTGGCAACCAATCTTGAATATATTCTTTCATAACATAAAAACCGTTTTTAACCAATTTTTTGCTCATTTAACAAGACGTTGGATACTACTCGTAGTATCATACATATATCTTAGTATTCCTCTAATTTTTCTTATATGTTCAGTAGGAAAATATGATGAGGTAGAACTGAAGTTGCCACGAAATTTAGGGCGTGAAGCACAGAAAATGTTGGTCAGGGGAATCAAGGGACTATTTAATTAAGGAAAGATTAAAACAATTGATAAGCTTTTAGCAGAGATTGCATGGTTCTATGGGTTTGTACTGTATATCATTTCTTATCTGAAATGGCAAAGAAAACTCCCTGAGTGTTTCTCTGAAATACTGTTAACCATAGTTTTCTGAGCAAAAGTGATCCAAAACGTGTTTGCTTTCCTTCATCGATGATTCATGATGTGTCTCTTTATGTGAGACTTTTTTTTGGGGGGTGGGGGGGGGAATTTTTTAATAAGACTACAAGGAATGGGATTCCCTGTAAAGAGAGTTAATGATTAACATAATTCGGGTACATCATTTTCAAGCAAATAAACTGAGTATTTAATCAACCAGGTGTAAGCAGAGGTATCAAAAACGTAAAATATAAATCGCTTCCAAGGACCTAGAATCATTGAATGGACGCTTCTATGTCAAAAACTTGATTTTGCCAAAATGGACTGAGCAACTCAGTACAGCCAACAGCCCTCTTTTACCGATAGCGGCTTGATTTAAAGCACTCACTGGAAGCAACCTTTGTTTATCTCCATTGTGATTTCAATTGCGATTACAATACCGGTCTGATGTTTTCCGATTCTCTGAGAGAAATGTGTAAAATGTAAAAGTACCTTATAAACTAATGATAAAGACATCATATTTTGTAAACCTTCTTCGTTTGTCATTGGTAAGGTAAAAATTCGTGATTTTGTGACCACTGTTAACAGGCAAAAACTTATGTGTCATATTGTAGTTCTGCCTCATTATCAAACCTATGTGAATTGGGTTGATTGTCAGGACATTGTTTATTGTTAGGTCCACTATAAGCCTAATAAATAATTTGGTCTAATAGATTCAGTAAACGTACATTAGTGTTTAGTTTGCTTTCCTTCTTCCCACAAATTTGGCACTCTGCTTTCACTGTCCATTTGAAACACTTAAATTGAATGTCTGAACATTGGTGGTTTAATATTATTTTCTTGAGCGCTATGCTCATCAAATACTCTTCTCAGAAGACCATTACGGAGAATTAATTGGGTATCAATTCCGACGAATTACCTGATACCTTGGTCATATTATCTTCGAGGGTTGAAGTCAGAATTTGGTTTCATAAATTGAAGATCATGTCTGTTTCTTAAAAGTATTTTGTATTTGCATAAGAGCCACTCAGAAACACAATGTGTATGAAAGAGTTTTGGCAAATGAAAAGGATTAAAAGAGAAAAAACCGGTCAGTAAATAAAACACACACAAAAACCACAAAAATCATACTTCCAAAGTCCAGGTAAAAAGGAAGAAGACAAAAGATAATGGGGTGAAGTTAAGCAAAAAAGGAGTAAGATAAATTGATAAAGAGAGTAGAGTGCACATAATAAGAAGACAACGAGAATTCATGGACAAACAATCATTCGAAAAATACGTCAGAAGCGTTGAAGAATTGAAATATTAACTTCCGGTACCAACCAAACGTTTGAAGGAAGATGTTGTTTCCAGAAGAGTCCTTTAAGCGCAACCATTGAAATGGAAAACACGTGTAACCTTTGAGCTTTAATATGTACAATATTTGTTCTTACGTGTCCAATATACATTGAGAAGTTCGAAAATAGGTCAAACGTTTGAGTCCTGGTGCAATATTTGGAGCCGTATTACTAAGGTGACCTCCCAGTCTTATGTACTGTGACCTCCCAGTCAGCTGCTCGTTAAAGGACCCATGACCGAAGCACTACAAGTCGTCGAGTAGAGAAGAAACGCTTGATAATTCCGACCACCGAATTGGCACGATTGACAACCTTTGCACAATGGGTTGAGAAGGATAATTTCACATCGTAGTGAATGCCTAGATCTTTGACTTGGTCCACCTCAGAAATCGGCCTTCCACCAAGAACGTAAGTAGGCAAAGCTCCTTTCCTCGTACCAAAGCGTCTCACTTTGCTCTTTGTGGCATTGAAGGTCATCCGGTGTGCGCGAGACCACTCATGAATCATATCAAGAGCGCATTGCAGTACTGTCTCATCATGAACCGATGACACCTTGGTACAGATCTTGCACTCATTGGCAAATTTGAGGGAAAACACGGGACTGGGCACAACGAGGTTGTTCATATAAACAGCGAAGAGGAGTGGGCCAAGCACGCTCCCCTGGGGTATTCCAGACGAAACGACACTCCACATTGGTGACACGCTGTGCTCGTTCCAGTAACCAGTGTTTTATCCATCTCAATATTTTTCCCCCAATTCCCATACACAGCGTTTAATTGAGCTGGGTAAGTCATTTTTAAGTTCCAAAGACATTTGAGACCAGTTTTGGAGTGAGAAGACAATCCCACATATGAAATCGAGGTCGGTTAATTAGGTCACGGGCCAAAAATTAATATAATGTCACTTAAAACTTGCTTAAAAACAAATTTATGGAAATTTTCTTCAGGATAGTTATTAGGCACACTTAGTTCGGTAATGATTCAAAATATTGGTGTAATCTATTTAGCCGTTCAATTTTCAATGGCTATTTTCGAACACAATTCTCGAAGGACACAATCGGACTTTTCTTCACTCAAATTCGGAGAAGGGTTCAATAAATTAAGTCAATATTTCGGGTTCAGGCAACAATGAGACCATCTTATGAATAGGCCTTAAGAAAAATGTAATTGAAAATTACAATTTAAAATGCCACTTGCTTGGCATATCGAAGGGAACATTTAGAACCTTTAAATGGGAGCCCGTGCCACCACAAATATTAGCCAACCAAACAGTGCCATCAGGGTATTTGACCGAACGTGATGATTGTGCACCAAATCGGTCACGAACAATGATATCGTTCACAGGATAAACCTTGACAGAGTTTTTGTCGCCTGGTCCCCTCAAATTCATAACTGCTTTAATCTCCTTTTTCGAAAACTTGAATTCGTCAAATAGGAAGTCGGCCAATATAGTCCAAGGACATCTTAATTTCTCAGGACGAATTACAGAAATACAGCTTAAGGCCTGTCATTGTACTAAAATGAGAGGTTATTTTAAAGCAGCAAATGTTCCGTTGAATTTTCATTGTAGTAACTCGGCCTTAAGTGGTATTCTGTAATATATCCTTCGTTGAGTCATCCTTGTATAGTCGTGTTGAAAAGACCTTTGCCGTAAAAATCGATGATAACAGAATGACATTTCTGGGCTGAGGGAATGGGCCCATGGGCAAACTTGGCACCAGCTTTCGAGTACGCCAGGGATGTAGCTACAACCTTGCTAGCGATGCTTGATTTCCCAAGAGAAGACTTCGAAATCCTACTATGGAATATTTAGTCAATCACTATCTTACAACTTATTAGCTTCACCCAGGGGCTTCTAATTACTGATGTGTTTCGAGTTGGATTTTTGGCAGAGTTTTGCCAATTTGATTTTTAGGGTCAAAAGTCTGACCACAACTATACTTTTCAACAGGCAATAGACCTTATCTACCATAAAATATGGCAGCACTGCCAACTCGAAATCCATTTTTATAACTATTGATGGAACTCGAAATTGATGATTTTTGATGATGATGATTTTATTAGGATATGATTTTATTAAGATTTTAATCAGGAACACTTGAACTAGTTCGAGTGTTGCCAAATTGGTCCTTGTTTAGGTCTTTTCAAAAAGTTCAATACAACCTAACCTTTTTAACACCAAGAAACTTCCGAGTCAAAACTGGCAGCACTCCTGGTTTGAAACACATCACTACTTCTAATACTAGCTTACACAAAGCTCAACCCATAGAGGTCTATAGAGTGGAGATACTAGAGCAGGCCGGTCGTGAAATTTCATGGTGAGCAGCAAGGGCCGTTTTTCATCAACGACTACAGGGCGGGCGAGCAAAAACTTAAAAAATGTTAAAAAATGTTTGATTTCAAATATCCCGCGTTTTTCTCCGCCGATTTTTGATTGGTCAACAGCAACGCAAACCTTGAAAACTGGCGTGAAAACTCAATCAGTACAAAATTGTTCCTCTTTTGAAAATGTCAGATCAAGAGAACAAAAGGTTGTGCCTGGCAGATTTGCTTTGTGCTGGAGTCGACATCCGGAAAGCAATGGAGGTCATTGGCGTGTCGTTACCAACCGGGTACGCTGTCAAAAAAGTCATGGAGGACAGGGATGACCTGAAGAGGAAGCCAGGCAGTGGTGGCCAGGTCTGAGGAACTGATAAGCAAGGTGAAGGCCAAAATCAATGAGGACCCAAACGACGTCAATGAGGAGGATGGCAGCCGAGTTCAACATGGCTGAGAGCACCATCTGGGCAGTCGTCCACAATGATTTGGGTATGAAGTCCTACGCAAGAACCCCTTGACACCTTTTAACAGCCCGAATGAAAGAAATTTGTTTGGAAAGGTGCAAAAAAGTGCTCAACTATCTCAAGCGCCACCCCGACACCGTCAAAATTTACTCCGACAAGAATTTTTTACAATGGACGCAGTGGTGAACCAACAAAACAACCGATTCCTGGCCAAGTCAGTGGGAGAGGTACAGGGCGTCTTCCGCACCAAACATCCGGCCCAGATAATGGTCTTTGGGGTCGTGCCTCCAACGGGAAGAGGATGCCACCCCACTTCTTCAACCAAGGGCAGAAGGTGGGCTCAGACACCTACTATTATGTGCTGAGGCACAAAGTCTTGCCCTGGTTGAAAGCCAACTATCCCTGGGGAAACTATGTTTGGACTCAGGATGGGGCACCATGCCACACTTCAAAGAAGGTGCAGGAATTTTGCAGGACCAACTTCATTGACTTCTGGCCCAAGGACATGTGGCCTTTGTCATTGCCGGATGTCAATCCCTTGGACTTTGCGGTTTGGGGCGTGTTAAAGGCTGAGACCGGGCGAACATCTCATCCCAGTTTGGAGGTGCTCAAGGCCAAGATCAGGGAGGCCTGGGCCAACATGTCTACAGAGTTCCTGCAGAAGAGCTGTTGCTCTGTGCGGCCTTGTGTAGAGGCAATTATTGCAAATGGTAGAGGACATATTGAATAAAAATTATTCAATTTTGAACCCTCCCCAACTCTTATTAAAACTAAATTTGTCTTATGGCTGTGAAAAATGCACAAAGAGGTCGTCAAAGTTTTAGCCTGTTTTTTCAAGTTTTTGCTCGCGCACCCTGTAGTTGAAACTTGCCCAAACAAACGTATTCGTAGAAGGGAAATTTTTGAAAAAACTTAAAGTTTTCTGCATGTGGCCTCCTGCTCACGGTTTGCTTCTCCCAAATTATACTATTGTGCTCAATGAAGATGATAATTTGATTCACAAGCATTAGTTCACGCAATCATAGGATTTGGCATTGAAAATACGTCTTGCGCACTTTCATTTGTACTATGATCTTCCCCTTGTTTGGGCAAGTATTTCACGATATTCTTCGGAAATATTTGCCTTTTCACGCAACTTATGGGCAACTTTGGCCAGTATCAGCTAGAAACAAGACAGACAAAATGACAACAATGGCCTCTCTATAGACCTCTATGGCTCAACCCCGGCCAAGAGTGTTAGAAAGTAAACCTCATAATTACTCACGTCACCACAGTGAAAAAAATCTTAATGCAGCTCTTTCATTTTTTGCTGACTCTTCATATTTTGAAGCATCAATCAAACATCTTCGTAAACGAATAAGATATATTTGGATATTTGAGCAATTTTTTGTTTTGACAAAATTCGCGCTCAGTGTTGCTCGGGATAATCCAAGCTTGTGTTCAGGAAGAATAAACGAAGGCGCAGTTACTGTTGAAGTCAGTCTCAGTTTAACCTTAAAAGTAGATTGAAGCTAAAAACCCTGCAACACTGCGTCATGGTAGCCTTAGAGATCTCTAGGGTGGCAATACCAGGGCAGGCCGGCTGTGAAAATTCATTAGTGGAAGCAAGGGCAATTTTGCATCGGCGACTAGTTGAAACTTGCCATAAACATTGAAAACTATTTCATTTCTGTGTATGGGAAACATTTTAAAACACTGATTTGATTCTTTGGAATTCTCTGAACAAATCAGCATCTTCAAATTATTGTTTGGACCGATGTTAAGTCCTCTTTTTGCAATAACACAAGGCTTGCTTAGTTGCCTTTACCTCTTTACTTTAACTCTTTTCTAACTTTAACCCTTTAATCACCATAAAAATTAAGTTTGCGTATCATTGACCTAATTCCAGCCATGGCATCTTTACGTAAATTTTGATCGTTTCCAGGGACCTAAAATCGTCAAGTGGACGCTTAAATGGGAAAAACTTGGATTCGCCAAAATGGGCTGGGCAACTCAGTACAGCCAACGGCCCTGTTCTACCGCTAGCGGGATGATTTAAACCGCTCTCTTGAAGCAACCTTTATTTAGCCCCATTAATCAAATTTGAGATCAAAATAATTGTAATTGCAATTAATTACATGTGAATTAATGTAATTGATATTTTTAATTACAAATCACAGTTACATTTTCACCTAACTAGGAAGTTCTGGGATTAAAATTTTCGCAGGTATTCCCCATTTTTCCAAATTTTTTCAACTTGTTAATCAAATCACCCAAAACTCAAAAGTTTTTGATGCTCTTGACATATTTTACATTTAAAAAGAAGGGAATTCCTGTTCCGTTTGGAAAAAATGTAATTGAAATGTCATTGAATTACATTCAATTACATTATCTTTCAAACCTAACAGGGATTCCCTTCTTTTTAGGTGTTAAATATGTCAAGAGCATCGAAAACTTTTGAATTTTGGGTGATAGAAATACATTCAATTACTTTTTGAAAGTAATTTTAAATCATTACAATTGAAAGTAAAGTAAAGTAATTTGAATTGTATTTAATTACTTTTGAGACCAAATTAATCGTAATTTATTGCATTGGAGAAGTAATTGACGCAGGTCTAGAAACAAGTGGATGTAACCAGAGAACAATAAATAATTGCACCTTTATGCTTGGCTTAAGTAGATCCAAATTGCGATGATGGTTTAATCACAGGGCAGAAATACGGAACTTTTTGTTGGATGAGTTACAATTGTTGGAGAGCAAAGGTTGCAGGTGAAAACTTGATATTTCCGAAGATTATTACTTAAGTTGTGCCCAAACAAACAACAAGTGACCCTGACTTCAACCTAGGAATGGGTGACAGCGATAATTTTGCACTCGACTCCGACACCGACACCGCAAGGTTGACACCCACGCTGACACCGACACATGTGTTTAAGTTGCGCATCAACGTCGTGGTGTCGACATTGACACCGATAGCGTGTACCTTATAATTAAGTCAAACAAAATATGCCCTTCTGGACTGTAATTTGGAGCACCAGTTTTGAAAGACCTACCCATTCTAAAGACATTTAAGTTCATGTTAGTTCAACATAAAATGGATAGAGTGAAAATAAGCTTACATTTTACAATACCCTAGCTGGGTGTGTGATTTTCTTGCTTTGCAAGTCTGTTTTTGGAGTTTGGTAAGAGTTTAATTTATGATGGAACAAAAATTAATGATATTGGATTTTGTTTAGTCCTTCACAATTTACAATCAAAATTGGGATCCAGTTTTTGGGCGGGCAGTACGTGTTTCAAAAACTCTTGAAGCCTTATAATGTCGGAACCAGAGACCTGGTGTTGATGCCGACACCAAAAGCCCAAAAAGTTGGTGTCAATACCTTGGCACCGACACCGGCTTCTCGCCCATCCCTACTTCAACCCTAAAAACAAAACGAACTTGTTTGGGCAAATGGATCACCATGTTTCTTTAGCAACAAAATATCACAGGTGTGATTTACAAAGATTTTTTTGGGGAAATAGTAAACATGTTTGGTGGTGTTCTCTTTCTGTTGTCTGTACGGGTTTGGTTTATCAATTACTATAAAACCTGATGGACCTGATGTACATTTTGTCCTGTCTGGAGCACGAGCAATCGAAAACAAAATAGAACCCGCACAATCATAAATTTATTGGTAGAGCCCAATTCACGATTGCCTCTAAATGAGAGACATAAACGCATACATTGGGCGTACATTTATTGGGGTACGCTATTGTTCAATCAAAATGTAACTGAATTGTTCCAAATGAACATTCTCGTGCAGGACTCCCAAAGCTTTCTTTCTTATATTCAATTTGGAGCTTGGCCATGTTACAACGAAGTCAAAAATGAACAATATTAAAGAGAATCTTATCTGTCAAATAATAGAGGATAAAAAAATAGAGGATCAGAGGAAAGTTGTGTGGCGCTCTTGTTTAGCGGTGTAAGAGCCAACCTTCGGGTTTTCAGTAGCGTTGGTCATTAAATGCTTTTAAGTGTTTGTTTGTTGACTATTTTCCCCTCATGACAATAACTGAACATAACTGAAGAATCATTGAAAACGTTTTACATTTAAGTTTGAACTTTGGAACCATTAGAATAGAGCAAAAAGACACTCCAAATGAAATCGTGCGTTATTGAAAGAACAGCAATGGGAGAAAAAGTATTTTTTCGTCCCAGCTAGTCTCTCAGTTTTAAACGGCCATTTTTTAGATTTTAAATGACTTGCGTTTTTCTTCCACTCCTGACCAACCCAAAGTTAATGTATTTGTTTCAATTGGTTACAATACAGTTTACAATTTGGTTGTAATAAAGATGTCGCTAGAACTTGGAGAAAATACATATTTGAAAATAAAAATGCTGATGTACTTCGAGTGTACATCTCTCATGCGATTCGTTTATTGTTCCATAGATATTCATAAACGTAGAGCTTCCATTTCTCCAATGTCAGTCACTTTCCCGTTTTCTTGGGGAATTTGAGATCATAGGGGGGGTTTCCGCGTTCCACAACACTCTTCTGGCACCGTCTTTCTTTTGGTTGGAAGTCATGGAAATCACTTTCATTGGACACGTTTCATTTGGGAGTGGTGGCCATGGACTCGAAAAAGCGTTTTCTTTCCAAAAAGGTCAATTGTTGACGTTTGGGTGAAGTGTACGTTTCCAGGCAGTGAGTGCACAGTCTGGTTGGGCGCTGAGGTTTCTCTTCCTTCTTTGGTGATTCGGCAGGGACATCTTTGGCCTCAAGTGGTTCCGTTTGAATGGAAATGGTCTTGGACTTGGGTGACCTTTGATGGGGCCCATCTGTGCCTAAGGGGTTTGAGCGTGTCTTGTTTTGTGAGCCCAGAACTCTGACGATGGGTTCGCAGTGAAAGACTGGTTTGGGGCTGGGCGATTTGGGTAGGGAAGTAGGCAAATTAGGGACAGCAAGGACATCCATCCGGTCATCCAGGACCTTCATAACGGGTAACGAGCCAGAAAAACAAGTTAAACCACCCGATCTTCTTCTACGAGCACTTGCTCCACTCAGCGTGACCATTGTGCTTCCCGCAAATGAGCTGATTGTGCTCAATTCTTGCCCTGAGGAGGTCGGGGTCTCTTTCTTATCGCTCGAATTACGTTTCAACCTCGAAATGAAACTTTTCCGCCGATGTGGTGATCCTGATTTGAATTGGTTCTCCTTGGATTTTTGTGTCCATTCACTGAACGACATTCGCTCAGATCGGGAACGCTGACGCCTTCGTCGCTCACTTGTTTTCCTCATGCGCGCGAAATCAGCTTCCAGTTGATTCAAAGTGTGCTCAGTGCTCTCATCGAGACCGATAAGGTTAGAGAATTCGTCCTCTTTTGTGGAATATCCCCCTCCTGGCCCCATTGTGGAAGGTCCCATTTCTTTGGCTGAGGTAAGAGTGAGTGATGGGATCTGGGGCGACGAGGAATCCTCTTCCAGAACAGAGAACAAGGAGCGTTTGATAAGAGGCGTTGGAGTGGATTGGTGAAATGGACTTTCCCCACTTTGAAGATGATGCATTGAGCCTCCCATTAGGCTATCGGGGCGAAGTTGATATGTTTGAGGTGGGATTGGATCTGAAACGGAGAAAAAAAGAACTTGGAATTGTGTAAGAATCTCCCAAAAGAAGGGTTCAACTCGGCCCATAGAAGAAAAAAAAATCGATAGGCAATCTGAATAACAGAATCTCGGGGGGATCTTACAGATAAATATACAGCCACGGAAAGGCAAAATTCCATTCGCTCCATGAGGATCAAGACTAGCTCTATTGTACCGATAGAGATTTGAGAGGTTTCAATAATATGTTTGGATTTTTTAACCCCAGAAAGTTGTGAAGGGAAGGATTACTTTGCTTATTTTTTACTGCAGTGGCTGGATTTCGAATCCATAGCAAGGTGAATGTGAAATTTAGATTGCAACCCCAATTTTTTTAAGGGAAATTGGCTAAGGTTATCCGAGGATATTTGTTTGAAACTTTTTAAAAAGGAGGAACAAAACTTTTAAAAGCCGAGAATAACAAAGGATTTGCCAACGTCACCCTCCATATACATATTCAATGAGCATATTGTGTTCCCGTTCCTCCAAACATTTGGGGACTCGTCCTTTTGCACCAAAACATTTATCCCTTGTTCGGAAAAGGGTTTACAAAGGAGGACAAAATACATGGAGGCTGTTGCTGTTTCTTTTACTTTAAGAATTCCATTCTAGTTTTTGATTTGTTGTCATATCAAAAATGAATTTTGATAATTAGTATGTCTGGCATTTCAAATGAATAAGATTGTTAAGTTTGAAACTTGGTCAGGTTAGGTTACGATCTATTGGGCCAGGCTAGTGTAAAATAGATTGTTTTATACATGAATCGAACAACCTTGGAAAATAAATAAAGCGAGACAATTAGGCAAGCACTGGAAAATTTCCATTGTGAGATGAAAAAATGAGGCAAACAAGTGGTATCAAACCATTAGTGTTACAAACTACTTCTTGGTTGACTGATTTGGTTAGTCGGAGTGATCCGCTCAAATTCAAAATTTGTCTTTTTGCTAATAGTCCAAGGTATCCAGGTATGTTGTCATCCTTTCATCCTTAAGGTTTACCAAGAAAGTTGACTTTTTAAAGGTTCCTTGTTAATCAAGAATCAGGAAGGATCGATCTCTAACTGCCAATATCCATTCAATTCGACAACGATTTCAAGCTACGCAATTTCTTTCTCACGTGAGTGATTTCTGAACGAAAGTGGAATCCCTTCAACATCCCTGAAAATGGGCCCCTGATATTGGATAAGGTCAGATAAGGTTCAAAGATGATTGCTGCTCACGTTCACCCACTTTCAGACCCCATCATTTGCCCACGGCCAAATGGTTCAAGTGGAAGGAAGGCAGTGGAGCAATGAATTTCCCCTTTACCAAGTCTTCCAATTCATGGGAAAGTTTCTTTGCCTTCATCATTGAAAATGTAAATCACACGCTTCACCAGAGTTGAAGGCCTTCTCAACTTTTGTTCATTCAACTCTGGAGATTTTCAAGGATTACGGCTTTTCTCGCGAGTGCGTGACGGCCCTTAAATTAGCGAGAGGGCCCAGAGACAAGTGAGAGTAAAATAGACAAAGGCCTTGGCAAATGGTAATGATGTGGTATAATAGCCTTGAGAAAGGCCATAAATACGCTTAGGAGATAATCAGACAATATGGCCTTTAAGAGAAAACGCATTGTCATCTGGAAATCGTTGAAAAAAAGTGCAATCTTTAAAGGTCAATGAGAACCATTTTCTAACTCACAACTTGATTTTTGGCTCGAAACACAATCATTTCATTTCATATATCAAAACGAATAATGGGCACTTGGATAAAAAATAAATACTCTGTTGCCCAACACTTTGGTCAACTTTCTTACGTTTGTTGATTACTTCTGGTGGGATCAATGCGTCTTTAACCGAACCAAAAGCACCTTGTGTATCAGAATTTGATGGAAGAGCTCTATAAAATTGAGACGAGTGTCAAAAAAGCAAGACTCGGACTGACCTACTTATGCAAAAAATAGTGTATCATATTTTTGAGGATTGGAGACGATTTTTTAATACCTTTGAGACAAGATTTAAAAAATAAGTTTTCAGCTGTCGTTCACTATTTTTCACAATATTAGTTGAGAGTAAGCCACTTCTTTGTAGGCCTAAGCAATTTTTGAGATGTGGTGATGGAAGCACAGTGGAGAAAATAATGAACATGGTCTTGCAGGCAACAAGTTTTTTTTCTAAAAAAGAAACTGACAAGGAGAAGACAATGAATTCATCCTTTACTTGTACAGTTTTAGCAAAGTCTAGTATCCACAATGGACATGAGAGTGTGTTTGACCAATGACCAAATCAAAAATCCGAACTCAAGAGAACATTCAGATTGTGAATAATTTAGTGACAATCATGGGTGTCCAATCTTTTTTATGGTTGGATAAGATTGAAATTTCAAGGTTCTAAAGTTGTTATGTTAGTGTGTGAATAAAAAGTATCCATTATTATGATCAGGCGGCAGTCTTTTAAAACAAGGCAATGGAGAACCTTGTTTAGGTAACGTTCATGGTAAAAAATGGAGCGATTCTCTTTTATATGCTCAATGTAGTTATAAATTGGCAACTTCCTTTACAAAAAGTTCAAAAAGTCTTTTTCCTTTTCAAAAACTTCCGGAGGGGAAAATAAAATTGATGTCAAAAGATGACTGACTTCTTCCACTTCTATGACCAATGTGGAAAAAGATTTAAACGTGAAATGAAATTAAAGGAGGTTTTTTCCCAAAATTCGATAAAATGTTTTTTTGGGATTTATGACGTCACTGTCTTAAAATTGATCAATCCGATTTTTGGTTTTGTGACCCTCATATTTTATGACCCGTTTTGAGGACGAGAAATTTTAAGCCGCATTTTTGCGGGTCTGAAGATTTCTTTATTAAAGATTCTTTAGGCTTTGAGAGTCAAATGTGAGAAATGTACTGTTTATAGAAAATTGGGAGGAACTAGATGAAAAGTGCTTTTTCTATGAATCTCGTCAATCAGTAATCTGCGCCCCTTAACTATGTAATTTAGAAAGCAAACCACTAATTTGAAAACGAGGGACTTTTTTTGTTGTGATTTGGCGCCAAGGGATCGTTTGGAAACTTGTTGCAATAGGAATTACCTCCCAAAATTTCCCATTTTTTCGTGTTTTTATGACTTTCCAACTAAAACACATACAATTCCTGTTCTCAACTTCTCATTTCAAATACTGACAAAGAGAACTCCTCAAAAAGTTAGCACTGTTTAAGCTCATCATGATGCAAATATTCCTTTACGAATGTGAGCAAGTGCTCTTTGTCTTTTACTTAAAACTTATCTGACGGTTCCTTTATAAGTGATGCATTTCCATTACAATAGCAAAGGTGCTTAAAAGTTTGAACAGAATTAAGAGCGAGAAAACGTAGGTGCAGTTTAGAATTTGAACAACAAAGTTTTTTTCTGAGAATCCAACTTTTTCCCTTGGCTTACAATTCAGTTAGTGATTGTTGTTGACATTGGTGCAAAGCATAATTGAATGGCCTTCAGAGTGTGCTCAACTTCGTGCCACAGGGGCTCTCAATCTTAGATATGTTCCCCAATATTTGCTCAAAATTTTGGGCGGCCACAACTCGCCCCTGGTTTGAGCTTTGGAAAACAAATGCTCAAGAAGCAAAATGCGTGTAACATGTGGTCTAAGAAATAAGGTCTCAGAGGTTGGTCCGAAGATTGCAACCTTGCAGGATTGAAGGCTAATACCAAAGAGCAAGGCAAGGCATTAATTATTTATGTAGACTTTCTTGGAAAAACATTCACTATGGAGGAGAAATGGAACGAATGATTCGTCTTGTACGCGACTGAATAGGACACTAATTGTGTTGTTAAGATCCAATTTCGAGAAAACATTTCCGAAAATCTGAAGCATTCCGAGTGCAGATAACGGTTAGTAGATGATTTAACTGCAAAAGATTTTACACCAGAAGTTAAGTTAGTAAAACCGTTAAAAACAATTTTGTTATTGAATTTTTCTAAATAAATACAAAGGTAGTCAATATGGCACTTTATTTACAATCCTTAAATTAATTTGGTGATCAAATGTAAAATGGACGTTGGAGACTTTTTTGTGTCTTAATTAGTGATCAAAAGAGAGCGCTTTCGGCTGAAAATTTGAGTCCGTAATGCGCGACTAGAGGGCTAGCAGAGAAATGTCACTCCAAAAATATTCGCGAGTGCCTAGTCTGCACTGTGTGTGCAATGGGATTTGACATTGAACACGCTAAGTTATGTGATTCAAAATCAGAACTTGCATTTCCAGGGAGTCAGTAGCAAAATTTCCCATTCAATTGCTTTGGTCAAACAAGAGCAATGCATGATGCATTGAGGCACTTGGCACTTGGCACCCTTGCTGCCAGACTACTGAAGCGTGTTCAAAACAAATCTCCACTGGCTAAACTGAGTGTTATTTCTCTATTAGCCCTCTATGCGCGACCAATGAACTCGAAAATAAGTGCAACATGTAAGCATTGTGACACGAATTTTTTAAACTTTTGTAGCACTGTGACATTTCAGTCAGCTGTTGCTACATGGACCGTTCAAAGTGATGAAAAAAATGAGGACTATTCGTTTAAAGAATTTTAAAATCAAGAGGTCTGAGATTTGAAAACTGACTTTTACATACTTCATTTTAATGCGAATGCCAGTTTTGACTCCCAACTCTGTTACAGTGACAAAAATTTCGTCGCAGAATATGGATGGTTAGCACCTGCATTTGAATCGAAAGTTATTTCAACGGACGTTTTGTTTTGAATAATGTGCTTAAATGGAGTATTGACTCCTTGTGATTTTGAAGTCGTTTTTTATTTATTTCGGCACTTAATCAAAAGGACAAACAAGTTCATCAGGATTTTGACCTTTGTACTGAACAAATTGTAATTAGAAAACGATTTGCAGTTATGGAAAGGTGACATACTTTGCTTAAAGAAAACGAGGAAAATGAACCATGTTAAAGGGAAGAGGCTTGCGTGTCTCGATATCCGAGGAAGACTTGCTTTATTCTCCGAAAAGAATGAAGGTGCGAGTGAGAGGAAGGGTATCTGTTGACTAGCATGTCGGCAGCTTTTGATTGAGATGTTCAATTACATCTTCAGAAAACAGGCAATGCCTCCATCATCCAGTGTCTTAAAGAGCAACTCGCTATCAAGACCTACTGGACTAGCCATACTGTCTGAGTTCCAGAAACCACAGCTGAACTCATTGGGGTCTAGAGACCCTAGAAGTGTTTAGAGACACGCGAGATTTGGAGCAATTACACTTTTTGGTTCCAATAGGTTTTTAGATGGCATCTAGCCACCTTAATCTATGTTGGATGTGCCATGATTGGATAGCACTTGGTTAAAAAGCAAGAGTATACCAATATCAAATCTAATTAGAATTTGTCGTGTATATGCTCTCCCCGGCTACTGTGTTTCAAACACATGAGTTGTCACAAGTATACACTTGAGGCCGGTTAATCTGACTTGATTTTGGCAAACTCTCTCTTTTGATTTAGGTGCCCTAACATGTGGCCTTATCTTGTTCAAATATGAACTTTAACCTATCAAATTAACATAAATCAGGTAGACAGAGCCATCTTGCATATTGCAATATGGCACATCAGATTGGACTGATATTATACTTCTGAGTTTAATTTCAACTATTCCAAATACCCTCAATAAAAATGGCTTGCTTAAGTTAGTTCATCCATAGTTGACACTTATGTATTAATATCATTGCATTTTTTAAAGCCAAGCTTGTTATGATGCTCCCAACTTACACTTCTACACAAGACTCTTAAAATCAAAACAAGTCGTTTATAGATAATTTTGTTGATGAGTTGATTTGCTATATTTGTAAAAAGCTGATGTTTCCTTAAAAAAAGCCTACAGCACTTTAGTCGAAACCCTCACGTGTCTCTGGTTATTTAGGGTCTCTAGTCTGGACTAAGGCTACATTTGTATGGCGTCTGTAACGTCCTTCATTTTTAGATGTATTGGTTAGTATGGATTCAGTTTCCGTACAAAAGGTAAGTCGACCAAAGTCAGTTGGGGATTCTTGGAACCCAAGGGATAAGAATTGTCAGAACCTATTTGAAATTGAACCAAATATTTCGTTGTTAATTCTTCGAAATTAAAGATCTAAGTTATTGTTGCCATTGTCTAGATTTGACCAATCTCTAGCCATTTGACCAAAAGTATCCAGAACTTTATTCGTCTAGACTCTATTATTCATTCACATTTCCAAGGAAACAGAGCGTGTACGCTTTTATTCGATGGTATCTAAATTTACGATCTACATTGTTAGGGGCAAGTGGTTGTAAGCCCTGTATTCTAGCCTACATGAGGTCAACGAATGGTAAAGATCACCATTCCAAGCTATGTTAATTAGAACTTTATTATAGCACAAGGCATAACTCAGGAGCAAATTAACGAGGATACTAGTTTAGATGTCCACTTTCTAGTTTGTCAAAGTTTTGTTACAAAAGTAAGAGTTTAACTAGCTGTAAGCAAAAAGTTGATCTTCGTAATTTGTAAGAAGAATTGCAAATATTCTACCCGTGCATTTAAAGAAATTGAGATTTTATCTTGCATTTAGGTTGCCCTTGAGTTCTGTAGCCTAGCTTACTGCTTTTTTTTACAGGAAAATTTCCTGTACCAGGAAATCTATCTAAAAGTCATTTCCGATGCTTCAATTTTGATAAATGACCTCGTGACATAACCAAACTCTCCTGCTCTCTATTTTTCAAGTTCAGCACCATTTTGTCTTGGTTCTTTCCCCTCATCTTGGAAGTTCGAGTCTCGTTTCAAGAGTCCAAAAAAGAAGAGTAATGGATTTTCAAAACGATCAATCTAAAAGTCTGATGAGATTGTCGATCCTCGAGGAAAAAATGGCCCAGATAACGGGGCCCATGGGTGTACAATCAATATGCATGCATTTGCCAAGGTTTCTAGACTTTGAAAAAGTCAAAAAATGCTTCTCTAACCTGAGTGATCCTGTGGATGACTTTTGGCGACCTCGAGATCGTCTGGAACTGGTTGGAAAGAGGTCTTCATTGGAGATTCCGTATCTGAAATAGAATGCAAATGGAGGATTATGCAGTACTCGACTAAATATGTGACACTGCATGGCCTTGAATGGAAACACATTTCGGGATTGCTGCAGTTTCATAACTTGGAGTGTTTTCCCGGTAAATGGAAAAGTGCATTTCTGAAGACTTGAAACATCGTGTTTTTATCAAATTGAGGACTCTTTCAGAAGTAACATTTAACACAAAAATATGGTTTATTTGAATAAAAACTCGGATTAGGGTTCAAAACGGATAAAGCATATTTTGGTTGTCCTTACCCATGAACAACTTCTAGAAAAGGTTTTTTGTCATGGCCTAACCGTTTTTGCATCAAAGATGTAACACAAATTCGACAAACGCCTTCATTTCTGCAACTTGAGCTTGTGATTAACATAAAAACATCTTTCATGCATGACCCTAGATTTCTGCAAGTGTGCATGTTTTTCAATGAAAAGCCAAGAAAATTAAGTTGTGTTCATCAATACATAGCAATTGTGGACACTAATTCAATCATGTCAGTTTTTACAACTCCAACTAGTTTCTTGCTGAATTTTTCATTTGATTACATGAGAATGTCTCAGCGTCTCATGTCTCATCGTTGACGAGTTTTCCACTTTTTGTCGCCCAAAAGTTGTTGCCCAAAGAATCATCTCGGCTAGGCATGTTTGGGCACCAACAATAGTATTATATCGACTGTCTGTTTGATAGGATATGACAGTTTCTTCAAGGTACAATCTCATGTGAATAGATATTGGGCTGTTTCTGACGATGGACACGTCAGATAGTCGAATTAGCTCTGATAACGACCAATGTCGGGAACACTTGTCAAAGACAGGGTGAGGAACCACTCACCACCCAAAAAACTGTCAATGGGGCCGTCAACAAAGTTTCCACTTTCCTGATTGCATGTTATGTTGTTTAGTTCATTTTCTTGCTAGCTTTCTTGTTGTCTTTGAATTATGAAGAATTGGCGACTAGGGTCGTTCAAAAATTGCAAATGTCAGATTATACATTTCTAAATTTCACTCCCGGATTGGAGTGGAGGGCTTTTCTCAAGTTTTATGTTGTAGCGTTAGTTATTATGAAAAGGAAAAGAAGGAACTTTTATAGGTGAGCAATAACCACAAAATCTATTAATTATTGATAATTTTTAGCAACAAGCTTTTGGATAATGGTGACGATGAGAGGTCCGGACGAAACAAGAACAAATCAGCAGCGTTGCCAGATATTTCCAAATCAATAGTTTCTAATTGAAAAATGGCAAATGCCATATGTTCTACTTCCAAAATAGATATAAAACATGTTTAGCTATTGCCCTAATGAAAATTCTTTAGCACCAAATTCTCAATTTCCAGATTCCAAATTATTAATGCGTATTTTCAATCTCACATTCATTCTTATAAGTAAATCTAGAGCGTCTGAATTGCTGTAAATCAATACTTTTCGTTTCCAAATTCGTTTTTTCTAGTGCCAAGTAGTGATGGACCGAAAGCGCTTTCGGCCGAAATTACAGCCGAAATTTCGGTTTCGGTTTCGGTTATGCCTACCGAAACCGCAAGCAGACAAGCACTATGTAAAATGGAGTTTGACAACAAAATCAAAAAAAAATTGTCCAAAAACCTCTGAAATTTAAGTTTTCCGATTTTTTAAAATTTGCGACTACCCAACATCGAACAAATGAGCATTCAAATTTATAGGCAGATTTTGCATTTGAACAATTTTGTAATCAGCTGCTTTCGGTTTCGGTTTCTGTTAAGCCCTCTTTCGGCCGAAACTTTCGGTTTCGGTTATGAGCCCTTTCGGTCCATCACTAGTGCCAAGCATGATTTATCACTATTTGTTTCTGTCAAACGAAATCTGGCTTTTTTTCTTGATGTCTTTTTTATACGATTGGATCGAAAAGTCATGGCAACATTGGTTTGCTCTTTCGTCCGGACCTCACATCGTCACCATTACCAGCTTTTGTTTGTCCAATTAATATCTGCTTTTTTTTAGTTCACATAACGATGGACGCACTAGCAATATTTCTTCATTACTAGTTTCTAGTTGGCAAACTTTCCTTCCTGAGAACAAAGGAAACTTGTAATTTGATTACCGTTTTTAGCATCAATAGGTTTTTTTGAAATTGTTACATAGCGACATTGTCTTGTTAAGTTTGCCTTTAAGTTTGTCAGTTTTCAGTTTTATGGCAGCAATAATAAAAACTCATGGTCAATCGTTTCTAAATTTGGTTCCTTGGTTCTTGTACAGGGTGAGGTCTCTTAGTGACTGCACAATTTCAATTTTGAACTTATCAAGCAAATTGAAAAAAGTCAATCAATCCCCAACAAATAATGTCCCCAAACAAATAATGTTTGTAATATTTTGCGATTGTATAAAACTTGTGAAAAAAGAACAGAACTTGGTGAGAACTGTAGACCAATATTAAACAAGTCATTTTAACTAAGAAAGATATCCTTACAAAGTCCAAACATTCAATTGCTATGGAATATTTTCTGTCTTTACAAACTCTAAAATGAGGAAGGCTTTAATTGAAAACGTCCTAGTGTAAAGAATAGGTTTTTCGGTTTTCAATACAAAGAATGTCATTCAATATAATGTTTAAATCATGTTTGGTGTTGTGCATAATCTTATACGAAAGAGACTAGAAAATAAGAATAACTGATCTACCAATGCATTGCTTTTCACATACTTCAACAGTACCTAAACTAGAATAGGTGTGGATTTTTTGACAAAAATGGATTCAAATGAGTTCCAATTATAAAAACTCCGTCCAGAAAATAGCCGTTAAAAGCAAAAAGCAAACTGAGGTTGCACAAAGTGAAAGTTTATAAGAAACACAACCATAAAGTGGAACCCCTTTCATTTGCACAAATTTTTACGGCCACCCCTGTATAGTACGCGAGGTACAGAAACTACAAAGGCACTTTGTAGATGCGCACGAATCTTATTAGCTCGTGTCTGGATGTGCAGTACAACTTCAAGAACTGCAGCCTCATTAGCCATGTTTCTGGATAAGAATTGCCTTTCCCTCTAAAAAGAAACCTCCAGGGACATTCTGTTTCTCCGTCTCATCCCAAAGTTATCCCCTCTTTTTATGAGGAGAGAATCAACTGCTGTTTAAACATCCAAGTCCCAAGGCCGTAAGCTGTATTTTAGCGAGCCATAAAGGCCAAATATATCTTCTTGACTGAGTGTAAACGACGACGACGAGCACTCACCAATGGTAATTGTGAACTCGTCCTGTCCAATGGCTGGAAAGCTGACGTCTTTTCCTTCTTTGAGAGCCTGGATCATCCCTTCGTAAGCCTCACGAGTTGGGGTGTCGAGAATGAGCTCGGCTTCTTTTAACTCTTCGTCTTCATTACAGAGGATAAAGCAAGAGACTGCCCCAATGATTGTGATAAGGGTGATAATGATGATGCTGGAAAGATAAAACGAGACAAGACGGTAAGATTGAATAAATCTGGCCAGGAGCGTCCGATCCATCTGGTTCCCTTGCGTTGAATGACAAAAATGCCAATCTTCGGCATGCTTGCTTTCTCTTCCTTTTCTTCCCTCCAGCTCAATTGTATTCAACAATGTTATTTATCCTCTTCTCATTATGGCTCTTGGTTTCCATCTATTATTTTAGGGTCGCTAGATCCACATTCACTTTCTTGTGGGGAGACTAAATGCGAAGACGCCGCCAGATTCGCACACTCAAAAGTTAGCTTCAAAAGTTAACTTACTTCGAACCAACTGAAAGCGCAATCACAACCATGGCTAACTCTTGCAACCTTCAAGTTATAGGATATCTTTCTTTATTAAAAGGGCAATGGAAAAACCTGCTTAGTTTGCTTAGCTTTGATCACTTGATTTGCTTCAAGTCCAAGACAACTTAAAGCGCCACTTCAACTATGCCTAACTCTTGCAATCTCCAAGGTGTAGAATGTCATTTTCATCAATAAAATCACTTAAAAACATCTTATAGCGCAAACCCATCCACGCACAACTTTTGTCACCTTAAGGTTATGAGATGGCCCTTTTATCAAAGGATTAATGGTAATGTCAGATGGTTTGCTTGAATGCGCAACTACTACCATTCCAAACTCTTGCAACCTCCAAGATATAGGACTAGATTTCCTTTAAAATGATCCCTCCCAAAATTGTTTGCCATGTAGGTGATTAATCAATTCAAATCTTGCCTCTTATTTTTAATGAAAAATAGTTTGGCAAGATTCAGAAATTAAAAAAAAATCATGTTAGTAAAAAGATGTTTTATGTCAAAGGTCTCAAAGGTCTGCAACATCCGTTGCAAGATCATTAGGTGCACAAGGCCTGATCAATATTTAACTACAACATATGCATTAAGAATGTGAATAGTTGTTTGGCATCCCTGAGATTGTGAGTCTGTAGCTCCCATGAGGATCCAACGTGGTCATCCATTATCATTGGTTTTCACGGGCAAAGCCCAAAAGGAAAGACTCGAGAAAACGCACAGCCCATCACCATAAGCACAACACAACTGGGAATGGGTTCAGAGACGTAAATACCTCGGTGTAAATCTCGACAGGATTTGCATGTTTAAGCAAATCCAAATACAGCACTCTCTTCTCAACGAGATAACATGGAGACACGCTTTAAACTTGTGCCGAAAACAAACCAACCTTTGGCGTCAAAGTTGAGTTTGGGCCTTTAGAGAATTCCTGGGCGCGTGGAATACTAAGTAGGAGACGGAATACAGCCTTCTTATCCTTTGCATGGCACAGTGCACTCACTGGCTTAAGTTTTTCCACAATCTAGCAAATGATCTAATTAGGTGGAAGTGACATGTTTTTGTACCATCTTGATTTTATCAAATGTCTGGCCTTTATATTGCTTGGACCTTTCATCAATATATTTATTGGTTTAATAGAGTGACTAAGACCGTCTGTTATTGCAAGCTAAGCTGGATGGTATGTGCAGAAGGCCATGAAGGCTTCTTTTTGAATTTTTCAGGTTGCTGAATGTTCAAGTTTCAAATTTAAATTTGTGTCTAAATATTGGACCCAATGGCTTCTAACGTTTTTTTCTGGCCTTTTCAACGTTCTTGTGGTTCAAACTACTGATGTGTTTCGAGCTGGATTTTAGGCACAGTTTTGCCATTTTGCTTTTTAGTGTCAAAAAACTGACTGTAACTAAACTTTTCAACACACAGTAGACCTTATCTGCCAAAAAATATGGCAACACTGCCAACTCGAAATCCCTAAGTGTAACTGCTGATTGAATTCGACCTCAAACAAGTTCGAGTGTTGCCAAATTGGTCCCTTTTTAGATCTTTTCAAGAAGTTCAATACAACTTACCATTTCAAACAGTAATGAATTTCGAGTCAAAAATGGCAGCTCTCCCAACTCGAAACTCATCACTAGTACAAACTTAACGAAATAGCCTTGATAGCTGGCTTATATTCAACAATTACATGCGTTGGTTTTTGACCTTGCATTATTGCTAAAATTCTGTTTTCAACTCCTAAATTCCCGGGTTCTGAATTTCTGAAGCCATACTTCATTTCCAACAGGTAATTAAATGAAGCATTATTTTCAAGTGCTACCTGATTTACTGCACAATTGAAGATGGTAAATGTTATGAAGATCTCGTTAAACTAAGAGGAACACAGAACACGATTGGGCAAGAGAAACATAAATTTGTTTTTAAATGGTCACGCTTAAACTTTGTTTATCGTATTTCAAAATAGTCACAAAGGAATATATCAAATCTTGGACAAAAGAGTAAGACCAATCAAAAACCCCCTAACATGTTATTTGAAAATAAATTAAGAGCAGAAAGATTCCATCCTATATTCCTTGCTCGGCTATTTTGAGGATTTTTTACTTCCAAGTACAAAGCTTGGAAGGAATATTGAACAGTCAACGTCAATGAAGATAACATGCTGAGTCATTCACTTTGAAAGGTGCTTTCAAAGCTCTTTCATTCAATTGGTTATAAGAAAGTTTGGTGCATTAGGTAAAGCACTTCAATTGAAGTCTTTTTCTTCGCACTCTGATATCTGTTGAAAATTACATCACTGTCTTGTCAAAGTTTTTTCTAACTACATATAAGCTAAGATATTTGGCGAAATGTTTTTTGTATCAGTTTTAAGAAGTTGTGATTGCAAATCAGTTTGTAAATAAGCAAATGAGTTTGCTTATGGAAAAGGCGCAAGTATTAAGGTGATTCAAAGGGTTCCTACTTAAACTCAGTGTCCCCATTCTTGGAATCTAAAAATCCCGTTGACGGTCTGATCAGATCACAAAATCCAAAAATTATCCTGAAATTTGTTTCTTGTGGAGAAAGGTAAACCAGTTCAAGTGAAAGTACTAAGTGTAATGATTTTCTTCGAATTGAAAAAAGTGCAAAAAAAATGTTTCGTTTGAGACATCACAGGAATGAGAGAGCTCTCATATTCGGAGAGGCTCAAGAAGTTAGGGCTGTACAGTACTCAGAGAGGGTATGAAAGATATCTGATACTGTATGTCTTCAAGAGCATTCATGGGCTCTGTCCTAACCCAGGCTTTGAGATCAGTTGTAGTGATCGTAGAGGGTTTACGTGCGTTCTGAGAGCACCTCCAAATCCAAGGGAATCTAGGCTAGTTCGATCAATGAAGTCCTCCTCTTCTTTATCGGGCTCCTTCATTGTTCAATTTGTTGCCTATTTGCCTTCGTCGGGAATATGTAGGAGCTGATCCTCTAACAGCATTTAAGGCAGGATTGGACAAATTTTTAAAAAACTATTCCTGACCAACCCACTATTCAAGGGTTGTACAGATCTGCCAACATTAACTCGTTACTATACATGTTGATAATAAGTATGCAACAATGTTAATGGTCAACTGTCTTTACAGGGAATCCCATTCTTTGAAGCGGTAATGAAAAATAAAATAAAATAGAATCAAACATTTGACAATCAATTTTATGGGCACGGAATAAAGAGACAATCCTACAAAATAGAAGTTGGCATTGCTCTTTTCGGTGGACAAAGAAACATGTGGGACAAAAGGAATAATTAGGTCATGGTTGCTTACGTGTCTCCCTTGCCAGGGTGTCGCAAAATAGTTCTATTCAATGGTCTTACACACATATAACTTTCTCTAAAGATGATAGCACATTTTTTTTCAATTAAGTCATTCTGCAAAACTTGTCTCCATTTGCAGAAAAGACATGGATCTAGAGGTGCTCAAACGTATCCTTAATGGGATTTCAGAGCTCTTAAGAAGACAAGTGGCTTTCAAGATTACTTTAGTTTTAGAGGGTCTTACGGTTCTTACCCATTTCTTTTCTGGGCTATGGTATTAGACAACTGTAGAGAAAAGTGATGGAGTGGCAAAATCAATCAAAATTGTAGTATAAGTTTCTGAGGCAAAATTCAGAGGTACTTAGAAAATGTAGTTTATTTGGCAAACCAATTCAAGAAGGACAAATCAAAACAAGATTAGTTTCAAAGCAATGAAAATTCAACGTAACAATTCTTTTGGTAGCAAAAACCTCACATTTGAGCACAATGGTCTGCCTCAAGGTGTATTTTTGAAATTTGTCCCGGATACATACAATAATTGGGAACTAATTTCGCCTCATACTTGCAATGCCCTAATTCCCCTATCTCTGCTCAAATCACTCAATTAGTTTAAGTCCATCTCTATCACTTGCAAGATGGATCTAAGCTTAAATACATCCAGGAAATCACTTTTGGGACCTGGTGTTTGGCATCAAAAACATTAATGGAAAGGAAAGAACGGAAAGATTTTCCCCTCACAACACAAGACATCAACTAACTAGCTCTGTGCGTTTTTCATGGATACTTCTCTTTTCTCCTTCCAAATGGTCAATGTTTTTTACCTCTAAACGTGATCAAAAACTAAGATGTAGAATACTGTAGGTTTGAATCTGCCGCTAGATGGAGGTGACACAAGAACAAGGTAGCAGTATGATTTGACAAATATTTTGGTAATGGTGGCGATGTGAGGTCTGGACAAAACAACAAATCAGCGTTGCCAGATATTTCCAAATCAATAGTTTCAAACTGTAAAATGTCAAATGCCATGGAAACACTTCTCAATAAAAACATGTTCTGCTTTCAAAACAAAAACAAAAATATCTTAAGCAATTGCCCTAACATAAAATCATTGATTTCCAGATTCCAGATTATAAGTGAGTATTTCTAATCTCACATTCATTCTTTAGACTAAATCTAGAATCGTCTGAATTGCTTCAAATCGTCCATTTTGGTTTTGTTTGTTAAATGCCAACTATGGCGTAGTCCAATTTGTTTCTGTCAAACCAAATCTGGCCTTTTTCTTGATGTTTTCTAGCATGACTGGTTCGAAAAGTTCTAGCAACACTTGTTCACGCTTTCGTCCGGACCTCACATCTTCACCATACCCTAGGCAGTACAGATAATCACATTGTTTCTAAATATTAAGTCCAGCTCAGTGCTCTGAACAAATTTAGTGCTTATTGGTCATTTAAGGAATGCATAATTGGATGAATTAAACAGTTGTCCTATGAGTCAGTAAAAACGATGTTCTTCTAAAGTAAAAAGTTATTAGCTGGCTTCCTGTTTTGAACATATGTGTCTAGTCAAGCACAAACCTTGTGATGAATTATGATGAAGGCCAACCTCAAAAACAAAACAAAAAATCAGGAAAGGTTACTTAAGGAAGTTGTCCGACAATCTTCCAACATATGAAAGTAGGTTTTGGGACCACTTTCAATCACATGAACCAATTTTTTGCTCATCTTAGATACTAGTAACCTTGCTCGAAGCCCAAAAAAAGACGCCCTTAAATCGATGCTTTTAGCGCTAAAGGTTGTGTAAAAATAAACCTTTCAAAAGTTTCTGTTTATATTTGCTGTTTTTCTTGGACCAAAAAATGTCGATAACAATAAAAACTTTGCTTAAATAGAACTGTAATTATCTTACTCAATTATCTAAAGGAAGGAATATTCTTAAACTAAAGATTTTTGAAGTTGTTGGTCAGAAGAATATTTTCACAGAACTTCTCTGCTTACTTTATTACACTATCAAACCATAAGTCGTATTTCTGTAACAAATTGTTCATTGAGTAATGCCTGAAATAGCTTCAACTTCTATTCCACGAAGAGCATAATTGATATCTTTGGTACCCATGAAGAGCATTGGTGAGGCTGGACCAAAAGGATGTGAAAGAACATGGCATTGTTTAAGCCTTGCCAAGAGACTAATGTGTGCGGATAAAGGGTAGAAAACCCGAGGAATGACATGGCTAATACCAACTAGCCCTCCTTGGACCAGGACGACAAACGTAAGTCAAAAATGCGTCTTATGTACTGCTTTTTCTTTCATGAAGGGAGGTCCCACTAGATCCTAGATCCTTTCCTGGGGAGGGATTTTGATAACGTTGCAGAGGAAAAGACCTTGACTGACGTTCTGAGCCTCAGGAGAATTTCTGATGTGTGTGGCATTCGTAAATGAAGTATTTCAGCCCTTTCCATTGTTCCAGAGTTGGTCCGTTGTGGGTCCAAAACCACTAGAAGACTTGGGGAGATTTGTTTCGTACTAATAATGTAGTCTGAATTTGGTGCACCACTTGTTTATCTATCTCTTATGTGGAAAGACTGACTAGAAAATTTCGTGGCTTGATAATATATATTAAATAAATAGTTGTAGCGAATCTGAAGCTTTTAAAGTCATCTTGAAAAACATGAATTATAAACTAGAAAGTAATTGAAACAATTCATTTGAATTGTTCCTATTTTTCCGCGGAACCAGAACATCGGTTAATGATATTTTTATTGCATTGTTTTGAAGATTTGTGATTTATTCAAAGAACAAATGAATCATAAGTATTCACAAGAACTTTAGAATACTAAATTTTGTGCAAATTCTAAAATGATATTTCTTATTTCTGATTCAAAAATAAAAAAGAAATAATATTAGAAAATTTTAACAAATGACAAGTGACAGTATTTATAATACTTTGTCATACAACTGAAATTTTGGCGCTTTTAACACACTCATGATTCCAAGGAAACACAAATTTCACATTATTTGTATGAAACAACCTATGTGTTTTAATTTTCAAATATTCTTGTTTTTTCGCATCTTTTAAATTTTCACTTTGCGTTGCTCACTTATTTGTAAAATTGATAGAAAAGTATTCCATTGATTTTACAATTCATCCTTGTACATAAACAATAAGTTGTTGTTTTTTCTTTTTATACATACATTTTTGAAGAGACATTAACTTGAAGGTGAATCAAAACATTAACGTTGCCTCAAAAATGTACGTATAAAAAAACCAACATATTGTTTATGTACAAGGATGAATTGTTAAATCAATGGAATAATTTTCGATTAACATTACAGATAACTGAGGTTTGACTGAAGGTGAATCTAAACATTAATGATTTTACAAGTGTCATCATTCTTTTTCTGGATTTTTTTTCCTTTTTCCATGGTGAAGTCAAAGTTCATAACAATTTCTCCGCAAGTCTGGTTCATCTCTCAACAAATAATTGTTTGCTCAAAGGCCAGACTTAAAATGTTTGTGAAAGGATTTCGTGAAAGGCATGTGGGAACCTGCTCTATATACTATATGATCTATATGAGCGTGTAGTTTTAATGGAACAAGTTTTTTGCAAAGAAGGCGGAGATAAGCCGGGCAAATTGTTGATCTGCCAGTTCTACGCTCATTCTCAAAGCTCTCCAATGTCCCTTTCAATGGTTGTTTCCTTTCCATTTCCTTTGATTTATCACCTCTCCTTGAGTGGCAATTATCTAAAAAGCAAGAACGACTAAAATCATGGGAGCGCAACAAGCGACATGATGCAGAGGTCATTATCTCATGTGAAGCCAAACTAAGGCTTTTTTTTGGATGAAAAAGAAGTTGACAGCAAAGGCCAATCAGAGGTTCTTTTGTGTCCTT
>CM021322.1:7950387-7973909 GCA_010645155.1 Tigriopus japonicus
TTTGTTTAAAGTCTTGAACAGGGCCAACGTTGTTTAAAAGCAACGTCTCTTCAAATGTTAATTAAAAAATTGCATTTTTAAATGTTTTTCACACGGATGATTCAGGGGCCCTGCAGCTTCTTTTTAAAGGTCATATTCTTCGGGTAAAGAAAAAATATTTGAGAACAAACAGACCTTTGGAAATAAAACTCCTTTTATGGTTCATATGGAAGCCAAAAAATCCTAAATTAGCCTAATACTGACGATTGTCAAACAAAAATAACATCGATGAACAACCTCTCAAGATTAAAATTATAGAATCACAGAGCAAAATGTAAGCAAACTGGTATCAATGTCACATCCAGTTCGGAAGTTTTTTTCAAATGTCACGCACCTCCTTTCATTTCTAGAGTACATTCCCAAGTGAAAAACTAAATACATCTCAAGGACGGAATGCATTGCAAGAAGAACTTTGATAGAACAATGCTGTTTTGATGCCGTTTCAATGCTCATAAATATCCAAGAAGTTGCAACTCAAACAGAGAAACAAACCCAAGATGAAAGGTTGTAAAACAAGACCTCTATCTTGTGAGTTTTTTTGCAAGGTCAAATGATATTGCTAAGGTAAAAATGATACTGAAATTGGGCACTTTATTAGATAGATGTATTTCAAAAAGGAAATCGAGTTAAGACCATTTTAAGTATGATGTTTGACTGGTCTTCCCTTTTTGTGGCGTTCCGAAAATCCAAGAGGATACATAACTCGGTCACCATTTTGAGAAATCTTGAGAAACTCCAGATTTATAACCTTTTTATTTTCGTAATTGCAATCACATTTCAATGTAGTGATAATTGGAATTAATTACATTTGAACTCAAAGTAACTGTAATTTATTACATTTGACCTCAAAGAAGTAATAATCAATTAAATTTTAGCCCAAGTTATTGTAACTGATTACTAGGGCCCGGAAAGAAATTTTTCAAAATATAAAATATTTTCAAAATATTTCTTCGCTTTTCTTCTATTTTTCAAATATTTTGGTTGTTTCAAGGAAAAAAATAAATATTTTCTCGAATATTTGAGTCAGAAAAAGTATTTCAGGCAAAATTATGGAAAATAAATGGATGACAAGAAAAAAACCCAAGCCCTTGAAGCCCAGGAGAGCTTACCCAAAATGAACCCAAAATATAAAAATTTCTACAAAATGGTATTTGTATTGAGACATTCACAACCAAACCTAGTGTCAGACACGAAAAAACTGCGCCATCTATTGAGGTTTATTGAAAATTGTACATTAAAATTAAGTACATGTCAAGCAAGTACAATGCCTCCATCCACGGTCAAATGCATTAAATTCACCAAAAAATGGAAAATCGGTGCACACAGACAAAAATACAAAATTATGGTGTTGTCAAAAAAATATTTCTTAATTATCCAGTTTTTTTTTCAAATACTTAGCAAATATTTAGGTCTTTTGAATAAAATATATTTTGACACTTTTTTGCAAATATTTTTCCGGGCCCTACTGATTACATTTGATTTCAGCGTAATTGTAATCACTTTCAATTTGGCCCGTATAATTGTAATTGATTACATTTGAACTCAAAGTTAATGTAATCAATTACCTTTTGGCCCTTATAATTGTGATTTTCTTTCCATTACAAATTACAATTATATATTTACCTCCCCATAAAGGTTTGAGCCTACGCATTTCACTGATTTATGATATAATTTGATATTCTGTGCGTAAGTTGATGAACCCTAAGTTAATCAACTGTTTGCCCTTCCGTTGTATTTTGCTCTTAAAAATGAAATGAGAAGATGGACTGGACAAAAATGTAATTGCCATGTTATTCAATTACTTTTTTAAAGCATTTGTTAATGTGAAAAATCAAATTTCAAAATACCATAATTTTGATTGTATTTAATTACTTTTGAAACGAATGCTATTGTAATTTATTACCATAAAAAGTATTTGGCATAGGCCTGCAGTTTTTTGTAATACCGGCTGCTTCTTGTAGTTTTTGGATGAAAATTGCATTCTCTTTAGAAGGCTTAGTCTTGCCTCAAAGTCGGTATAGAGCAAGACACAAAGAGATTTTATGAGGATTTCGAAACAAGACAAATAGCGCCTTTGTTCCTGTACTTTTAACAAAGAGTGCAGTGAAATAAGTCTCAATTCACTTTCCCTTTTCTAGACGAATACAGCATATTCTGGCATATTCTTTGAGCCAATTTCAACTCAGTGACTTCAAGTTACACGAAAGAAAAGCAGAATGAGGGCTTGTTCCAATGTGGTTTAAAGACCAGCAGATTTGGATCAAACCACGACTAGAGTGGTTAGCGATGGTTTTAGAAAAGGTGGGATTTTCACTGGTGGAATGAAGCGACCACGGGGATAACATTAGCCTTATCTTTATTCAAGTCAAATGAGTTTTTAAACTGTACAAGCATTTGAGCCTGGCTACTTGCGAATCCTTTTCTAAGTACCGAATTCTGCTTAGTTGTGTTACACGTTCTCGTTTCCATGGTTTTATAACACGCTTTCAATTTTGGTTGTGGAAAATCACAAATGTTGGTAGGTACAGTTTTTATTTCTTGACAAACATATAAGCTGTAAGTATAGTTCGCCAAAAAATGATGATTTTTTAGCAGAAAAAAACTACTTTTGTGTTTTGATTATTTCAGAAGGGCGCGGATTTTGAGGTAGTGTACATGGCAAAAAAAAATATTACTTAGCTTTTTTTTCTAGATTGTAAAATTGGTGAAAATTTAGCGCCTTTTGTGCCATGATATTATATTGCGGTATATTTTTAATATCTGGCGACCACTTAAACGATTTTTTGAAGGTGCAAGAGTGAATATGATTTAAAAGAGAAAATTGTTAAAAAATGGCCAAAATTCAATCAGAAATTTAGAAATGCTCAAATTTCCTGAAGCGAAGATTTTTTACTCTTTTCGCACAATTAAAAAAGTGTAAAAATTTACGAAAATAATTCTCTTCCACAGAAGAAAATAGTTTTGAATTGAAAATTTAGCTGAAAATTACTTTTCCGCTCTCCCTTATTATTTTGTTCTTTACCAAACTTATCATATTAGCTAGGTGAATGGATCATTTTCTGAAATATTTGGTTGTTTTGAAAACAAATATCTAGCCTCTTTTTCTAAAGTATTTTTGGCAACTCTAGACATGACTGGGTCCTCAATAGAACACTATAAAAAAGAGGAGCCTCCTTTTTGGTATTGGGTCCTTAGAGCAAATATTGGAAGAACTTCCAGTAACGTTTTTTGAGAACAAATTTGTACTTGGTGACTTGATTTAGAGCTTTAAACAATTACAACAATCAATTAGGCAGAACTCTCTTCATCTATTTCACTTGCTACTTTAAAGAGAAATGTCTCTTTAGTTTTTTATCTCAATAAAATCCGATTGAGTTCCATTCAGACGAGAGGATGGATATCTATCACCAAGGGCCAATTTCATCACGGATTGTCTTTTTTCCATTTCTGTCTCCATCTCAGATGAAGAAGCTGCACAACATATCTAGTGGATGCACCCAGAATTGTATCAATATGGAACCTAAGAATATCTAATGTGAGCCTCGAGAAGCAATTCTTCGTGCACGCTTCATTTTTTTTCCTGTTACAAGATAGCCTAGTTAAGAAAGTGTGGAACGGCTCCCTTGGGTCCCATAGAGACCACGCGTTTTGATGTCCCAATCTACCTTGATGAGATAAGGAAAAGGATCTTGTTCACGGACCTGAGGAACCCAATTTCTCACCTGAACCATTGGAGTTCCAAGAACGGGATTGGAACAGGAGCTGCATCAGCAACTTGGATGCAGAATTGTGTCCCTTTTTTACACTAAGAGGGAAGATCTCACCTTCACTATTTAAGTTTTTTTATAGTGTGCTTAACTATTTCAGTTAGATGTGTCCTCTGTGACTAAAGCAAGGTTACATTTCAGGATTTTTATATCCAGCTCTTTTAAGTTCAGGGGCTAAGCAAGTGTATGATAATAGTAGTTCAAGTAAAATATTCATTCAATCCACACAATCAGTGTGCATAATGATAAAGAGTGCAATATTGAAGGTGCGCCATCTAGTGGCTGTATTGTGACAACAACTCGCCAATTTCATGAAACGCATGCTTTAAAAGATAACAACAGTCACACATTAATTTTGAACAAACTCATGAGTAGGGACGGCAAAAAGTGTAAAAAGATTTTTGGTATCATAAACACATTTATTTGCCTTTTTACACTTTCCGCTTTATTTGCGCGATTTTTTTTACGAATTCGGCCTAAAATGAACAAAATATTGAGAGTTTGCTATTTCTTCTTTAAAAATGTTTACTTTTGGAAGATTTTTTTTTCAAATTTGAAAACTAAATCTGACTTTATGGCTCCCAGCGTAGGCTAGCATAGTATTGATTATTACTTCTTCAATGTCTAAATTTTGCTCTGCAAGATTGAAAAATGACAAGGAGATGACAAGAAGTATCTGAAGCTTTCTGTTTCAGAAATTTCAGTTTTTTTGCGATTTTTTTAAATTTTATTTGCGCTTTTGACCTTATTCTGCAATTCATTTTACGATTTTGGGCTGATTTTTGTGCAACTTTTGGTTACCAAAAGCTTCTTTTGATTTGCACTTTTTGCCCGTCCCTACTCATGAGCCGCAATAGTTGATAAGAGTATGCATTGGTTTTTCACAAACTTAATAAGTCAAATAATTTCCTTTAAGATTGACCCAAAAAAAATTCAAGATTGAAATAGAATTTTAGGTACAGTCAATGCCAAGATGCAGCTGAACGCACCAATAGTTCAATTTGGAGTCCCTCAGTCAACATCATAGTCAATTTGGTATGCTAAAAACTGATGTATGATCATTAATGAGGGCTGCACATTTCATGAAAATGCATTTTTTCATTATTTAGATTGATTTGCAATTTTTACCGTTTTCATCGAAATTTGGGGCAGTTTTTTTGGCATGTTTTCTCTTTTATTTGCCTTTTTAGCCTTCTTGTTGAAATTGGGTGTTTTCCCCAAATTCTTAAAAAAACATTGGTGTTTTTTTCCTTTGGCATTTTTTACATTTTTCCTTTCTTTTTTTTGTTTTTTGAACGGTTGGCTGACATCGTTTTTCAGTTGAGATTTTCATTCTTAATCACTCTTTTCATTCCCCAGTGCCAATTAATTGATTTGAAGAAATATTACAAGTGAGGAAGAGAAGGATTTTTTTTGAGTATCATGTTAGAAAACTGCTCGCTTAGAGGTTTGAAATTTCTCTTTACTATTTGTATCCTGCTTAGAAGTACGTAGACTGGACATGTAACTCGTTTAGATGCATAATGTTTGGATTTATGTAAAATTTCGATATCAAGATTAATCTTTAGTGAGCAGGTGTCATTTTACAATTTTTTAGTTAGAAAAACATTTTCTAACAGCTATGATTTGATTAGACAAGGTATGATGTGTGAAATTAAGCGTGAAGAGCGAGCAACATGACAAAAATGAAGTAACTTTTAAATTTCGAAGATAAACAGTGGGACCTGCCAATCTCATAATCGTACTCTTATAAATATGGTGCTCTACGTAGGCTCCCTTATTATTAATTGATCCTTTTAAAAGCTTCTCGATAATTGAAATTTGTTTTCCTAGCACTTCATTTATAACTTTTTTCCTTTTTTAACAACTATCTTCAGCGCCTAAATATTGAAAAAAATGTAAAAAAACATCAAATAATAAATATGACTAAAAAACCAACGAGCTTTCCCTTCGATTGAAATTCTTGCTTGATGGGTTTATTTACCACATTCTTGGCTTTCTGTACAAACAAGTCATGTTATTTCTTGCCCCTCTTCTAGATCCAGCTTAGATGGACAAATACGTGGTTTATCCACGAGTCGATAGAAAACACTTATCCGATCAAATGAGTTTTTTAAGCCTCCAATCAATATCCAAGCTTCCAGTTATCCAAACACTCGGATCAAAGGGACTCTTCTAACCTGAGTGAGTTCCCGACTGAAAAGCGGATTAGGCGGTTGGTTCTCTAAATAAACCATGAGGAACACAAAGAGCATGATTTGGAGAATGTCCATATAAACATTGGTTCCACATACCCCATTGCAAATCAGAGTCTTTTTAGATCCGATCAACAAGCAAAGGCGGATCCGTTTTTTTTCTCCCGAATTTCAATTACAAAAGTTGCTTTCCGGGAAACTTGCTACCTTTCAAAAACTTTTCCCACCTCGTGGCCTTTTAGACGGAAAATTGCAAAAAAGGAACCCAAGGGTGACCAGATGCATAAAAAAGTTTCCCGGTCATGCTATCAAGTTTTCTTAAATGTCGGGATAACTTTTGGACCAATTGAATGACAAGTCAATGTTTATTTGGTCAAAATTTCGATACTAAATGGAACATGGAACACGGAGAGTTGGTGTGACAAATTTCAAGAGATGGAACGAAAGAGCCACCCTTTCTGGTAACAAAAAAGTTTGCTTATTGAATTACCACCACAATAACTCCAAGTCAAGATGATTTTGCGCATCCTCGTGAAGGCTTCGAAACGTGAGAACGGAAACAGATAATTTGGGCTCCCTTGAGACCTTCGATGGCTCCATCAACACTCAAAGAAGGGCAAAGCATAGATGGCATTTGGAAAACTTAAAAAAGAGGTAAAAGGGTTTTGTTATTATAGATTTTTTTACAGAGTAACCCATACAAAATTGCATTTTTTTTTTGCCAATGAAAATGTTCAAAACTTTCTCTCATGCCAAAAATCTGAAACTATTTTTGCAATCCATGCTGCCACTTGAAAAAGGAGGTTTAAACTGTTAATTTATATGTTTTTCACACTATCCTTTCCTTTCGCAATTTCTAGAAATTTGCAATTAAATAATTGCAAGACTTTTAAGGATTTAGAACCGAGCCCAAATATTCTGATTTAAGGGCGGGCAAAATTAATTTGGCCCTAATAAATAAACGGGTTCAAGTAATTTCTGAACATAGTGTGCTATACTTTTTTTTTGATATTTTATGATAAGTTGATTTTTACCTTAAAACACTTCAAAGCCTTTTTAGGCATTTAAAACATTTTTGCCTTACAATAATAAATGATAAAGTTGTTCTAAAAGGTTTAGGATTGCTAATACTAAAGTAAAAGCATTGCAAATCTGTCTTTGGTGCTATTTCGATTATTTTAGGAGAGTGCTTTAGTAAAACTAATCAAGCGGAAAACAGACGCCACTATAAATGACAAGGATAATAATGGCCTCTTCTCTCTATTCTTATTTCTGTTAAACCTTTTAAGGCCCCCGATTTGCACTGTACGGTACAAGTGACTCCTGAAAAAGTTTTTCCTCTCTGCTCTAAAAGATATTGATCTGGGTCCAAAAAGTCCAAAATGCACTTTTCATTCAAAGTTTTCCCCTTTCTCAACATTGAGATAAGGACTTTTCCCCAGCTTCGTTTTTTCCTCACAATGTGCGATCCTTGATTGAAAAGCATTCCAAGAGACCTGTTTTAAAATAAGCCAAACAAACATCAACTGAAGAAATCCTTTAGTCATTGTAAATCCTTTTTTTTGCACTGAAGTCGAGGACTGTCTGCGCCTTATTTATTTTGAATGCTGAAAAGGGAGCCTTTTTGTTGTGTTCGCGCGGAAAGGGCTCACGATGGGATTGGGGGAATTGTTTAAAAGCCATTTAAAATATGCTAGAATCTCGTTCCGACATTCCCCTAAAGCATCCATCTTGCCCTGCTTTTGCTCTTGCCAAGCAATGGCCAGAAAAAAGTAGGGGGAACTTGACAGACATTAATTATTTATCAAGTGCGCCGCTCTTCCACCTCCCAATGTTTCTAGTGTTCTTTCATGGCCATCAAAAGAACGACTCAAATACGGGACAGGAAGCTTCTTGTGGGCCTTTTATAGATCCGTTTGATTTCTATATGATTTTGACACCCTCACTTTTTGAGAATGTAAAACGTTTTCGTAACAGGCAAAAAGACTTTCCCGTCAAGTTTTGAACTTCGATGAACGTGCAGTTTTCAATACCCTTGCCGAATTTCACATAACGAAAAGGTTTGCTCTCTAATTACAATTACTTTTGGCATATTCTCACTTTGGGTGGTTCGAAAATACTTGATTCAGGTATTTAGCAAGTCTTTGGAACAGGGATCAAGCACTCTTTCTTTGAAATTGGATCTCCACTTTGAACTTGGGTCGATGTTAATGTCAAAGAATAAAAGTCAATACCTCAAGGGGGCTTAGTAATGACGCAATAATTTTCGCCTTAGTGCCCGAAGGACTTGTTCAAAGGGATTGATGAGGAAAGAAGTTTTCCCTTAGACTTTACGGAACCCTTTCTTACAGTTGTATGGACGTAGATTGGAAATGATTCTCTTACATTATCCACCATATGTTGAACTTTGAGAAATGAATACTCTTTTTTCTCGAAGAGATAAGAGCTAGGATAAAAGCCGGCTCAGTATCGAATCGAATCGGTTCTAAAACCCTAGGAACTGATCTGGAGTCAGAACCGACCTTTGAGGAGACAGCTGATAAACTTTAAATCAATGTCACGTGTAGAGGGCTAACAGAGAAATGACACGTCGAAAATGTTCATGAGTCTCCAAGCCTGCACTGTGTGTGCAATGGGATATGACATTGAACACGCTAAGTTACGTGATTTACAACCCGAACTTGCGTTTTTAGGGAGTCAGTGGCAAAATTGCTCATTCAAGTGCTTTAGTATGATGGATCAAATAACTTGACACCCTTGCTGCCGGATCAATGCAGTGTGTTCAAAACAAATCTCCACTGACTGTACTAGAGTGACATTTCTCTGTTAGCCCTCTAGTCACGTGAAGGCTTAACTTTATCATTTTGACCAAAGTCTTTGTTTTACTTTTTCTTCCATTATATATTGATAGTTTTTTATACTCATATTTATTCCCCGATTAGCTTAGAAAGCTTAAATATCATGCCAGTACTTTACACGTCTCTGTACCGGGTTTTGTGGCAGAGATGAAGCCACTTAATCCAGGAATAGTTTTTGCAATTAACTTAACTTGGAATTGAAGCTTATGATCACCCACTTGAGTGGGATTAACCAGTCTTATTATTACTTGCCTTGTTGCAGTTTAATGTGCTATCAATTTAGCAGGGATTTTTGGATAAAGAGTGGTGATGGGCTGAAAGGTTACAAAACCAAAACTGTCCATAAAATTGTGTAAATGCAAATAAATGCAAAATTCACCTTAAAAATTCAAATTTATTAGATGTTGGGAAGTCACAAATTTTAAAAAATCGGAAATCTTATATTCCAGAGGTTTTTGGACCAAACTATTTTCGATTTTGTTGTCAAACTCCATCATTTAAAGTGCATGCCTGCTTTCGGTATTGGAATGCTTAACCGAAACTAATACAGAGCCAACTTTAAATGAGCAGGTCGTTATTCAGATTCTCAACAATTGAGCATTCAATATAGCCAAATTAAAAGCATTATTAATCCGTCCATATAGTTCTCTTTGTCATCGCATTTCATTTTATCCATATTTCGTTTGGAGTCTTTTTTGGAGCCTCGCATCTTGTAGTTGAAAGTTCCCTTTTTTCTATCTTTTTGGAATTGAGTAAAATAGGATGGAAGGGTTCAGATTAACGTCTAAATGTTTTTGCGAGGAAGTTCAGGGAGGAGAATCGAACTTTGGACCTCTCTCATTGTGAGAAACAGTACTAACCAAGTCGCCTCCCGTTTTGGTTTGGTGTCAGTCAAACATTGATTTGTTGTCCACTTAATTTGAAGCACCCTGTAAGTCTATTTGTTCTGCTTTAGCAAGCAGTTAGTCACGGATCATTTCCTGCAGTTTTCCAATTCTTTGGTGCTGTTGTTAGAAAAAACGACAAATAAATGGGCTCCATTGATGGACAAAGTCAAGAAATGTCCAGACCTTCTCGTGATAGTTTTCCCTCTTTTGGGTGTATACGTTCTTCCATTTGCTCGTCTTTTGTTGATTAATGGCGTTTCCGAGAACCAGTCAAATGGGAGCAGATACGCTCTGAACGAGAGATACTATTTCCAATTCCAATTTAGTGACTGTCGTCGTCCTTTAGTTACAAGTGGCTACAATACTTTTAACGGAGTATGTAGGTTCTCCTTTTTGAATCAGGGTGGATTTGGGGTTTGTCTGTACTTGGATCTCCTCTAATCGTTTGCTTACCCCCATTCAGTTGTTACTTAAAGACGTCCACAATGTGTTGAATAAAAGGGTGCAGATTTTTAGCAAAAGAGGTTTATTTGCCACTTGCCATTTTTGAACCTGAAAGCTTGCACCTGATAATTTTAAAAAAGTCAAGTGAAGAACAGAGTGAATAAATTGCGAATACGTACATTCAGTTAACATTATTGATGTGTTTAGAGTTGGATTTTTGGCAGGGTTTTGACATTTTGGTTTTATAGGGTCAAAAAGCTGACCACAATTAAACTTTTCAACCGGCAATAGACCTTATCTACCATAAAATATGGCAGCACTGCAAACTGGAAATCCATTTTTATAACCATGGATGAAACTCGAAATCGAACTAGTTCGAGTGTTGCCAAATTGGTCCCTATTAAGGTCTTTTCAAAAAGTTCAATACAACCTGCCTTTTTTAACAGCGATTAACTTCCGAGTCGAAGCTGGCAGCACTCTTGGTTCGAAATACATTACTAGTTAACATGACAACTATAAACTGAAACGTATCAATCCGCGTTTGTAGTGGTTTAAATGTCAAAGGCATTTGTTTGCGAAGTATTTCTATTGACGTTTGCTTTGGAACATTGAAGGTGGGACGACTCAAAAGCACTTTCGGTTCCATCAAGGTTGGACAACTAAACCACATAGCACAAAAACTTTTTCTGGCCCGTCTCCTTATCAAATATCAATAAGAGACGGGTGATTTCAGTTCCATAAATCAAGGAAGACGGAACATATGGAGGTCTCTGCTCGAGGTTCAGTACTGTACTCTTTATGAATTGAATTGATCTTGTCAGCACTTGGTGTCTAAACAAAGCATATGTACTGTCACTTGTTCATTTAATCAAGGAGTCATTCATACTTTTTATTTCGGACGTTTACGCAGGTTTGTTGACTGGTACTTTTTGACAACACGGTCAAGTTGTTTGTTTTCCAAGCTTCTCTTGTTAATGTTGTTGTTGGCACCATCAATAAGGAAGCTCCATGTTAACATGAATTTTAATCATGCAATCAATTTGGTTCCAGGACAACTCGACCCAGTGGACAACTCGACCCAGGACAAGTCAACCCAACGGACAACTCGACCCAGCGGACAAGTCGACCCAACGGACAACCCAACCCAGGACAACTCGACCCAGCAGACAACTCGACCCAACGAACAACTCAACCCAACGGACAACTCGACCCAGCAGACAATTCAACCCAGTGAACAACTTGACCTAATGAAGAGCTCGACCCAGTAGACAACTAAACTCACTAAAAAAGTCCAACTTGTGGAAATCTGAAAAAGCACAAAACTCAAACTAGTGGTTCAAACTATTCACTTCAATTCAAAGAATCTAAGGCAGTGGGAAAATTTAGTAAAATAATATTCAATAGCAAAAATGCCTTTTGAAAATATAAGGTTCTTAATATTTTACAGGTTTTCTGACAAATAGGGATTTGCCATGAAATTTTGATCATAAGAAGTTCAATTGACTGTTTAGTTCTATTTTGTGCCTTTTGAAGTTGTCAACTGAGTTGAGTCTCCACTGGGTCGAGTTGTCCGCTGGGTCGAGTTGTCTGCTGGGTCGAGTTGTCCACTGGGTCGAGTTGTCTGCTGGGTCGAGTTGTCCTGGGTTGGGTTGTCCGTTGGGTCGACTTGTCCGCTGAGTTGAGTTGTCCTGGGTTAGGTTGTCCGTTGTCGACTTGTCCTGGATCGAGTTGTCCATTGGGTTGAGTTGTCCTGTCACCAATCAATTTATGTAAAGCATGCCAATAAAGATTAATCCGGTCATTGGATCACAAAATAAGATGTATTGGGAAGGGCTTGACCCTTCCATAGATATTTTTTAGACAAAGGCTCCTATTTGTTGATTTTTTTCTCTTGCACTTCCTGGTTTGTTTGGCCTTGTTAAAGCTTCATGTTAACACCACTGTTGCTAGTGTTCTGATGACGCTTCTTTCCCATGAGCTTCTGTGGTGCTCAGTGTTGCGAGGGATAGTTGAAAAATTCCGGTCAGCAAGAGCAAAGGAAGAAGCAATTCAATTACAGTTGATGTCAACCTGAGATTGACCTTAAAACTAGTTTGAAATGTAAATCCTGCAACATTAAGTCATGATACCAGCAAACAAACAGCGTACCTAAATGTCCGAATATGTATTATATCACTCTTAATTTCATAAGGTTCAGCCAATCATACAAAAAATATTCAGGTGGGCTTCAAATTACCCATTGGATGACTGTCTTGATTAATGATTTTGTTGTTTATGTTAAAATTGGTAAGACAGTCATTATTAGATATAAGAATATTAATATTGTTACTCTATTGATGTTGTTTGTATCCCCTTAAAGCTTAACATGAAAAAGGCTGTCTCTTTTAAAATCAATAATGTTCATTATCACCTTGCCCTATAGGAAACTGTCCCAAATAGTAACCTTTTACATATTTTTATTGATCACTCACTTCTTTAGACTAACAAAAACTTCAGGCAATGAAAAGTTAGAGTCGCATGTCGCAATTAAAAATGGCACTTCCAAAAACATGTTTGAGCAAATCGCCATTTTCCACTTTTTCCCCACCTACGGTAAGCAGCACCACAGAAAGGACAGTATTGTTTTTTTCAGGGACACTTGTTTCCCACGCAAGCGCTTAGCTTCCAACAATAAAAAATTCTTTGGCACTTTCGATGATATGTACCGTCACGTTTTGAGCTTTATTGGCCTCTCAGGCTGCATCCAGCCGCTCTAAAAAATACCAAAATAAAATCTTGTCCAGTTTCTGTAAAATTTTGAAGGCAAAAATGCTTGGCCTACTGAACAAGAGACTTTGTTTACATCTGGCATGCAAAGACAAATAATTGTTACAAAAAACATCTGAACCAAAACACTAACGTATTTTGCTCTAAAGTTTTGTCAACGTCTAAAAATTGAAATCACCAGAAACAGATGGCGTCATGGTAACAATTTAGACAACATTCAACCTCACGTTGTATCCAAATATTTCGTCATCCCTGTTTAAGCCCAAAACACTCGTCTCAAAGGGAGAAAACAAAAAGTTGGAGGTTCTTTTTCCAGTCATATTTCATATAGCCTTCAGAAATTTGTGGTCCAAGATGGTCTGTTTGTAGGTACCTAGTTCAGTTGAAGATTTGAGATCGAAACCTCGCGATTAACCATGGGTCGTTGTCGTCGTTGTTGTGACATGATGAATGTGTCTCTACCAGAAAAGCAGAGCACGTCTGAGAGTTCCTATGCAGATAAAGTTGTCATAAGCCTGCACTAAACCACATTTCTCAGAGGCCTTTCTTTTCACCGCAGCAGAGTAAGAGTGGGTAAGGTTCCCTCGTGGATGAATGGGCGATTGGCAAGTACATTCTTTTAACCAGATGTGCCCTCCCCCACGAGAAAAAAATAGAAAATTGCTTCCGGATGTCCGTTTAAAAATTGGCAATACGTTTTTGCTACCTTTTTTGTCTCTGAAGCAAAGAAGAACTAACACGAGTCATTTCGTGACGTGTCAAATTGTTAGATCCTCAAAGTGGACCATGGACTTTTGTGATGAGGTAATTGCTATGATCAAATTCAGTGTTTAGACACCTCAAGGTTTTTCTTTGTACTTACAAAAAGTTCCTAACTATTTGTTCTGTCCTATTTTGTGATAATTTGGGCCAGCTGATTAAGGGCCAAGAAAAGGGCATAATATGATGAAGAAATGCTTCAGTAGAGGTCGGGGTAGAAATTCAGGGTAAGGAATCAAGCCCAGATTTTGATTAATTCTCTTTCTCCATTTCCAATAGGTTGTTAAACCTAAATAAGCTCATGGGAAAGAACTGTCAACTTGTTTGTTTCTCTTAAACTTCAAATGTTTACCGTTACTGTCACCATCAAACCCAGAAGTTCAAGTTAAGACGAAACAATAGTTCGCAATTACTTTAAATAGATCAGACCAATAACAATTGCTTTGATCAATAAATCAAGCAACACGAAGCACTCAAGCCCTTGTATAGTCATTTTTCCGTTCAAAAAGCATCTATTGGAAGTATTTTTTTCTTTTGTACTTCGTGGTTTGTGGGTCTTTTATGAAGCTTCACGTGAAAGCCGCTGTCGCTAGTGTCAAGTTGTCGTTTCTTTTTAATGAGCCCAATAAAAGTCGGCGGCTCCGCCGCCAGCGCCTCTTGTGATCTTATTTACACAGAGCTGCCAGATCGGAATTACTTCCCAATATTTTGGCAAAATAGCAAAAGTCTTCCTCTGTGACATAATCCAACCAAAACTTGTGACGTTTTAGTAAAACCACGCCACGGACAAAATATTATCGTCTAGTAAAAAAGTGCCAAAAAGTGGCATCAAAGTTCCTCATCTGGTAACGATACACGAGTGTGACAACAAAAGGCATTGGCGGAGGAGGGTTTAAGCTGACATTTTGTGGGTCCAATCGGAATCCACTTGTGGAATGAAGCCAATGTGACTTGTTTTAATTAGCCTTCGGCTGTTTTATCAATCATATATGATGGCATGTTCTTTTTCCTCATAAAGGTTTCCCACGTGCCGAACATCGAACGAATCTGACTTCAACTCGACCTTCAGGCAAAATGTCTGAGAAGCCCGGAGCCAATAGTCCCATAGTCTCTGAATCCTTGGCCTACGGACACTGATTGAGCAATTGTAGAAAACCTTTGTTCATGTTTAAAAACAGGCTTCAAACAGAGAAGAAGAAAAAACCTATCTTTCTTCTACGTTGACGTTGTCTAAGATTAAGAGGACAGACTTCCTTCTTTTCCCCTATAAATATATTCGTGATATTTACGATAAACCGTCCAGTTGCCCATAAATGTGTCCTTGAGTTGGTCTTACCTTGAGGATGTGATGAAGAGTGTGAGCCGATAATCGTTGATCGATCCTTGAACCGCGGACTGGACAGAGGACGCAGGGTCGCCAAAGTCAGTCTCAGCAGTCATGGCCCAATTGCGGCAACCTTGGGCCACTTAACCACTTTCGAAATGGCTCATTTCATCCACGACAGGTTGGGAGGGATCTTAATTAATTCCCGATGACAAACGAGGGTCTTGGTTTTTGAGGGTAGGGAGGTAAGGAAGCTGAGAGGTTCATTTATCTTGTGACAGTCCAATCAGCCGATCTGAAATGAGGCGAGGAAAAGGTATAAAGTGGAGCTCATAGCAAAAGTCGATGATCAAGTCCCATTTTCCTCGTTGAAAGACCTCGTTGTCGAAAGTTTCAAAATGGCCGAGATAAACTGCTTATAAAAGCTTTTTGCCCCCAAACCTTTGGGGGATTTGTGGACAAAGCAATATCAAACACGGTCCTAAACTCTCTCTTTCCTCCTTGGAAAGCAGCTGGTTCACAAGCATCATTTGAAGGTCAAAAATCTGCTTCGATTGACCGCCGAAGGTTTCAACAACCTGGAGAATCCGAAAAGTAAGCTTCGTGCCATTCTCCTTTTTTGTACTGGGTCCGCCAATTAAATTGCACCGTTTTTGGGGGGCGGCTTTATTTCACCCTACATGATTTTTTCCGTATTTTACTACAAACAATTTAAATTTTGGCCATGTTTTTTTGCGGCGGTAAATTTGAACTTTTAGACTTCTAACACTTTGGGTCTGCTGATACTGTTCAAACAGGTTAGAACAGTGTGTTCCTTCACAGAGGGGAGTTGGATAATTTGCATGATTGAAGATTATTGTCATGATCAATTTCCATAAAAAATAGCAATGGCTTAAATTCCATTAATATAAAGTTAGGATGAGGTACTAAAATGCTATTTCTATCTTGTATGACAAGCTTCTTTATCCAACAATACAAAGAACTTTCCAACTATCCACAAAGAATGAAATAGTTTCTCCTAAATTATTTCAAAAATTGTTTGGTCACCCAAGGCTGTTGTATTCAAAAAGAGATGTGTGTTAGAGCAATAAAGAAAATGAATCTTTTCCCATCAGTTGATGGCTCCTGTACTCTCAATTTCAAGGCAAAGTCATTTTTTGTCATAAGGTTAACAATCCGATTGATTTGAAAGCTTTCAAAAAGTTGCTTTGGGTAACTTCAATTTCAATACCCACATGCACCCATAGAGTTGAAAAGAAGATCACTTTACACCCAAACAAAAAAGTGAAGGAACTTGAAATAATTCCAATGATTGAATTGTATGCAAAAATGAGGTTTGTTTTTGCTTGTTCTCTTTGGGTTGCGGCACTTCAGGCTATTTTGCATTAGCAGGAGCCCAAACAAAAGAAAACAGGATTCATTCTCTATCATCAAAAGAGGAAAGCAATAAAGAATCAATCAACTAACCCTGTCAAAAATGTCAGCTTTTACGCCCTGATCAGCACCTCTTGTGGTCAAATTGAAACATAGCTGCCAGATTAAGGCTGGTCTAAACATGAAACATTTTGGCTAGATTATTTGTCAAATATTCCAAAAATGTTTGGTGTTTGCCAAATGTTTCCTTTCTGTTGCTTCTACACGTGAACGTGCAGTTTGTCAAATATTATCCCCCTTGGCCAAAGTGTTGCCCATTTCTTCAAATTGTTGCAAACTAGCACTGCCAAATACTGTTTGAAAACCAGTCACCTTTAGTAGAGCCCCGTAATTCAGAACGTGAATTGTATAATGTCACATATTGTCACTTTTCAAAGACATTTTTTTCAATCTTGCTTTCTGCCCAAGACTTTTTTATTTCCTTCAGTGTTATTTAATTTGGATGGAAAGTCTTACGCATAACGCCATGCTATGGGCATTGGCAATATCTACTGTCATTTTCAGTCCTTTTCTTGTCCCCCAATCATTTTAAAATTCTACTCTTCACTGGCATTTGGTTTTGTATAGTTGGGTTTTGGTGAACATTGGCAGTCATAACTGCCACTTGGCAAGGTTGCTACCTTGTAAACTCCTCCGAACCTATCAGTTGATGCATTTGAGACGTGACTAGTCAATAACACTACCAACTAATTATTGATGACTTTTGATGTCGTCCATTTCCCTGGATCCTTGCAATCTTTCACAAATGACGTTCAATTTTGGTGTTCTTGATGCCAAAAGTTAGAGGATTATTGTTTTGTCCTTCAATCTATTAATTTGAAACTTTTTACTTAACAATAATCGTTTCGTGATTGGACACCCTGCATGCATCAATGTGTATTTCGATTATCGACGAGAAAAAGTTAGCCTAAGGACAAAAATTTTTTCCACATGTTCAAAGTCAGAAATATTTGACAAACAGAAAATAATATTTGCCATCAAGCTAATTTTGTCTTGGATTTGACCAAATATTTGCCGTTTTGTTTCACGTGTAGACCAGCCTTTAGCTAATGAAGTGAGTATTAATGCCACCATTTTGCAAAAGTTTAGGATTTTTCCTTCAGGTATTTTTTTCTCTTGTAGTAGCATTATATTATCAAGATTACACGTTTTGGAGATTCTTTTCTGTGAAGAAGATGTAAAATATTTTCCCCAAAAACTGATATTACGAATAACCATCTAGAAATGTAGTTAGGGTTTCAGTTATGCTTACCAAAACTAATAACAGACATGCAACAAAAAGAATTGAATTTTAGAAAGAAAAATTGAACGGTGTTCCTGTTAAGAGCCTCTGACACAGAATCATTTCAGAATTTAAAAAATTCAATTAGCCCAATTTCCTATCCCATGGGTAATTTGAATCTTGAGATAAGTTTTGGATGTTTGTAGGACTTGTCACATCAAAGTAAAATAGAGAGCATCTTAATTACCAACATCCCTGGAGGTGAGGAGGGTAAAAACGTAAAAATCTTGCAAGAAAAACAAGAATGCACTTCCATCAAAACCATTGTAAACTGTGTTAGATTCTCGAATTCAAAACCCTTACTTCTTTTTGGGGCGCACAAAACTATTGAATCTCAAAAGGAAATAATGTTGCACAGAATGTTGTCTTGAATTGTCAAATAAATAAATGTTCAGCTTTTCTACCCTCACCCTGCAAGCTTTCAATAAGGATGGTCAACCCTCTCGATTTTCCAGAGCCTGAGGGAAAAGGCAAAAATTGACCGCGATTCTTCTTATTGGAAAGAACTACTTCCTGTCTTGAGGATCAAAAGCGAAGCCCATGAACACTCATTCCATCAATCGGAGTCGACTTGAGCATTCTCAAGGGTGGAAAAGGTGTAGGTTACTCTCGATAGGAAAAACGTCAAACTTTCCTTTCGTGACTCCGTTTTCTCATGAGAATTCATTTTCCGGTTGGAGCAAAAACTGATCCCAAAGAGTCAAAAAGAGCGAGCTTCATCGTTGACGTACAGTTATCTGCGTCCATATCCCAAATTAAGCCTGGCAGCAATTCTGAAACGGCAAATAGTTCCTGAATTGGGTTTCATGCGGAAAGTGGTTGAGCATCCAACCATTGGAAGTGCATTTTGCCATATCTCGGTCACAAAGCCATTCCGGCAACTATTATTGCTTAAGGGCATAGAGCCAACTATTCCATTTGAGTTGTACCATAGCAAGCCAACTGATCACATGCAAAGAGAAGCGATACCAAGTGTTTATACTTCTTCTAATCGCTTCCGGACGATTTCTGAACATTTCATAAATGGGCAGGGTTGAAGTCAGTTGATCACTGACTACGTTCACTTTTTTGTTGGGTTTTGTTTGAAACTCCTGGATGCAGTGTTGCCGTTGTACTTTGCTAATTGCCAAAAACTTAAACTTCAGTGCAGCAAAAACTGTTGCATCTTTAGCAAAAACCCAGGTTATCAAGTTATCAAAGGGTTCCAAGTCAAATTCTTTGTTGATGGTGAGAAGTCATACGGTTTTTTAGGAAATAATTTCTGGCTGATTTGGTATTCAAGATATCGCCCCATGTGATGACATTACTATTCAAGAGACATGTCAACATTGTGCCATGGACAAGAAATCTTAGGCATCTTGTTTATGTAAATCTTGTTAGAGATAACGTCTGGAATATGTTGGAACAAATTGGCAGATACTAAGTTCTTTGCGTTTCCAATTTACCATGTATTTGTGCAATTGACCAAAAGGTTGTGGTTATTGAATTTGAGGAGCATGAGTATTGAGAAAGGTACTTTTGGGCAAAGTTCAAACCTTAAAGAGTGCTCCCAACGACAAAACCTAGAGACAGAAAGTATTTTCTTGTTCAAAGTGTAGGTTGGCCACCATTTTTTGGATATATGAAGATCAAGTTCAAGTCATAAATATGAAGTACCTAAACAAGGAAATGAAACATTGTTGACACTATTTTTCATGAACTATGCATGTAAAAGAATAGTAATCAAAGCTGGATAAAACATCACATAGCAGAATTATATCTCTTGACATAGCAATACTATTTACTTCTTTTTTACCAGAATATACATTTAGCACTTGACTGGATATAAACTTGATGTTGCAACTGACAAAAAATTGGCATTTTTAAGGATTTGACTTTTACACACTCTGCAGTTTTCTATAAGGGTAAATGAAGTGGTTCAAATTTCCCACCAAAGCAGTGTGCTAGATCATGGAGGAAAAAGCGGCGAAAAACAATCCGTGATCCAAACCTACACTTACAAGAATATTTCTTTTGCAATATGCCATTGTAATAGTGGGATAAGTAATGTCACTAAACAAGGAAATCTCTGTTATGCATTTATTTATGCCAAGTACTGACTTTGATCATAAAAAACAAGCCACAATTTCTTTCAATTCTGCTTAAATTCATTTCATCATTGTGCGGTCAGTGGTAACCCTGTTTGTTTGTCCCCGCTTGGCTGCTCTCATAGTCATTACAGCAGTACAAAAATGAGGGCGCGAAATTTGAAAATTTGAAAAAATCAGCTACACTTCAATTGGTCTACAAAAGACAAACAAAGGTGTCATTATTATGCAACCATGAACTAAATATGAATGAAATTCTAAACAAGTAAAAAAATATACAAATACATTCTAAAAAATTGTGGTAACAATATAATGCAGATTATTCTCACACCCAAAAACTTTGCTCAGTCACCTAAATTTAGGAGTCTAAGGCCTTAATATTCTTTTTGATTGATCTTATTTGCAGAAAAGATGTAACCAATCATTTGTAATTTTTCAATTCATTTTCATTTAAGCTACTTGACGAAACTTGGCGAAAAACGGAGTTTAGCTCACAAGGGAATATTTTCTGCTCAATCAGTAATGAGTCTGAAGAAGCTATAAAATATAACGGTGCAGAAAGCTTCCAATTCTGTTTCAACTTCCAAAATTATTGTTTGCTTCTTTCACTTATGGGCAACAAAATGCGCACTCGCCTTGCCCATCTATGCATAACAATTTGAGCCTCGCGTTGGAAAAATGCGATGCAAATAGTTCCTAGAAACGAGGCGATTCTTCAAGACTTAATTATGAATAGTACAGCTGTGCCAAATTGTTGGCCTTTTCAACCAAAATATTGGAAAAAAGTCTCGCAAACCATGAAAGATGGTGCAAAATTTCTCCAAAACTGAGTGAAGCAAGAGCAGAACATGGATAACTTTATTGGTTATCTCCGTAACATCCATATTCAACCAAGCATTTGCTTTCAACATGAAAGACTTGAATCACATTCAAGATTCTCAAAGGCCCTTTCAAAGGCCATCGTTATATTTGCCGAACTTTCTCGACTTGTCAAAGCCATAAAAAATGAATTTAAATATCAGATCATCGAAGGATAGCGATCAGATATTGACGATCCATCCCATTCAAGTCTTACCCAAGTCCTTCATTGGCTTTGAGAGTCCGCACTTGGTTATCTTGAAGGAGCACATCACGGTCATTTGGTCCAGATGAACTTTTTTATTCGCAAACAATATGAGACAAAATGGTCCCAACAATTGTTCCAACTTGAAGGAGAAGAGAACAAGGACTGACTGTGGCTTGCACCACTAGAAAACTCCAAGATAGACTGGAGATTCGCCTTATTCCCTACTCGCTCTTTTTTTCTCTCTTTCTTTCTCTCTCTGTTCCATCTGGAGCGCGCACAGATGTGAAGTGCAAATATTAGAGAGAAAAAACTCAGTATGAAAAAAATAGGAGGCTCTTAGCAGAAGTGATGAAGTTAAATAAATAAAGAGAAGGATTGCCAGGAAAAGAGCCAGCCTTGATCACTTCTTTATGCATTATGGCCGTGACGTCATGGTTTCAGCTCTTGATTAAAAGGTTTTGCCAACACTTTTGCCGTGTGAAATGGAGTTGTGAAAAGTATTCTCATAATAGTTAAATGGCCGCAATCAATTTCAGGATCATTGGCAAAAAACTGGGAAAAATAAAGACCGAAAATAAATTTGATTAAGTCGGATCAAGCAAAAAGCATTGGTTGCGGAATTTTTGCTACCGCTACAACGATTGTGATTCCCAATAATTGAGAAGATTGTTCCTAAATAGGCATATTCTTTCAAAACTGGCCATTGGCACTGTTACCATAAATCTTAAAAACATGCATAAAAATATTTTCTTGACTTTGTTACGAATGGATCATTCGTCCAGAAAATTGCGTTAAAATATTTTAAGGCTCCCTACCATCTTTTGTTTTCTCATTTTGATCTTGATCTTAATGACTTGATCTTTAAAAGACAGAAACTTGCGTGTATGCATAATGTGCTAAAAAAATGTTTCTAAATCTGTAGCCAAATACCAACTTCGGCTTGCCTTGAATTAAATTTGGCACAATCCCTACTTGAAACAGCAACTTAACTAATCTGATGCCCCTCTATTCAAATCTATGCCGACCGCCGACAAGAGCAAAGTGGAAAAGTAAAAGAGGAAAGAGAAAACCGGGTGGGGAAATGAGGAAAGAGTTGGGCCCCGGGTCACAGATCTCAATATGGGAGTTCCTTTTTATGGGATTGCCAACATTTGAGAGCCCCGTTTTGAAATTGTGCTCCTTGAAACACAATCGATGGAATTCAGCGAAGCCTCAGAGTGAAACAACATTTGTACGTCGTACATTTCGGATCCCAGATACCGTTCTATCTGTCTATGAACGAGCGGATATTTCAGATTGGCAAAGACTTGGCACACGGAACTCGATTTAATCGGGGAGACTAAGAAAACGCCAAAAAACCTTGAACAGGGCTTTGGTGCAAAAATTGAGATTCATGATAGACTTGAGAATTTTTTCTCCAACGACACCAACTCATTTTGAGAGTTCCTTGGTTAATAATAGAGAGCTTGAAGTCAAAAAAAATGAATGAACTATACGTAGAAATTATGTGCGGTAATTAAACCCTAAACAAGAAATTTGCAAATGTTAGACTTTATTTTAAAAAAGGGGTTTGCAACAATTGCTAATCCTGAAAAACTGGAAAAAAAAAATTCACTTTACTTTTATATTCTAGAGCACTAGCTTGTAAAAGAGCTTTTTCGACCCATTGATCCACGTCTTTAGGAATGTTTTTACAACCTTATTCCAAATATGTAAAGTCATGTTATCGTAAACTTTCTAATTCTATATCTTTTTTGCATGTCTTAAATACATCAAACGTCAATTATGTCAATAGAAATAACTTTATATCTTGAAATGGAGGCCTCAGTATTGAAATAAGGTCTCAAATGAGTAATGGTGACCGGCATCTTGCAGAGAAATCATTTCTGCGTAGTGTTTAATTCTTAAAAGAAACCGTTGTTCATTCAATTTGAATCTTTTTCTTCAGTCATTGACCTTCAACCCTTGGAGGTGGTTTACTTTAATTTCATTCAATGGACAACATACCTTTGAGAGGTCGCCAGAAATTTGCTCAAAGGCTTTCTAGGGTGTACGTTGAGCCGAGAAAATTGAACCCATTACCATAATTTGTGCCCAAGTTTCCTGGCCAACTTTGCACCGCCAAAACTTTACTGGGGGAACGTGATTGGAGGGCGTGATGCATTTTTCACTTCACACCGACCGGACCAAACGTGTCTGTCTCGGTTGGGGACTGCTGCTTTCTTGGACTGGGTTATTTCTCATCATGATTGCTCAATTCGGCAATCTGCTTTGTGATGGACGTTGGTGAGCAGCAAGACTTTGTACGTGACTAATACTTTGCTCTAGTTTCTATCTTTCCTAAAGGGGGCATGAAAAATAATGTTCTTGTAGAGTTGCCGGGGGAGAACACTAAAGAAGAAATGATTAAAAAAGTGTGTGTGCATATTTGGTTCTTGATGCTAATTTTGATTGAAGAAGGTGGGATTATGATATTGCTTGGTTCAGACTAGGGCTGACGATTTTCTCGAACATTTCAATTCTCGAGAATGAGAATTTCTCGAGAATTCGAGAAAAATTCTCGAGAATTCTCGAGAATTTGAGAAAAAGTGAAAATAGCGAAAAAAATGTACAT
>CM021322.1:7979574-7999376 GCA_010645155.1 Tigriopus japonicus
GATCACTTGAGTAATTTTCAGGATAGTTGTTGCCAAAATTTATAGGTTAATCATATTCCAATGTACGAAGAAACAGTTTCAAGAGTGTGTCAAATGAAGCTAAAACAATTTGGAAATATCGTCGTTTTGAACACTTGTTTTCGCGATACCAACGAATTTGCCACTGTCTACAAGCCATTTGTGAATCAGCATTCCTAAAATGTGAAATCAGCAACATGATTGTTTTGAGGACTATAATTTACTCATCTGCCATTCTCTTCGCCTACTCCTTCCTCTCCATTATCATGCTTATGGTTTCCCATGAGAAAACACCATTCTTAATGGATAGCATGTTTAACCAATTCACCATCCAAAGGGACCTTCAGTTAATTTGTTTGAAGTTTCATAACTCGGCAAATCTTAAGGAGTTCATTCCTGAAGATGTTCGCCAATCGTTGTTAGAGCGTTGCCATTTAACGGGTAAGAAGAATCGTGTCTTGAAAATGCAACTTGTTACTTCGTTTAAGGCAGGGGTCGGCAACCATTTTTGGGTCAAGGCCAACGAAATTTGATTCGTGTTGTCAGGGGCCCACCAGACAGGCATTGGTAGGTTTAGGGGCCCACAAATTAGCAATCAAAGAGCTTTGGACCCAAAGTACAGTACTGTGGATGGCTCTCGGGCCCATTATTTTGGACTTTCACCATAGCTTCTGGGCCCACCAACGACCACCCTTAGGCCCACATTTGGGCCGCGCCACCGGCTGCCGACCCCTGGTTTAAGGCATCCTTAGTAGCGACTGACCTCCTGCAAAGGCTTCTTTCAAAATCGGAAAAAAATGAATTTACATTTTCTTCAAGAGCCCAAAATATTTAGAAAACAAGCCGGATATTGCAGGGAGATTTTTACAGCACCATTATTGGGAGATATTACGAGATAACTACGTGACTGCTCTTCCAGTATAGCAAATGTCAATCTCGAATTAAAAAGTGCAAATTGCACTTGAGAAAAATATTCATTGTCTCAACATCGATTTTCCCATTTTTTTTTCATACAATTTGATGTCATTTGTTGTTTTTGGAGGCACACTTGACACTAACCAACTAAACAATAGAGTTTTAAATATTCCCCAATAGATGGCGCTGTTCTTACTTTTGACAAGTTATTCTTGTGAATGGCTAATTTAAGTACAAATTCTCTTTTGTGGACATTTTGTAACTTTTTGATTCACTTTGAGTAAGCCCTATTTGGCATTAATTATTCATTTTCCTCAAATTTTCCTAAAATATTTGTTTGTCCTAAATAATCGATACAAGATCTGATTTTGCCTTGAAACTGTCAAAAGATTTGAATACTCCAGGGGAATTGAGAAATATCTCTAGAATATTTTATATCAAAAAAATACATTTTCAGCCCCTGGTCATTAGTTTGGAATTAACTAAAACTAAATTAACTAAATGAAAAAAGAACTGCAGACTAGTCATCTATACCCGTGAATCTGATGCACAGTGAAAAAGAGGAGCCTTAAAATATTTTCCATCACGGTGTTCCGAATGGTTTTTTAGGTTTGGCCCTAAATACCCAAAGCCATCATGGCACTTTTTGGACCCACTATTCAATAGGGAACAACTTTACTTTTATTGTATTATGCAAGTTTAGGTCCAGGGAAAAAGTTATATTCCTAAAACCCTATTAATTACAATATTTTTGATTTAATCTATATTTAGAGACCATTTAGTTACTTGTTGAATTCAAATTAGATAAAAAATACATTCATGAGCAAATTGACTTTGAATGGTCCATTTTTGACCCCCAAAAAGCCGAAAAACGCTCCAGTTATATCAAAAAATGAATTCCTAAAAATTTCATATAGCTTTTCAGTTTTGCAAAAATAATTAATTTTTATTTTTAGAGCTATAAATATTGTAAAACCTGACTTAAAATGCACTTGGATCAAATAGTTTATCAAAAATGTTGGAATTTATAGGATTTTAGGTATATAACGTTTTCCTTGGACCTAAACTTATAAAATACAATAAAAGTAAAGCTGTTCCCCATTGAATTGGGGGTCCAAAAATCCAAACCTAAAAAGTCATTCGGCACACCGTGCCATGTAATCAAAGCAAATTCGTAAAAGAAAATTACATTATAGCACAGACAAGGTTTGTCGTAATTTATGTCACTCATTTGAATAATTCAAAAATATTCTTGAAATATTTTTTAAAGGCACGAGTGTTGTTGGGTTTATCGACTAATAACCAGTTTCGGAGAAAACGCTAATTGTCTCGAGTGCTGCAAGTCCATTTTAAACAATTTTTGCAACTCTACTAATTTTGCCAAAATACCGGCCTCTGAATGATATTTCATTCATCTAATTTAGAAATAAAACTGGCAAACGTGACCCGCGACGATGAGGCAAATAATTCAAATGAAAACCTAGAGAAGATTGTCACTGCCTTGGTTGAGTTCCAAATGATCCTGAGATTTCTTCTGCTACACGACCCACAAGATCTTATTCCACCAGAAATCCTCTCCGAGATCAGAGTGATTGACAAAGGTCTCAAGGGCGTTACAGGAAAAGTTGAAAACATGGCTTTAAAATCTTATCAGAAGCATAAATGGTCCACAACCTCTTGGTCTCTAAAACTGCAGTCCGATTTGGACCAACTTCAACATCCCAAAGATTGCCAAAACAACTCTGCTGGACTCATATCGTGTCATCTAGGATCACTTGAACAACCCATTTCCATGGTATGGGGATTGAATCATCTTATTGGATGTCTTGCATTTGGGCTCCAAACTGGACAACGGGTAATTATCCCTAATTTGGAGTCTCTTTACCTCAACGATCTGATAGTTCCAAAAGGATTAGCAAGCTGCCCTTCAGATCTGGATCAAGATGGGAATGCCAATGTTAACATGTCAAAATTAGATCCGGATGGGTTTGAAAAGATTCAAAGACCTCTGGAGTGGTATACAGGTGCTATAATGGGTTACATCCTACAAAAATTAGAGAGTAATGTTCAGGATAAGCTCAAATCCAAAATGAGTAATGTTGGCCTTGATATGACTACCAATCGAGCTATGACTGAAACCAAAGAAAACATAGTAGTTGGTGTTTATCTTATTTCTTCAACCAACAATGTCTCCCTATTGCACATATGTCTTCAAATGGCTGAGAACTACTTTCAACGTCAGGAGATGAAATTCCAGAAACATTTGGAACGGAGGATATTTATATTTCCACTGATTTATGAACATCAAGAATTGGTGAATGAACTTTTTCCACATTACCACATAATCAATAGTGACGACAAATCTGAAAACTTGCCACTTTGTAATGAAAGTAAAGGTGGGTGTAAGTTTGGCATTGCTGTTTTAAAAGTATTCTCTTGTATTTAAGTTAAAGATTTATTAGCTTGCCAAACCTCTTGAGAATGGAAGAGAAGTCTGAAGGTTGTTCGTGATTGTGTTTGTTTGTTACCAAAGAGCTAAGATATTCGTTTGAAGCGCGGTAAATAGGTCACAAGCAAAATGGCCACAAGAAAAATAGTCACAAGAAAAAAGGTCACAAGGTAAAAATGTCTTGTTAAAAAAAGGTCTTGGTAAAGAGAGCAAGTGAAAAACTGCACAGCTCCAAAGGGACCCTAGTGGGTGACCACAGGAACTTAACGTTTTTCATGGTTAAAGATTGCCTCATGGGTGCGCAAGAAAATCTAGGTGAAACACAATCTTGCCAAGACAAAGTTAACAAAGTCACCGGGAACAAATTCTAGACATATTACTTCTTAAACAATGGTCCCCAGGGTTACGTCAATTTCAACGGGTTGATTTCTAATTGTTGTCAGTAAAAAAGGGTTTTTATGTGGCACAGTTTCCCTCCATGAGAGAGATCCCATGTTTGATTCTCTTCCTTAACCATTCTCAAGGAACTTTTAATATTGTAATTCCCATCTGTGCATGGAGAACTATGTGTTATTGGACATGACAATGCCTTTAGGACGAAATGAATGATGTTGATGTAATTGATCAGTGAAGCTGGAAGAATTCAGCTGGGGATTTGGGGGCCAACCTGGCTGGGGATGGATCAGAACTAAGCTTGGACATTTCATATAGTTTAGGTTTGCTACCTGAGGGAAAACTATCTTTCCATTGATTGTCAAGATAAAGAATGCAAATCAGGCTTGAGAATTTTAATGAAGTTTTTTGGAGGGTTTGTCTCAACTCTGACGCATTTGTCCGACTACATGCATCCATTGTTGGCTTTGCTTGTTCAGGGAGGCTCAAACCTCTGACCCTAGCACCCAACAAGTAAATCCACAATAATAACTAATTTTTTGCATAGACATCACAAAATTTGATCCATAGACTCCTTAAAGCAGACCAAATAATTTGGAATAATTCCCAAAAATCGCACAACCTCAAAAGAATGTTGAAACAAAAGTTCAGCACAAGTTAAGGAACAGGACAAAACTTTGTGTCAGTGTGCAACTTTTAGGCTTGTTTTCCATTGTGACCTCCGGGTTAGCTGTTGCTCAAACGGCCCCATTGGCCATTCAGAGAGAAAACGCATTATCACGAAACCTTGGACTCCTTTTCCATTTTGATTTGATTTGATTTGCAAATTTCTGATTTAAGTAGAAAATTAAACACTAACCATTCATTGCAATATCTCTTTAAGGGGACTCATCGGGCCAGTGCAATCAAGTCATCATATTCAATTTGATGGCCTTAGCCCACACTGATCTCTACGTGGGCTCCTTATCAGACGAATTTGGGCGCTTAGTTTACCAACTCAGAGCTGCCCTTCATCCTAATTTCCGGATTACTAGTTTGAACTACGATCCCGGATCATGGTACCTCCATGGGATTGGAGGACCACACCACTTGGTGGTGACTGGAAATTATTCAACCAGAGTTTGGGAAATGGAGACACGTTTGGGAGATATCATTGAGCCCACACGTGGGGAGGATGTTCCTGAGTTTGATGGTCAAGGATTCAGAAAATGGGGCCCAGGAGTGGCGCATGGAACTAATTTGGCCACAAACCAACAAGGCTATTTCAGCACCTTTAAAACTGATTTAGCTCCTTGAGAAAAAGTCACCCAAAGTATTTGCCCTTACATAATTTTTTGTCTACTTAGGTTGATTTTTTTGATAAAAAACTTCAATAATTGCGTGTAACAACAGAGAGGAAGATGGGTGAATCTTAAATTAACTTTGTGATCGCGATGATTTTTCTATTTTTGACCATTTTCCACTATTTCACGGTTTAATCTACGTATCATACTTAATTTGATGGCCTTGGCCCACACGGATCTACTGTATATGTGGGCCTCTATTTAACGGCTTTTCTAATATCTTGCATTTTTTCGTGATTTCTAATAATTTGTTTTAGTGGCCATTGCGTTTTGAAAAATCATTTTAAAAAAAGTTTTATAATGCTCGTTAGCTTCCTAATATTAGGAAACAAATCATGTATTCATTTCATACATTTTAGCAATGCCATATGAACTCTTCGCAATGAACAAAAAATGAAGAAAACAGTAACTCAATTATACAATTATTCTCTTAAAGGTCCAATTTGCAATTGCTTTGATGCATTTAGATGAGTAGGTTTTATTAGCAATAATTTCGTGTAAAACACATGTTCAGTCAAATAAATATGGTACGCTTGCTTGCAATTAAAAAAAATCAACGAAGAAAACTTCAAAACCTGGAGTCAATGTTAACCATCCTGGTGCTTCTTCTTTTCAATTAGTTTCTGTAATATTCTTGGCAGTTTCGATTATCTCTTCAATAACTAAAACAAACCAAAAATTTCAGCGCTTTTTCCATGTTTTCAGATCCAGGTTTGGTCACCCTCAATTCGCGTGTGGCTCATCAGTTGACTTTTACGGTAGTTTAAATGAATCAGTGATGCCGGACCGCAAGTTTCCCACTGAAATCCTTCCGCGTAGAATATATTGGTAGGATTCAATCTGATTTCAATCTTTGAAGACTCCCATCAATGTCATTGGTCTTTTGTAATTGAAGAGTGGAAAAACTTGCCTTAATTTTAATACCACCTTTAGTTTGAAGTCTATAAACAAAGGGTTTTTTTTGGATATTCTTTTTGACCGAACACATTTTTCGAAGAAGTGACAAATGTACAGCCTAACGTGAATGGGACATGCACAAAAGTTGCTCAAGAGAGTATTTAAATCACATCGCTAGCACTAAAACAGGTTCTTGGTTGTGCTGAGTTGCTCGGTCCATTTTGGTAAATCCAAATCATTTCAATTTTATCGTGTATTCAAAGAGCCCAGGTTCGAGTAAATGATTGATATTTCACGATTTTAAGATACCTTAGCTGTATTTGGGTCAATAATAAGCAAAACTCACTTTCAGGGAGTAAAAATAAAAAGCTCTAGAACATGCCTTGTGCTATTGCAAAAAGTATTGGCTATCCAAAAAATATTTTGGCAATGCCTATTTGTTCATTTGATTCCATAAATTTATACACGTATTTAAAAATGTTTCCAATAGAGAGAAGTCAAATAGTTTTTGCAAATTCTTTCTTGGAATGTATTATTTTATGTATCTTTTTTTCTACCTAATAAACTGAGCAAATTATCAACCAGGTGTAAGCAGAGGTAACTCAAGGTAAAATAACGATCATTTCCAAGGATAGACTTGTAGAACACATGCTAAAATTGAAAGGACTTGATATTGGCAAAATGTACTAAGCAGCTCAACACAGCCAATGGCCCTGTTTTCCCTCTAATGGTATGATTTAAATCACTTACTAGGGTAACCTTTGTGCATGTCCCATTGGCAGTCACAACGAAGTTGAGCGTCCAAAAATGATCAGGCACATTGAAAACCATTTGCTCCTTCTGCCAACAGTAACTCTTTGGTAGATCAAATTTCATATAAACATTAATTATTGAAACCCTACTAATGATTAACTCTCTTTACAGGGAATCCTATTCCTTGTAGCGGTATTGAAAAATCCGCCCCACCCCACTCAAAAAAAAAAATTTGGAACTCCATCAGTAGTAGAATTACTGATGGAAAAATCCAACCTTTCTCACATGAGTTGTTACAAGTTTGTCATTCTTAACAATTCTCTCCGTCATCGCCCCTTACAGAGTCTTATATAGTACAACATCTTGCAAAATAAAAAATCAAGTTTTCTTTGCAAAGCATCCCTGATTCAAAGTCAAACAAAGCAGGAGTTGTCATTAGCGTTCGTTTTGGGATTGTTTCCTCAAGAACCAATGAATTTCACTAGACTGTGAACCTATCAAAAGAATTCATGATTTCCAGTAGGAACAAATCAATTAGGTTCTCTAGCAAATGAGACCTTGCCTATGTTAACTAGAATGCGAATTTCAAATTTTAGCTCAATCGAACGTCGGAGTCAAAAGTTATGCTCTCTCAAAGTTTAGTGCAAATCCTACCGAGAATAAATGAACTAGCCCTTTTCTGGTAATTGTTTTACCACAAAAGGGCGAACGCATTCATTCTATGCTCTCTTCAGTACATAAGTTTGAGAAGGCATAACTTTTCACTCCGTCATTCGATTGACCAGAAAATTGAAGACCGCAATTGAATGAGGCATGCAGGGGAAGGTTTAAGTGATCTCTTCAAAAATCTTATCGCGGGCGGATGAAAAAAGAGAAAAGGCTTGTTCGTCAATGTAAGATTTTGGTCAGTGCAAGGGTTTTCGCGTTTTACAGACCGCCCTTATGACTTAGATGCTACAAAAAATGTCGAATTGCCAGTTTGGACATTTTGACTCTCGGTTTTGTAAGAATTTGCAAAATTATTCTATTGATGAAAAAATGGCAAGCACTTAAAAAAGACCTTTGATATTGAAGAGAAATACGTACAAAAAACGGCATTTTGTTTGATACCATGATGGTTTTGGAGCTTTACAATACAAATCAGTGCTTTTAACATCACTTACACTTGTACTTACCCCCAAAAAAGTGGCCTTTTGTTGAGAATTTTCTCGTGCAAGAACGAGCAAATAAAGTGTGCATTTTTTTCCAAAATCCTAACCAAAGATGTTCAAACTTGCAATTCGACATTTTTCATGGCATCTAATTCGCAAGGGCGGTCTGTAAATTGCGAAAACCCTTAAACTACCCAAATTTTCACGAGCCACCCACTGTTGCCAAACAAGCCTTTTCTCTTCTTTCATCCGCCCGCGATAAGATTTTTGAATAGATCACTCAAACCTCCCCCTGCATTCCACATTAACGCTACTGGATATCAACACATTTAATAAGGAGGATTTAATAAATCCTCCTTATTAAATCCCAGTTTTGCTAATTTTTGAAAAAAATTCGTGTCTTTTTGCCATTTTATTTGCCATTCCTTGTTTGATATCCCATTTTATTTGCCAATTAACGCTACTGGATATCATAATTCTCATCGTTGACCTCTCACTCCAGAAATTCCGCGCTTCTTGGTTTCCATCACTATGGAGAATTCAAAAATCCCTTTATTTAACGAGTATTGACGTTGAGCAATAATTTCTCAGATGCTGTTTGGCACCCAACCTATTTGAAAAGCAATCTTCATATCGAAACATGGCTTCTCGTGAACGTATTAAGCTGAGAGCAATCACACAACAACCTTCTTACCTACAAGCAATATTATCAAAATAAAATGATGTATTGTAATTGAATTTGATTTGCAAAAAGCACGCAGTTGAACTTCAGAGTCAAGGTTGAGACGAGGGTGAACATTTCTCCACGTTGCACCCATTCCCCTGACTCACAAATCTGACCCGCTTTCACTTACAATCGGCAACACTGCCGTTCATTTGTTTACATTTCATGGATCCAGCAACGACAACGTTAGAGCGCGTCTTCACTCAGTGTCTCACTATGAATGATAATAATCATAATCACGAAAGTGAAGGGCCCGCCCAAAGGGATTCCCAGCCACACCCTCCGATCCCAACCCCAGGTAAGAATCCGAGCAGTTTCTAGTATGGCCTTAGTTAAAGGCTTTATTTAGGTTGGTGAAGAGCAAATGAGGCCGAAACGCGATGTTACCTTTTTTTCATGTTTCTCATGTCATTGAGAGGGGTGCAGATTTAAGGCAAATACGATTTTATGCCTAAAAACATGTTTATTTGTTATTTGCTGGCTTTTTAAGTTTATTTACCATTTATCATTTTATTTGGCATTTTTGGGCAAATAAACACAAAATTTGACGGCTTTGGGGTAAATCGATGCAGAAATTGTCGTTACAGTGAAAAAATGTGAAAAGCGAGTACTTGTCCAAAATGTTTGGTTTAAGGGATATATATTGATTATTTAACGGAATCAAAATAAATATTTTTCATAATTGTTCATACACTTGCATTCCACTTTATTGTTGGTGAACATAATGCTCATCCTCCTTATTAAATCCCAGTTTTGCTAATTTTTGAAAATTTTTCGTGTCTTTTTGCCATTTTATTTGCCATTCCTTGTTTTATATCCCATTTTATTTGCCATTTTCGACGCGTTTATTTGCCATTTTTGGGCCTAAAAGGCGTGTTTTAATTTGCCAGATATCTGCAAACACATTTTGATTCGATTTGAAAAAATGACACATTGGGCAAAAAACTCCGGGGCCAATTCTGACCATCAAAATACTTTACAAATTGTGTAAACCATGTATAGATATTGTTTATTATTTTATTGTTTATTGTTTTTGCCACTCTAAAACACAATGTGTAAAAAAGAGTATAGGCGACGAACAGAGGAATAAAAAGAAAGAAAGAAAAAAACAGAAAAACAAAATGAAGTAGAAGGAGATAGGTCACACGTGAGTCTAATTTAGAAGGAAAAAAAGTATGACGAAAAATATGACACAACCATCAAGATGTAGAGGAATGCACAGAGACAATACACATCGGTCAAAAAAGAAATAAATAAATAAACCCCAAGCAATCACGATATATATCCAATGAGAGAATTCTCGCAATAAACAATATTATTATTTACCAGAAGTACCAACAAATGTTTCTATCTCAAGATGGCGCTGATTGTCATTTTTCTCTAAGATTGAAGCTCAACTTTGCTTCCTTAAGAAGGCTTGCTCTGATGGCGAGTTGTTCATTTTGAGAACAAGAGGGGCACCCAAGTAGGATGTGTTAAGGGCATGATAAATCATGTAAGAGCCATCTAGGTGAAGCGAATGTTAGTTTTCTTTAAAATCCCAAATAAGCTGGAGTTTTAAAGCACAATTAGTTTTTGTCTATCTTCAAACATGTTATTCATATTCCTTTTTTAGAAACTACTGAGGTTCCTAAGCAACCATCTCCTCATCATGACTCTTCAGATTCAACTTCCGCGCCATCTAAAAGGAGAGACAAAGTCAAACGCAAGCGCACTCGGCGCACCCGCCGCTCCTCTTCTTCCTCTGCTTCTTCTTCCTCCTCTTCTGATTCAGAAGCAGGAGCTAAGCGGACGCGTCGGCGCAAGAAGGCGACTCCTGCTCCTGCTCCTGTCAAGGAGGCGCCTGGAGTCAAGGAGGCGCCTACTAAGGAGTCCAAAGGAGGCTTGCTGACTAGTCGCACTGGAGGCGCCTATATCCCGCCGGCCAAATTACGTCTTATGCAACAACAGATCACGGATAAGAGCTCAGTTGAATTCCAGGTGAGCAAAGGAATTATAGATTTCATCAAATGATTGCAATGCACTTAAAGATATGAAAAGCTATTTATGGAGACAGGCGAAAAAAATGAACATAGATACTTTGCAATGATTTTTTTAATGTTGATGAAATTTTGATACTTGGAGCAAGGATTGAAATCCTTGATTGCTACGGCAAAGATTTCTCTTTGTCGATTAAATGGTTATTTTGTCAAATAATCAAGACCAAAGATAGTTAAAAACATATATATGTATTTCAGAAGAATTCGATCCTGTCGGTCAGATTGTTCAAATTCGTACTTTTTCTCCCTTAGTCTTTTTGTTGTACTGGTCAAACCAATTTCCTAACTGATCAGCATTTATCGGTTTTTCCCAAGCACGAAGATAAAGAGAAATATCGTTAGAACACCCAACGAGAAAAAAATTCTTAAGTTATTTGATTTCAAAGCTTTGAAAGTTTTTTTTTAAGTAACACATAGAAATGAAAAAGTGCACTATTTCAAAACTACTTCTTTAAAAGAGGACATAAAAGCTCCAACAGATCCCAGAAAAGAGAAATCTTAAAATAATTAAATACTAATCTTAAATTTAAATTTAAATAAATAAATAAAATAATAAATAAATAATAAATAAATAAATCTTAAATCTTTATAATAATCTTAAATTAATTAAAGAAATCTTACTTCTGAAATATTTGATGATGAAAATGACTATGTAATCTTTTTAGGTTGTTCGCATTTGGACCCATTGATTTTTTAGCCTATTTTAGCCCATTTTTATAGCCTAATATAATTTATAGCCATAGCCACAATATTATTTATTTAGGCCAGCTCAAAAACTAGACACAAGACTCATTTGCTTTGTTTTGAAACGTCCACTTTTGTCAAAAATTACACCCAAAAAACGGGTTTAAAATGATTCTTTTCTTTTTCCTTCAAAAAAAACTGAAGTAGACTGAACTGTACTTTTCAAATGCTAGCAATCAAAATTAGCCTAATCATAAATTATTATTGAACATTATTGAACCTCATTTTCAGCGTTTGTCTTGGGAAGCCCTGAAGAAGTCTATCAATGGCCTCATCAACAAAGTGAACACTCCGAATATAGGCGTGATTGTGCGCGAGCTCTTTGGCGAGAATGTCATCCGAGGTCGAGGATTGCTCTGTCAAGCAATTATGACTGCCCAAACCGCCTCGCCCACTTTTACCCATGTCTACGCAGCTTTGGGAGCCATTGTGAACTCCAAGTTTCCCAATATAGGCGAACTGCTCCTTAAAAGATTGATCCTCAACTTTAAAAGGGGCTTCAAGAGAAGCGATAAAACCCGATGCATGGCCTCCACAAGATTCATTGCACACATGGTTAATCAACAAGTAAGTCGACAGTGATTCAGGATCACTGAATCAGTAGAAAGGCAAGTGATATTTTTTCATCACAGTTTCATTTCAAAGGTTGCGTGAGATGACTTGACACATTTCCTAGTATTTTTTTGTGACTCAAGAACTGAGGAAAGGTTGTGTGAATTTGGCAATATCATCCAGAAGCAAAGATTCTTTTTCTTTCTACTACCAATTCAGTCAAGGAAAGGTATTAGAAGGCTCATTATAATGATATCACCTGACATCAGAACACTTTTCTGCAAACTGAAATAAACATTTAGTAAATAACATCTCTTGCAAACTCGTTTAATGTCTAAACTTTTCAGAAATGTTGCTACTTATAAATATTGATTACATCCATTGAAAAGAGAATACTCTCACCCTATATTAAAAAATGTCTTTCAGTGAAAGAATAGTTCTTGATTTGAGAATAAGCTAGTTGTTGCCAGCATCTCCTGATTTGATTGCTTGAATGAACTTGGATTAAAAATAAGGCACAAAATGTTAAACACAAGGCAATCCTCTCATAGAACAGTTTAAAATCCCTTTAATTCTTTAGTACAATATTTTTTAGAGGAAACCCCTCAGATTTTGTGATTATATTTGAATAATCTGAAACAATTTATCACGCAACCCCTGGAACCGTTTTTTGTATGAAAAAAAAACCTTTTACCGGTACATTAAAAAATGAAACCTTTGCTCTAAGATTATTGCATTTCCTCAATGTTTTGTCTATGCCAACATCAACATAAGAAAAGTCTGTTTTTTTTTTTTGTTCAAAGGTCGCCCATGAGGTTTTGGCTCTGGAGATTCTCACCCTGTTATTGGAATCGCCCACGGACGACTCCGTGGAAGTGGCTATTACGTTTTTAAAAGAATGTGGCCAGAAACTGAGCGAGGTGTCTCCTCGTGGGATTCACGCCATCTTTGAGCGACTCCGTCATGTTCTGCATGAATCCCTTTTGGACAAAAGGACACAATACATGATTGAAGTCATGTTCCAAGTAGGTCTTAATTTCACTTAATCTGTCAGATGTTGAAAAAGTTAGAAAAGCGATGTTTAAAAAGTGGCAAAAATTCGAGGTCAGTTAAAAATTAACAAAAGTGGTATTGAAATTAGCAACCATAAATACTATTTTGGAATGAGAGAAGTGATTTTAAAATGAGGGAACAATATGGCAATTGAAGTATGGCATTGTTGTGCGTCTTCATGGGGCGAGAGCGTCGACATGCCTCAGGGCTAACTAACACTGTGAATGCACTTGGAGAAAGGCAAAACTCTGAACACTCAAGAAAATGTGTCATTTTTGTTACAGAATGTCTCATTTGGTGTCGCTAAACCATTTTTACATTGCTACAACTGGTCAATGGAGCATATTTTGCACAGAGCCTTGAATTACGCTAATTTGGTCTTTTTGCAAGTGCATGCACAGCATGAGCTGGTCGTGACGCTTGTCCTCACTCTCCCTCCATGAAAAGGCCCGAAAAAACCACACTTCAATTGCCCTATAATTCTCAATAATGAAAGCAAGTTTTAAAATGTTTATATACAAGAAGTTGCTATAAAATTTCGAAAAAAGTATGTTAAAGCTCAATGTTACGCAGTGAGCACAATGGTTATAGCTTAGATTTGGTCGCAATGATGCAAAATAAGATTCAAAGTGATACTTATTGTTATCGCTAGCTATAATTTGACATTCTTTTAAAACATTCAATCAGATTTTAGTTAGCACCGTTGCCATCTTTTTTTTTTTACTTTTTAGGTGCGGAAAGATGGATTCAAAGATAATCCTTCAGTTATGGAAGATTTGGATTTGGTCGAGGAGGACGATCAATTCACCCATATGATCACTTTGGATGATGCCACTCAAGGGTAGGGTTAACAATGTGTACAAGATATAAAACAGATGAAATCAATATATTTCCATTCTCATTTGTAGTGAAGAGATCTTGAATGTGTTCAAGCAAGATCCCTCATTCTTGGAGAATGAGGAGAAGTACAAGGCCATCAAAAATGAGCTTCTTGGTGAAGAATCAGGAAGTGGATCTGATGGGTCCAAATCAGAATCTTCAGGATCATCAGAAAGTGAATCCGAAGATGAGGAGAAAGAGTTGGCTGCACCCATCATTGATCAAACTGAGACTAACATGATTGCTCTCAGAAGAACCATCTACCTCACCCTTCAGGTGAGAATCATAAAGTTCATGAGGTTGCGTGACTGACACGGAACTTTAAGACTTGATCACTGAAACCTAGTCATCTTTTAGTAATGCGAGTGTTTTCCTCTATACATTTTCAGTCATCCTTGGATTTTGAGGAAGCTGCTCACAAGCTATTAAAGATGAACCTCAAACCTGGCCATGAGAAAGAGCTCTGTCACATGATATTGGGTGAGTTTTTAGTTTCTTGATCTTTATAATAGAATATATTATTACAAAGGAGTCAATTTTGGTGTATCCAGACAAAAAGTTGCCTAATCACTTTTGTTAAGGTTAAAGCACTTCAGAGTTTTAGGCTTTTGTTAATGGGACATGCACATAGGTTGCTCAAGTGAGCGTTTAAGATCATACCGCCAACGGTAAAACAGGGCCGTTTGGCTGTACTGAGTTGCTTGGCCCATTTTGGCAAAGCAAATTCCAAGTCATCTTAATTTTAGCTTGTGTGTGTATAGGTCCTTGGAAAAGATCACTATTTTACATTTAGATACCTTTGCTTGCATTCGGTTGATAATACACTCAGTATTTGGTAGAAAATCAGATACTCAAAATGAAATAATAAGGGAAACATTTTTAAAAATTGATGTTATCTGAATCCATAATCACATCACATGACTGAAACAATACCTATTTTTTGTAAATACACAAATGTATATCCAATGAGACAACAGTCGCAATAAACATTATAATTATAATTCTATGGAGTCAACTAATCAAATATGCATCTTTTTTTTTTTTGATCATTGCAAAGTTTTACTTTCGCATTAGAACAAGGATAGCATGTACGTGTTATCTTGCTCTATTATTGACCCAACTCCAGCCAATCAATATTAACTTCAAGTATTAATCGCTTCCAAGAACCTGGACTGTCAAGAATGCACGCTAAAATTGAAATGGACTTGAATTTGCCAAAATGGGCCGAGCAACTCAACACAGCCAACGGCCCTGTGTTGCCGCTAGCGGTATAATTTAAAACATTCACTTGAGCAACCTTTGAGTATGTCCAAGAAGCACGGAAATCATGGAGTGGGAGGCTAGCGATGAGAATTATGATTTCCAACAGAAACGAACCATTTGCGTTCTTCTGCAAATGAGACGTGGCTTGCATTGAAAAGAACACGTTTTTCAAATTTCAGCCCAATCGAATGCCGGAGTGAAAAGTTACGCCTTCTCAAACTTATGTACTGAATAGAGCATAGAATGAATGAACTCGGCCTTTTGTGGTAAAACGATTACCACAAAAGGGCCAGTTCATTCATTCTGGGTGGGATTTGCACTGAACTTTGAGTGAGCATAACTTTTGTCGCCGACGTTCTATTAAGCTGAAAATTGAAATACGTATTCTGCTCAACATAAGCAAGGTCTCATTTGCAGAAGAACTTAATTGAATTGCTTGTACTGGAAATCATTATTCTCATTGCTAGCATCCAACTCCATGATTCCAGTGCTTCTTGGTATGTCCCATTGGGATCAGAGTTCCGAAATATATGGCTTCAAAGACTATTTACACTTTACTTGACTTTACCCTAAAATTATTGTGTTGTATCATGTTTTGATTTAATATGTTACACTTTTTTTGGGTCAGCTTGAGGTAAAGCACCCTGCAATCCAAAGGATAACATTTCTAAACTTTTTTATAGATTGCTGTGCCCAACAGCGAACCTACGAAAAGTATTATGGACTATTGGCTCAACGCTTTTGCCAATTGAATCGCGTTTATGTGGAGCCTTTTCAGGCGATCTTTGAGTCCACGTACAGTACAGTTCATCGTTTGGAGATTGGAAAGCTTCGGAATGTGGCTCGATTGTTTGCTCATCTTTTGTTTACGGATGCCATCAATTGGGAAGTACTGAGTATCATCCATTTGAATGAGCATGAGACCACAAGCTCATCCAGGATATTCATCAAGATACTCTTCCAAGTAAGAAAAACAACTTGATCATTAGAAACTGGAAAGCAATTGGAAAAAAGCTTTTCTTTGCATCAATGATAGAAGGTAGAGGGCTAACAGAGAAATGTCACTCGAGTACAGTCAGTAAAAATTTGTTTTGAACACACTTCATTGATCAGGCACCAAGGGTGTCAATTGACTTGATTCATCATACATTGCTCTTGTTCGACCAAAGCAGTTGAATGAGCCACTATTTTGCCACTGACTCCCTAAAAATGCCAGTTTGGGTTGTGAATCACATAACTCAGCATGTTCAATGTCAAATCCCATCGCACACACAGTGCGGGCTTGGTGACTCGCATTTATTTTCAGAGTGTCATTTCTCTGTTAGTCCTCTAATGGAAGGATGTTGTTTGGAGGCAAATCGCAAAAAAATAAAGATGAAATCATGTCACCTTCAAAAAAGTTGATCTTTTCAGCTCAAGTTTCAAAATGGCCCAAATAGTTCTGTTTTGGCTCCATGCATTTGCATTTCTCAATCTAAAAGAATCAAATGATATTTTCAAATCAATATAATTTTGTTGTTGAAACAATTCGTGCTACTAAACAGCGTCCACAATGGAACTTTGAAAACCACTTCCTGATGATTTTAGCCAAAAAGCGAAGGTTAACGAGAATTTCAAGTTCAATGTCAAGGAGAACTTTCATCTTTTAGGAATTGGCTGAATATATGGGAGCCAAGAAACTGGTTGAACGCACTTTGGATCCGACTCTTCAAACGGCTTTTGAAGGCCTCTTCCCCAAAGATGATCCGGCCAATACTCGATTCTCCATCAATTTCTTCACCTCAATTGGTTTAGGAAATTTGACAGAAGATTTGCGGGCCTTTTTGAAGGCCAATCCACGGAAAAAGGTCGAAGTTTCGAGCTCCTCATCGTCTTCTTCATCGTCTTCTTCATCTTCATCGTCCTCATCATCTGAGAGCTCCTCAAGTGAGGATGAGAAGGCAAAGAAAAAAAAGAAGACCAAAAAGAAAGATAAAATTGATGACAAAGAAAACAGAAATGAAAGGTAACATGATGATTTTATTTGTTTCTGTTGACACTTGCTGTATTTCAACTTAATAATCCGTTGGTTATGGCCGTAGAAGTTCAAAATTGGAGATCTAGTAAATATTCACATATTTTTAGCGTTCATTTACATTTCATTTTGCAACGCAATGTTCAAACGACTTTTGTTGCGGAGATCAATCAATATTGCTTAAGTTTTTCACACTAATGAAAAAAGCTTTAATCTAAACTCTCTTTTTGAGTGAGTCTGAAAATAATCACTTTAAGTACAAAGTCAAGGAAATCGTAAGACATGGATGGAAGCCTCCTATTGGGCGTTCAGCTTAAAAATCAAATTCCATTATAGTAAGTGACATTGTATTGGTAAGTTTGATATGACAGGCATTTGAGGATGTCGTTTGCTGAATTTCAGCATGATACTTTCATCCATTTGATAGAAACAACGTCTCGAAATTTGTAGTTGTCGTAGTACATACGCGCTGAAACGAGAGAAAAAATGACCCTACAATCGTCCTTTTGGACGTCTAAAAACTATTGTTTTAAACTTACAACAACATTGTAATGAGCCAAATCTATGATATTTTGAAATGTTAACATCAAATCTGAGTAAAAACTTATGCAATTTCCACCCATTGACCGGTTATTTTAAGGCAGTGAAATGAGAGCCATTCAAACTTACTAATATCATGTCTCCTATTTTTTGACTTCGGTCTTGAACACAGATGTCGTGAATCGGAGGCGTTTATTGCATTGCGAAAAAGCTCACAGTTTTTATGATTCAAGTCCATTAGGTTTTCTGACCATCTAATGTGTACCAAATATTAGCTTAACCATCTGTGGAATTTATACAAGCCAAGTTAATGTAAAGCATACACAAAATCATACTTTTTTAAGAAATGACCCCTTTCAAAGGTAGATGGCGTTACCTAACTTCAATTTAAAAGTTCGTAACGGGTTTGTGGCCTTTACTTTAAAAAGCCCTTTGATTTTTGGATTATTGTATTACAGAACAGTTCTGCTTTCATTTCAGACTCCAAAATACGCCTGACAAAAAGGACAGGGATCGAAAAAGGAAAGACAGGGAACGCAGTCTTTCCAGAGAAAAGCGTGCGCGTAAACCTTCCAGAGAAAGGAGAGCGCGCGATCACTCTGGAGAAAAAAAGGAGGAACGTAGGAGTCGAAAGGACAGATCAGGAGATAGAAAAGAGGAAAAAAGGAAGAGACAGGGCAGTTCAAGAGATAGGACAGAGGAAAAAAGGAAGAGACAGGATGGTTCAGGGGACCGAAAAGAGGAAAAAAGGAAGAGGCGTGATGGTTCAGCAGAAAAGAAAGAGGAGCGAAGGAAGCGACATGAAAGTTCAGAAGAAAGAAAAGAACAACGGACAAGGCGAAAGGATGGCTCTAAAGAAAGGAATGGACAGGATCAAAGGAAGAGACAGGACAGTCCAGAGAGTAAAGAACAACGCTCTAGGAGATCCCGTAATGATTCCAATGATGAAGATGGGGCCAAGAGACGTCGTCAAGGAGTCAGGCAAATTAGAGACCGTTCAGAAGAAGAAGATCGCAGAAAACTGAGAAGTCGAGATGAGAAAGCCTCCTCAAGAACTCGCGAAAGAAGATAAAAATGAATAATGAATCCATGCCACAATCTTATTTTTCAATAAAGGTTACATGTTGTGTACCTTCAAATGGAAGATTACTGCAACCTTACTTCTTATCTCAATGTATGGAAATGGTAAGGTTGTGATTCAGGGGTTCTTACCCTAATTGAGAAAAGGATTGCATTAAGGGTTCTACACCTTTTCATACAAACAGGAAAAACTATTTCCTGAACTTATTTTTCAAAACTAAATGTAATAAAAAAGTACAAATTATTTCTTGACTGTGTTAATCGTCTTTCTGATTGAAAGAAAAGCATTTTTGTAGAGACAGAAGACCCTTGAAATACCAAATAAACTGTTCTTCCTTATCTTTTTTTTTGTTCTAAATGAGGTGCTGGGATTTTTGATCACTAAAACCCACATTTGAAATTGATTCATTCTTGGGAAAACTATGACTGGTGACTTTAAACATTATGAGACCTAACACCTCTTTAGGTTTTCAATATTAAAAAGCAAAACATATCGATAACTAATCATATCAAGTGTTCAAAATATTTGTACTTAAATCTTTCACAAACCCAATTTTAATCTTATGCACTTTGAAAACCAAAAAAGTACTTAATTTCTTATTTATACATTTTGTATTCCTTCTGTTCCGCACAATTTACCTAATATCGAACGAAATTGAGTAAGCTTTCTTTACTTCTTAAATGTTTCCGTAACGTCATTATATAAATCAACTTTCTGGGCTGTTTTGGAACGAAAATTATTTGCCCATGGCTATTTTTGGTCTGAGTTTGTAGCTTTTACAAGATAGATGTACAGATTTTTAAATGCCACAACAATTCATGAAATCTGGTGTAATAACAAAGCAAATAAATTGAAATTTTTGTGTTAGCATTTTAACAATTTATCAGATCTGAACAACCGTTTAATAAGGTAGATCATGCATGAATCGTACTTGATAAAGTGTGTCACAATGTAAAATGGTTAAAATTTCGAACTCTTGTCCGGCCTTTTGGCA